>CM047430.1:7372006-7972006 GCA_026168455.1 Theocolax elegans | reverse complement strand
TTACTGTTTATAATAGAATTATCTTAAAAACGCAATAATTAATGTATTCAATTTTTAATTTATTGTATATTTCACATATAGATATTTGGAAAAGTTTATGTTATACTTGATTAATATTTATTTTATCTTTGAAAAATTGTGCATATTTTTAAAAACATTACATTAAATTTTAGGTCCGTTTTTATTTTATGAATTTTATCAAGAATAAGTAAACTAATACACATTCTTTCAAGTTATATTCACAACTTCTTTTTGCGCACGGAAAAAATAGATATATTATCTATTCTTGAAAAAACAAATAACACGTACACACACACGCACACACACACACACACACACACACTCACACACGCACGCACGCACACACACACATACACACACGCACGCACGCACGCACGCACGCACGCTTACACACACACATGCACGCACGCACGCACACACACACACACACACGCACACACACACACACTCATGCACGCACGCACACACACACACACACACACACACACGCACGCACGCACGCACGCTCGCGCATACACACACACTTATATATATGACATATATATATGACATATATATATATAACATATATATAACATATATATGACATATATATATAACATATATATATAACATATATATATGACATATATATATAACATATATATAACATATATATGACATATATATATAACATATATATGACATATATATATAAAACATATATATATAACATATATATATATGACATATATATATAAAACATATATATATGACATATATATATAAAACATATATATATGACATATATATATAAAACATATATATATATGTTGAATTCTGAATTCTTAGACACGGCGGCGGCGGCGGCGGCGGCGGCGGCGAAATATTTATATATTATAGAGAGATATATATATATATGAGAAATCAATAGATTTTGAGATAAATGGATTTGAAAATAGCAGTTTTTTTTAATAATTGAACAATTTTCATTTTTTATGTTCAAATAACTTTTAGTCAAATTATTTTTAATACTAACATATTTTTTTCTATTCTATATATATATATATATATATATGCGATATTTCACGTATGATAAAAATATTAAATCGCACTAAATTTTGAGAACAGGCTGGAAATATCTTCCAGAGAATAGAAAAAAATTTGTTGGTGTTAAAAATAATTTGACTAAAAGCTATTTAACATAAAAAATGAAAATTGTTCAATTATTAAAAAAAACTGCTATTTTCAAATCCATTTATCTCAAAATCTATTGATTTCTCATATATATATATATGGATATAAATATATATATATATATGGACTATTTCTCGATGATATAGAATACCCGGAAATATGGATTATCAAAAAAGGCGACCACGCCACAATTGATTTTCATCTAACACCACACCACACAATTGTTATTAGTAAATTTCGTATATTTCAATGAGCGCTTGTTAATTTATTAGCATACCGATTCCAAGCGGTAACCTCTTCCCTTGGTAGAATTTTAAATATGAAAAATGGGCTTGAAATTAAGAAATGGCCAGTGAAACTGGTCAGGTTCTATCTCAAAATGAAACGCTTTTTCACACCTTTCTTGACCATTTCTTAGATAGACATAACCTTCATCAAATATGAAACAACTTTTCGGGTAATCCTGTAAACAAAACTTGAAGCGTGTTGTGAAATTTGATCGATTTTACCATTTGTAATAGATACAGACGCTTATTTACGCTATATAAATAGTACTTTTAAAGATATTTTAATGTTTATCATTTTTCTCTCAAATTGAGCCAAATCATTTTTATGAGCTTACGCGTTTCATCGCTGTACACGACCTGGCCAATCGTCCCAGTTATATTATAGATTGACATGAGAACGCTACTCAGTAAATAGCTTCAAAATTTCTGTTGATTAATCATTTGCATCGACGTACTGTTACAACTTCAAAATTGGAACAATAAATGATATTTCTAAAATTTTCATCAATTTCAAACTATTTCACTAATAAACTATAACATTGTGCCATCTACCGTAAGTTATGGTGAATAATTAAAAATGACCGATGTAATGACGTACCCCTCCAGCAATTTTCTGATTGGTGGGTGAAAAAAGTGATACCTACCTGTGATTGTTGGCATTTTGTTTCATGGGCGAAATATTACCCACTCGAAAAATTACACTAATCTCGCGTGTAAATATATTTTTTATATAAAAAGTGATAAAATATAGTACGTGTAATCATTTAATTATTTTTATTTCCAAATGTAAATACATTTGTATACTACTGCTTAAATAAAAATTATTTAATCAAAAATAAATTATATTAATCGTTTTATTTTAATTTTTCGCTCTGAGTTTTTTAGCATCAGCTAACAAGCAACCATCGCTTTGCTCGGGTCATAAAAGATAGCGGATGCTACAAACCTTTCGCTTGTTAAATATTAGCTAGTATGTAATCGCTAAGCCTGCAGGGAAGAAAGTTAAACATGGTGACGACTGCGAAGTAGACGGATTCTGCACGCCTGTTACGTTTTTCATTAATAGTCGCGAATTTTCGACCTCATAGTAAGAAAAATAGTATACGTACATTACACGGTACAAAAGTGTATCATCCTTCTCGACGAGTTGAGTAAGCTTTCCGCCGAGATCGTCGAGACAGATGATCGACTTTCGTCTCCAATAATGTAATGTACTATTTTGATTTGTATAAAAGTAATATTACGTGTCAATTGTAAATATTAAAAAGAGAGAACAATTAAGCAGATAAATTATTGTTCTTTGTCCCTACAATTATTCAATAAAATTTACAACATTTTTATAAAAATAGCTTTTGCATGTATACAATGATTTTCATTTCGAACCTTGAGACATATCAATGATTGATAATCACATTGACTTTAATAATTTAGAAAAAAAAATGTTAATTTAGTGGATAAGTTATCATTTTCTATCCATCCTTGAAGGTTATTAGTATACGTAAGTGTTCATATAATAATAATTATAATCATGCAAATAAAATGTAATTATATAAGTAATTGTCGCCAATACCTGAGAAGGAGACGCGACATAAAATAAACAAATAAAAAAAATCAGCTATATTAAATCGATGGAAAATTTTATTTCTACAAACGATATAGCAGAAAATTTTACTGATTCATAAAAAGAAAACTTAGCTGACAATATAAACATACATTTAAAAGAAAATATTAAATATATGAATGTAAAAAATACAAATTTTCTTAAAAAGTATGAAGAGACAAAAACTTTACGAAGGATCTTTAAAGATATTATGGTTACTTCGACTGATAAAGGAAACATTAGTGTATTAATGAATAAAATAGATTAGATAAATAAAATGAAAATATTATTAACTAATAAAAAATTATTAAAAAATTATAATTAAAAATCCTTCGAAAACTTCACAAAACTTTCCATATAATTTTCTTAAAAGAAGACGCTTTTATTTCGTAGTGTACATATTTTAATATTTCATTGAAGTATTTAAATTTTTTGGACAAGGTTTTGCACAAGTTTTTGCACAAGTTTTTGCACAAGTTTATTTTCAACGTTCAGCATGTCTTCGAAGAGAACATACAGTGACCAAAAAACCACCCGTGGAGGAAGGAACAGCTCGAAAAGGCCGAAAATTTCGAATCGACGCATGCGCAATCGTTACGAGCTGGAGAAGCCAAACCTGGAAAGCGTCAGTACGTCACTTAAAAAATTATCGGATGTTAATTTCGATGATTTTAAAGTGAAAGAAGACTTCGGTTATCGAATCTTGAACTTTTTGGCAATATTCTCTGCGATATCGGAAGCTGTCGTGTGCAAAAAGTGCAAATCAGATGTCACTATTTAGTGAAACTGGAAATCAAGGCTTGGGTTTCAAGCTTGTGATTTCTTGCAAAAACTGCGATGAAATCTATTCCTAGCTGTCCTTTTATTGACAAAGAATACGATATTAATCGCAGAATTGTGCTTGCCATGCGATTGCTAGGAGTAGGATTGAGTGGTATTATCAAGTTTTGTGCCTGAATGGATTTCCCACGGCCCATTGTCCAATCGTTTTACAATGCAATTGTGAAGAAAATTGCCGTTGAAGCCAAAGCTGTTTACAATCTCAGCATAAAAATTGCAGCTAAAAAAGAAAAAGAAAAAAACTGAAGATCAAAGTGGCATTACTGTATCTGGCGACGGTTCGTGGAAGAAACGTGGTTTTTCATCTCTGTACGGACTTGTTTCACTTGTCGGCTGGCATAATGGCAAAGTAGTTGATGTTTTAGTGAAATCTAAATATTGCAAAGCTTGCGAATTTTGGATAACTAAAACTGACACTATCGAGTTTAAGGAGTGGAGCCACCCTCACAAGGATGAATGCCAAGCCAACGACGTCGGCTCCGACAGGAAGATGGGAGTGGACGCTGTCATCGAAATGTTCGAGCGCTCAGAATCTTTGCACAATTTGAAGAACGCAAATTATGTCGGCGACGGTGATTCTAAAACCTTCAAAGGAATTTTAGATTCTGAACCCTACAAAGAGTTTACCGTACAGAAAAAAGAATGCATCGATTATGTGCAGAAGCGGATGGGCTCTCGTCTCCGTAATTTGAAGAAGCAAACAAAAGGACTTAGAGGAAAAGCTTGCCAAGCTTACTGGTAAGTTCATAAACGAGTTGGCAATTTACTACGTATTAGCAATTTGTAGGAATTACGATTCTGTAGAAAAAATGCGAAATGAAATCTACATAACGCTGGACCATAAATTATCGACTGACGATCAACCGAGGCACGAAAGATGCCTGCCCGGAGAGAATTCATGGTGCACTTGGCAAAAAGCTCAAGCGACTGGGCAAGACTTTACGCATAAACCGGCTCTTTCTCAAGAGGTCTATAAAAAGATTTTGCCATTGTACGAAGAACTCAGCCGAGATGAATTGCTTACTCGTTGCTTCGGCGGCTTCACGCAAAATAGCAACGAAAGTTTAAATACAACGGTCTGGTCCATGGCTCCAAAAACATTTTCCAGTGGCAAACATGTGCTTGATACTGTAGTATATATTACTACAAGTATGTGCAACGATGAATTGTCCAGTGTATTGAAGCTGATGGAACACCTGGGCTTAACGATCGGACCGAATTGCTAAAATTTATGCGTGGAGGCGGACGCTCGTCGCATCAAATTTTCCGAGCGATCGTTGACCAACGATGCCAGAGAGGCCCGGATATCCACAAAATCTGCAAGGAAGGAAGAGAAAGAGTCCGACATTAACAGAGACGGCCAGATGCACGACACAAACATCGCAGACTAAACGCGTTTTTCTCGAAACTGTTTTTTTTTCAAATTAAATTCAAATATCATGCGATACTGTTTATTACATAGGAAGTTTACGCAAGAAAATTTGTTGTGGAAAATAATTTTTGCGTAACTCCCCATATAATAACTGTATCGCATGATTTTCCATTATTTCATAAAACGTAATTGGTAGTAATAGATCCGCTATCTTGAATTAGGAAAATCTAACCTAAAATGCATGCTCAGTGATCTCAACAACTCGAAAAAAAACTTGACAAATAATAAAAAGTCGAAAAAATTTTTAATTTTTTTAATTAAAGTGCGCTATATTGGTTATTAGGAGTTATTACTATGCAATTCTGGCAGCACCAATCGAAAGAGCGATCTCAAAAATAGTAGAAAATATGTGCTTGGAATTTTTTAATTAATTTTGATACTGCAGAAAATGAGCCTCAAATATCATACGAAAACGTTACTCTTCCCGGGCTTAATGGGTTAAGAGACAGTTAAAAAGATTTTACCATAACTGACAATAATTATGATAAGTATGTGGATGTGAATGTAAAAATTGCTAAAAATCAGTTCATGTTACATTCGTTTTGACGATCGTAAAAACGTTAAAATGATACATGGAAAATGATTGATACTGTTGAAACATATATATTAAAATTTATCAAAGTTTCTTGAAAATCATACTTGAAAAACAATTAATTATTCATAATTACATTCTACCTATTGCAATAAATCTCTTATCTACCTACTTCTTCTCTTATATCTTTAACATTAATTTCATTCAATAATAAATATATCAGAAAAAATAAATACATTGTCAAAAGTAAGTTGAGAGAACGTAATGATTGACACGTAATACAACGCGAGAGGATGACTTATCGCGCCGAGCTCACGAATTTCTCATAGCAGACACACGAGATACGCATGTACCTGGAATTCGCGATGTCAGCTACACATGGTACTGTGAGTAAACCGTCTTTATGTTAAACAATAGGGACTTGATTCCATTCTGTATACGTGTACAGTGCCGAATGACGTATATTTCTTCAACGTAAGATTTTTCCTACCGCTTCCTCTTCGTCTTCCACGACCTCCATTCATATGACCGTCGGTCAATGGATTAGCATACAAGCTGTTAGTTCAGTGCGCAACCAACATCATAAAATTTCAATCTTTCGGTTTTCCCTCCCCCCTTTCCGCGCTATTGGCATCAATGTCTACTTCTCTCCCTTTAACCGTCACCCACTTCCTTCATTACTCTCACCACCATACACCCCTCCCCATCCTTTTCTTGAAGAGAGGCTCACAGGATCTAGGAGTGGATGTTTGTTTTGAATCCCCATAGGGGATAACTACTCTGGGTAAAAAAATAGTAAAATATTAAAATGCGCAAAGAAAAGAATAATCAACTTATAAATATAATAGTTATAAACCAATTAATGAAATGCAATAGTAAGCTGATTAAATTATAAAATCATTACCCTTGCAGAAAAGGAAGTTGTTGGTTTTTCAAGTAGATCCCAGAGGTATTTTTGATAATATGCGCATTTACTATCTCCAAATTCGTCTTCGTTTCTTTGACGTAAAGACTCAGCTTCTTTACGCATTTCTTCATGTACATTTTCCTTTCTTTGATGATACTTATGTTGACAGCAGCTTTCTAAATACAACTCATCTATACCCCAATATGTAAGGTCGTCACTAAAAGCTAATACGCACATTTCATCAACAATATGAAGTTTACCAGTACGATAAAAATTTAAAATTGAACTAAAAGATTTGGGATGCCGATCAAAGAAATACTCATTGGTAATAAGAGAATAATCATCACAAATGTCAATAATAGCTGCATGTGTATTACAATCTCGAAGACGACCAAGACGAGTATGTGGTAATCGCGCAAGAGTTTGCCACATTACTTCATGTCTGACACCTCCTACGTTTATTAAAACACGGCGATTAAGTGATTTCGAATGCATTATTTTAAGAGGCTCCGGAGGTTTTGAAGTAATTGATTGCGTATGTTCTGATTGATGCATTTCTAATGAAATTTGGGCTCCTAAAGAATGTTTTAGTGGTGGTTCTGCTATTGGGCTTGTTGAGAATGTATTTACTGTTTCAGAATAATGTACTTCCTTGGGAGAATATGTCATATTTATAATTGCTGACTTGTTTCCGGTGCTCGTGTCTGGTATAGGTGTTACACCATTTGAATAAATTAATGGAGTATCGACTGGTGCAATAAATGGGAAGGCTCCAATTGCTTGTTGGTTTTGTTGATATACATGTTGCTGCTTCTGACATGTTGTTAGCAACTGAGGATACAAATTATTTCTACAATTTCCGTTACGATCAGTTTCAATTATAATTCCATCTCTCTCACTTAAATAAAGTAATTTATTTTCTTGAAGCATTGAATATATGTTGCCTTATGGCTCATCAATTCGACATTATCTTAAATTTCAGCAATTAGTATCAAATGCTACTATTTGTCATTAAATGATATGCTTTAGTTTCTTGTAGTATTCTGAAACAAAATTAACATTATTTTAAAATTTACACTCATTTCTCTAGAATATATTAATTCAGTACTTCCTATATTAAATGTCATTTATATAAATTAACTCATTATAAAAAAATATTTTAATTTATTAGTTACTTAATATCTAGCTTAAAATTAGTATCTCACATTATTATAAGGCAAGTTTCGTTTAAATTCATTTAAGAATATAAGCTCATTTATTGTTGCTCATTACCTATTCTCTCCATCGTATATAGATCTACAAGAGAAAGATAAACACAAATTTATGGAAAACAGTGAAGAGTGAGAAAAACTCATGATATTCTAGATATAGTGAAAAGTAACGGACTATATTTTTCCTTATTGGCTTCTTCAAATTCGTAAGAATAAAGGTGCAGATATAAGACAATGTTGCACTGATAAACCATGATATTAACCAAAACTTCGTATATTAAATGTAATTAAATGCAAAAACAACAGACGGTAATATAAATTTGTTGTTATTATCGTCCACGCAGTTTGTTAAAAGAAAGGTGTTTTTGTCGATTTTAATGAACTAACCATACAAATTATTTAAATGGCGACGTTTCGATGGAAATCCTCCATCCTCATCAGGCTATACCTTTATTAAAAACATTCATTTTACAATCATACTAACACTTTCATATTTACTATAGAATTACTTACTAATTGATAAATTTAATACTCACATATGGTATTTAAAACATCCATAGTATCTAATGCGTCGCTGTATAATCAAAAGCACAAGTAAGTACCAATCATGTATGTTAAAATTTGCACAAAGATTGCGGTTATAAAATTTATTTTACCTTTCTTCTCTTAATGATCCACATAAAACATCATATTATCTTTTGTATAAATAGATAGATAAATAAGTGAATAATTTAATGCAACACCATAACACAAATTGAGCAAAAAGCAATCAATAATAATAAAAATTTACTGAGAACAAAATTTGCTAGTCATATCACAGACAGTTTGTAAAGATGATTCAAATCTTTGTGACACGTCACTATACCCTCGTCTTCTCTGTCAATTTGACCGTATTAACAAAATATACGTGTCGTAAAAATTTGAATATTAATATATCACAAATTATTTACTATCATTAATTAACACTGAAATTAAAGTCAATTATATTTGAAAAATTTAATAAATAAATACAATCAGTAAAATCGTAAAAAATTCAAAACTTTATCGTCTTTTTCTTAAATATTTCTCCAGTTTTTAAATTGTAGTCAATATTTATAAATACTTAACTACACGTCATTATTATTTAAAATTCTCAAAAATTCTTAAAAAATTAATGATAATTTGGTCTTTACTTATTGCACTTTTTTAAATCATACTTACTGCTTGTTTATGAAAATTCATTATTTACCAATTTCAAATTTTCGCGCGCAATTTAATATCGATCGTAGATTGATTACAGCGCTAATTATTAGAATCAATTTCATAATGATTAATATACCCTCTTCGTCTAGGCGCCAGGTATGGTTTCGTCGCCTTTTCATTTGCCACGACTCTACCCAAGTATTTTAAAGCATTTTTGCCTGCTGAATCCGAATTTTTTGGGAAGAAGTCTGAAAAAGTTGTAGATAAATTGTTATTAACAAATTAATTGTTTAAACCGCGTTACAAGCCACTCTAACAATAATTTAAACCTTTTAACTATAGAAAAGCAAATATAATTTTATTACAAATTTTCTCGATTTTGGTTTGATTAAATATCTTGATTAGGTCACAAGTTATTGCAAATATAATGCATAAAATGTCCCATTTTCGTTATGCGCGCTCACTTTTTCGGTTGTAACTTTGGTTTAAATACAAATTTTTGAATTTTATAACTTGCTTTCGATAAAATAGTTATTATTCTAACATGCAAAAGAAAAAAAGTTATTAAATGCATGTTCCAAATGTTATTATAACTTACAAAAAGCAATAAATTAAGCTAAAAATACGGAAACTAATTTGTTTATAACGGTATAAAATTGATTCTAATAATAAATACCACATTTAACCTAGATGAAAATAAAGCTTATGGCAAGGCAAATATGCTCAATTATAATTTGTTGAAATATCTCTATTAGTTACAAAGTTATTGCAAATTTAGCGTGGCGCATATTTGACGCTTACTGAAATGACAACTCCAAACTCGATGTACGCACTCACGCTCGCAGATGATTACGTTTTCACACATTTTGTGTATACCAAACTTACTAATATGATATTTTAATGATTTTTACAGTAAACTGTCTACAGTAAGTATCTATACTTACACTTACATATATTAGTTATTAATAATATTTAGTACGTATATTGTATTAGATTGAAAAATATTTTTCTATGTATAAGTAATCTACGCTGCTTATCAAATCTAATATATTTATTGTAATAAATTTTTATAATTATAGAAAAATATGCAACAACTAAGTTGTTAAATTTCTGTCGCATATTACTTTATAATCAGCATGCTGTGATTAATTGAAATAACACAAATCTTAGTTTTCTTTTTTTATATTATTAACTACTTCATTGTAATATACATTTTAACACGTGTTTTCTCGTTGACACATCAAAACGAAATACATTTAACTTTGGTCGAAACACAACTGCACGATTTTGTCGAGCATTTTGTGCATGTACAGTTATATGCTAACTCGTCAACTGATGGTAACAAAATTTGAACTTTTTGTGGGAGCAATAAATCACCGTCTTCTTTCAAACCAAATAAATTAGGATTAAGTACTCGAACATTTTTTGATAATACATTAAGTTAATTATAAATTACGTACAAGCATCTCAATATATGCAATCTTATAGACGCGCTTGTAGGAGGCAATTTTTCTATGAAAGTACATTTTGAATGATGGTAATACCATAATCGCAATTCATCAAATGTTTTGCACGATGTGCCCTTTATAATTATAAAAACAATTTATTACTATAAATATATGAGATTTGATAAGCAGCGTAGATTACTTGGACATAGAAAAATATTTTTCAATATAATGTTAATACTCCGCGACATAAATTTTTAATTAATATAATACAGTATACCTACTTAATATTATTAATAACTAATATATGTAAGTGTAAGTATCTATAGTTTATTGTAAAAATCATTAAAATATCATAGTAGTAAGTTTGGTATACACAAAAAGTGTGAAAACGTAATCATGTGCGAGCGTGAGTGCGTACATCGAGTTTGGAGTTGTCATTTCAGTAAGCGTCAAATATGCGCCACGCTAAATTTGCAATAACTTTGTAACTAATAGAGATATTTCAACAAATTATAATTGAGCATTTTTGCCTTGACATAAGCTTTATTTTCATCTAGGTTAAATGTTGTATTTATTATTAGAATCAATTTTATACCGTTATAAACAAATTAGTTTCCGTATTTTTAGCTTAATTTATTGCTTTTTGTAAGTTATAATAACATTTGGAACATGCATTTAATAACTTTTTTTCTTTTGCATGTTAGAATAATAACTATTTTATCGAAAGCAAGTTATAAAATTCAAAAATTTGTATTTAAACCAAAGTTACAACCGAAAAAGTGAGCGCGCATAACGAAAATGGGACATTTTATGCATTATATTTGCAATAACTTGTGACCTAATCAAGATATTTAATCAAACCAAAATCGAGAAAATTTGTAATAAAATTATATTTGTTTTTCTATAGTTAAAAGGTTTAAATTATTGTTAGAGTGGCTTGTAACGCGGTTTAAACAATTAATTTGTTAATAACAATTTATCTAAAACTTTTTCAAACTTCTACCCAAAAAATTCGGATTTAGCAGGCAAAAATGCTTAAAAAATACTTGGGTAGAGCCGTGGCATATGAAAAGGCGACGAAACCATACCTGGCCTACTAGACTAACAAATTTAAAATCAAGTGTATGATCATATTTTGTTATATGTTTATAAATAACATATTGTACGTCGGACTTTTTACTATTAGTTTCATGTTCTTTTATTCTGCATTGTAGTTGTCTTTTTGTCTCTCCTACATAACTAGCATCGCAATCATTACATTTAATTCTTTAAACTACATTTGTTTCACAACGTTTATCCATTTTTTCCTTGCCTCTAACAATAACATTATTTAAGCCATTACAAATTTTCGGAACTACTCTAATACCTCTCTGGTTCATAAAACCAGACACATTACCATAAAAACTTGGAGTATAAGGAACATTTAAAGTTGCAAAATATCTCGTTTGTTTATTTTGTTGACTATAGTTACTGTCAGCTTCATATATTTTTTTTTCCATTCTTTACCTTATATTATGTTTAAAAAACTTAATCGGATACTCATTATTTAATAAAAATTCTTTAACTATTTTAAGTTGGTGTTAGGAAACTTCTGGTTTGTCAATAAAATTGCCTTATCCACCAAAGTAAAAATCATAGCTCTTTTTTGTTCGGGTGACTAGATAAAAAATGTTAAAATCTGCCAGAAAATGTCTCTTTTCTGTACCAATTCGTGATTATTATTTTATTACAATTATGTCTTATTAACGACACCTCTAAAAAGTTTATAACACCATTTTTTTCTTTCTCATGAGTCAATTAAAGTCGTGCACTATAATTATTAAATGTATTTAATACTTTCTGTATCTTGTTTTCAGGAATGCACATTATTGTGTCATCCACGTACCTGTAGTAAAAAACAGGTGTGAAATCTAAATTATTTAAGCATTCCTTCTCTAAATCTGTCATTACTAACAAGGAGAGGTCACACCCTCTGGAAAACGGATCCTTACCTAACTTTAGGATATAATTTCTACTATAAAATCATGCAGAAAGCCGGAGTTTTAGCAGCCAATGACCATTTTTACGATAGATATAAGCAAATAATGAAAAATCTCGCCGAAAAAACCATTGAGCTTGAACGCTTATAACTCAGAAACAATTAAAGATGTACGTATTAGCTAAATTTTAAAAGAAAGCTGAGGTCGAGTAGATACGTTTTGAAAAAACGGAAGCTCAAATATTTTAATATGGTCAAAAGTTATGGGAGAAATAAGAATTAGCCAAAATTTTATCGAAAATTTAAAGTTACAATTTAATGATTTTTTTAGCCCAAACTTTCGTCTAATTCTTATTTCTCCTATAACTTTTGACCATATTAAAATATTTGAGCTTCCTTTTTTTTAAACGTATCTACTCGATCTCAGCTTTCTTTTAAAATTTAGTTTATACGTATATCTTTAATTTTTTCTGAGTTATAAGCGTTCAAGCTCAATGGTTTTTTCGGCGAGATTTTTCATTATTTGCTTATATCTATCGTAAAAATGGTCATTGGATGCTAAAACTCCGGCTTTCTGCATGATTTTATAGTAGAAATTATATTCTAGAGTTTGGTAAGGATCCGATTTCCAGAGGGTGTGACCTCTCCTTGTAAGTCAGCAAATGTTGGGCTTATCGGACTTCCCATTGTGCTTCTCTAATGTGATATTAAATAGCGCTCGAAAATTTGAAATTGGTAAATAATGAATTTTAATAAACAAGTAGTAAATATGATTGAAAAAAGTGCAATAAATAAAGACCAAATTATCATTAATTTTTTAAGAATTTTTGAGAATTTTAAATAATAATGACGAGTAGTTAAGTATTTATAAATATTGACTACAATTTAAAAACTGGAGAAATATTAAAGAAAAAGACGATAAAGTTTTGAATTTTTTACAATTTTACTGATATTTGAAATTTTTCAAATATAGTTGACTTTAATTTCAGTGTTAATTAATGATAGTAAATAATCTGTGATATATTAATATTCAAATTTTTGTGACACGTATATGTCATTAATACGGTCAAATTGACAGAGAAGACGAGGGTATAGTGACGTGTTACAAAGATTTGAATTAGCTTTACAAACTGTAAATTTTTATTATTATTGACTGCTTTTTGCTTAATTTGTGTTACGGTGTTGTATTAAATTATTTATTTATTGGATTTATCTATGGTTGTTTTAAATGCCAGATGTGAGCGTTAAATTGACCAATCAAGTAATTATATAGTTAATATGAAAGTATTAGTATGATTGTAAAATGATTGTTTTTAATAAAATATTGCCTGATGAGGATGGAGAATTTCCATCGAAACGTCGTTACTTAAATAATTTTTATGGTCTGTTCACTAAAATCGACAAAAACACCGTTCTTTTAAACAACAGAAGGTATTTTAAATTTTGACTCTAAATCGCCCGTACATGTATTTGAGCAACACAAATTAGCTCGAAAATTCCTATTAAAATTTATATAATACTTTGTAACAGAAGGTATTGATTTTAATGCACATGGATCGACTGAGGCAATGTGTGGAAATTCTGAATCTACTTAGGATTCTCTAACATATTTTCTCTATTATATATCAATTTTTTAAAATTGTGACGTGGTATTCGCGTACCCGGGTGAAATTAATTATTATTAATAATTAAAATTAACCGTTGGGCCGCGTTGCCCAATACCGCGCACAATTAATTTATTTTCCGAACTGCGGGCTGTCGCCAGGAACGCGAGTTCGCTGAGACGATCGGTGCGGAGGATTCGGGCAATCCTCCTTGCCTCGACACGATTAATAAAAATTAATAGGATGTCGGCGGGAGCGGGGAGAATAAAATAAGCACACAATAAATTAAAATAAAAGATTATTAAAACATTTATTTTAATGCAATAATTAACAAAATGGCCATCCAGGCCTCGTGCCGCGACAAAGTCTTTCGCGCGGGCGGAAGTCTCGGGAGTCAACCGGATCGAGTTTCTCGCCTGCGGTTGACTTAGCCCCGATCTCCGCTATTCGGGTACCGGCGTACCCGAATACACTCCCGAGCTCGCACACACAAACACTCGGGGGAAGGGGGGAACGCGCGGTAATATAAATACACTTACCGGGGTGCGCCCCGCGGATGGCCCAGCCGATCCGTGTCCCTGTGTCCTCCTGGGCAACGGAGGACGACGTCGGCTGCGGTGGTGGAAGGCGGCCCTGTGCCGCGGCGAGTGCCTCGCGAACCGCGTCCGCACTCACACACAACTTCCCGTCCTTTACACACACACCAAAATCACTCGCGGCTCACTCACGAGGATGATCCGGGTATCGACGGCTTTGCGCCTCACGCGCCTTATCTCAGCCGGAAAACTATCGATCACGATACCGGATAAGTTTGTCCGCCTCGATCGGCGGATCGGGACATACTGATTAGGCAATCGCCTAATTTTCGAAAAAGGGATGAGAGTGGGAAACACACACACACTCTCGCGCTCTCATCCCTACGTACTATTGCGCGCGTAATTGTATACTTGATCGACGTAAACAAATGTCGTCGGTTGGCCTTGACATACGAAAGGCTCCGACGACTTACAATTCGACAATTTAAATACTCTATTCGTCGTGAATAGATTGTGTGACGATTTCCGTCACAAAGCCCCCCCCTAGACTCCACTTCCCTCGGGAAGGCCGAGTCGAAAGAAAGGCACAATCTATCCACGACTGCGCGCTGTACGCTTCTCTTCTTTTCTTCAATTGGAGGCTGCTTCAATGATTCTTCGTGCTTCGGATGATATTGACGTGGCATACAGTCACCAGGCCTAGCCTTCACTGACTGTTCTCACGTACGCCGATACGTTTTCCCTATCGCTTTACATGGCAACCCGAGGTGGTACATATCTCTTCACATCGGATATGTGTACCTCGGTCCGTTTCCGACCAGACTCTTCTAGTCTCAGAACTACTGGAGATAGTACTTCTTTAACATCGAAGGGTCTGTCATACTTTGGTGCCAGTTTAGCAGACATGCCTTACGCACCTTAGGAAAGTGTACGGCCAATTTAAATCATAAGCCTTGAGGACCTGCTTGAGACATCTTATAGTTCTGACATATCAGACACCGTAAGACAAATTGGTGGGTATCGTGGTAGATACCTGGCCAATAATAGTCTCTTGCAACGCGTTCGTAAGTTTTTTCAATTCCCATATGACCCATAGCTGGGTGGAAATGAGAATCTACTAGAACTCGGTTCCTCTGCTCTAAGGGTAGCACAAGACGCCAGCCTTCCTCTCGTTCTGTTACAGAGTCCAAGAGTTTATCACTTGTAAAACGATATAGCATATCATCCTCAATTTTCCACTCCGGAAATCTTTGAGGGCATGAGCGTACATCGTTTAATCTAGCAATATACCATGGGTCTGTAATTACTTCGAACGAGGCAATCTCTTCTTCGTCGGGGTCTGGGTTGACGGCACGAGAAAGCGCGTCCGGGACATAGTGCAAGGCTCCTTTCTTATGCACTATTTCAAAGTCCCATTGCTGCATTTCAAGTATCCATCGTGCCAACCTACCCGACGGCTCCTTGAGATTTTTGAGCCATATGAGAGCACTATGGTCGGTCACAGCCGTAAATCGATAGGCCTCAATGTATGGTCTCAATCTCTTAATAGCCCATATGAGAGCCAAGCATTCTTTTTCCGTTGTCATGTAATTACGTTCAGCGCGATTTAATAATCGGCTGACGTAGACAATCGGATGCTCGAAACCCTCGTCGTCCAGTTGCGTCAACACCGCACCTATTGCTAAGTCACTAGCGTCACTTTGGACGGTAAATGGCTTAGAAAAGTCTGGACGGGCTAGTACAGGCGCTTCAGCTAACGCAACTCTAAGCTGACAGAACGCCTTCTCCTGCTCCTCGCCCCAATCCCAAGCCTGGTCTTTACGCAGCAACTTGGTAAGGGGAGCTTTAATGTCAGCTTCTCGATTAATGAATCGAGAGTACCAGCCTACCATCCCGAGAAAGGATCTCAGCTGTTTGACATTACGAGGGGTAGGGTAATTAAGGACTGGAGCGACTCGTTCCTCGTCAGGCCTCAAGCCGTCCGCGTCCAATTTGTACCCAAGGAACGTTACGCTGGAACAACAGAACTCACACTTCTCTCGATTCACTTCGAGTCCAGCGTCATTCAACGTCCTTAGTACGTATTCGAGCCATTTCAGATGGTCCTCAAAAGTTTCGGTAATGACGATCAAGTCGTCTAAATAACCAAACACATGAGGTTCCACCTTAGGCCCGAAAATTGCATCTATAAGCCGTGCAAAGGTCATAGGAGCATTCATGAGGCCAAAAGGCATTCTCGTGAACTGCCACAGCCCCGACCCTGGTACAGCAAATGCAGTATAATGCCGGCTCGCCTCGGCCATTAATATTTGGAAGTACGCTTTCTTAAGATCAATTTTCGATATATACCTTGCATTATGCAGCTTATCCAATATGGTATCCATATTAGGAATTGGATAAGAATCACGTTTTGTGACTGCATTAAGGTCTCGAAAATCGATACAGAAGCGATAACTTCCTTCGTCCTTTCGAACGATGACCGGAGCAGCTGACCAATCACTCGCACTCGGTTCAATAATGCCCTTGTCAAACATCTTTTTGACCTCACTCTGGGCAAATTCGAGGACCTTGGGAGACATACGTCTTGGCTTATGACGAACCGGTCTTGCACCAGGATCAACCTCTATGTGGTGCTCCGTTAACGTCGTAAAGCCGTGGACGTCTCCCGAGGGCAAGAGTAGGCTTTCAACTAACTCTTTGACTTGTTTCCGCTGGTCGTCCTGTATCTCAATTATACCAGCACATTCAGCGGAAATCCTCGAATCGATGTCATGAGATGTATCTCTGACGAAGTGTCTCCAATCACTCTCGCCAATACGCCAAATAGCTTCGCCTAGTTTGACTTCCATATTCCAATGTTGTAGAAAATCCATACCGAGAATGATGGAATGCTCAATATTCTCTACAATTCTCAGTTGGATATTGCCATCAAGGCCTTCTACACAGAATAGGATGTCAATTAGGCCAAGGACTTTAAGAGCTGGTCCAGCCACACCTTTCACGATAACCTTGACAGGTCTCCATTTAAACTTGTACTGTTCGACAACATCTGATCGTACAAGAGAGACCATGGCGCCAGGATCGAAAAGTGCTTTAAAGTCCTTTCCACCGAGTCGTACCAAAAAGAATAGCCGGTTATCCGATTGGATTCCAGCAATTATCTGATCGGTTTGACTATCGTCGTTAGGAGTCGATGCCGTGTGCGTCATTTTAGACGTACTTGGTACGGCATCTGCCCCCCCCTGAACTGTACTTCTCGGCAACGAGCTTGTACGGTTCATGTTATGCACACCATCGACAACTACCTTCTCCACCAAGGGCTCGTTGTTGAGGACAATTTCCTTCTCCACCAAGGGCTTCTTGTCCTCATTACTAGGTGTGTCACAACGGGGTGACGATGAGCAACAACCAAGGTCGTTCACTCCGATGGTGCTAAGCGGCTGAGATAACGATCTCTTTACGCTTTCTTCACCAATAATATCTCTGCTATCAGAGTATATTTGCCTTTGGAGTTCCTTAGACGAATCTTTAGCCTCACGCTTTTGTTGGTCTAATAAGGTTCCTTGTTCTGTTTTACCTTGCAAAGCTCGGGTGGGATTGACAGGTTGTGTTCTAAGAACTTTTCCATCTGTCGAATCCCCAGAACGTTTAGGATCCTTACACTCAGACTTACTTTCGACACCAACTTCGGTCTGAGAGGGAATTTGATCTCCGTTAAGGACTTTAGAGAAGTCAGCAAATGATTTGCTAGACTTCTTAAAGAGTTTAGAGGGTTCTCCAACCTTAAACTCTTGCCCTTGTAAACCATGCGGTTTACTTACTGCAGTGCAGGGCGCCCGGGGCAGCTCGGGTGCCCTGCGTTCAGGTTTCCCACGTTTTGAAGGAACCTGACGCAGTTAGGACATGATTGGAGTGTAACGCCACTAGTTCCACACAGCTGGCACTCCTTTGCTACCAATTCGGTAGAGCACTGCTCAGCGGAGTGCCCAATGTTTCCGCATCGGTAGCATGTTCGGCTCGGGCAATCCGACGACCTATGACCGACTTTTTGGCATGTGAAACACACGCCGACAAAGTTGGTGCTCAAGTTCGTTGGATTTACTGCCGTCGCCTGTGGTTGCACATACCTCACCAGGTTTTGTGCCATTTGTGGGACAAAAGCATTTTGCTGGGGCAGTTTAGAATTCGTCAAAACACGTCTTTCTCTTTTGCCTGAGCTCTGTTTTTGTTGCCCAGGTGACTGTTGAGAAACAGGCACATACGATACGGATTTCGAATTGGAGGCACTCACTCCATTATTCGATTTGCCGTATCGTTTCTGAAAACTATTAGCGACGTTGGAAGTACCGTACACACCGGCTGCTTCGTATTCGCTCGAAGAAGAGTTTGGCGAGTTTTTCGCACTTTTCTTGCTCTTCTTCTTAATAGTTTTCTTAGACGACTGTTTATCCGAATGAGAAGACTCATCCTTACTCTTTTCGGTAACAGTCGCCACTTTACCCGAAACTCGTGCTGCACCACTCTGTTTCGGAAAAGCTTCTGGTACGAGCTTCTCGCGTTTAACGTTGGAACTGGAAAATTTCGTGTCCCATGTTAAATGCTGCTCGTACTCTTTACCGTAGCTTGTCAAATCAGAGAAATTCCTGATTTGTCGTACTGGTATGTACCTACGGTAATCTGGCCTCATCTGCGAGTAGGCCATCTTCACCTGTTGTTCTAATGAGGGAGGGCATTTAAACTTATTCACGATCGCTCTGAAACAGTTCAAGAACGTCGTAGCCTTTTCTCCCTCATTTTGTGTTCTTGATCGAAGTTCCATGAGTAAATCTTCGTCATTTATTATACGGCCATACTCATTTAGGAACTCGATTTCAAAATCACGCCAATCTCGAAGAGATGGCTGAACTGTTCTATACCAGAACAGTGCTGATTTTGAGAACACATTGGGCAGGGCACTGAACATCCTGCGATCTGAGAACTCGTTGTCATTTCTGAAGTCGTGCAAACGGTTCAGAAATTCTTCCGCGTCCTTTTTGGTCTCACCATCAAAGGACATGTTCCAGATACGCAGCTCTCGTGCGCACCCTGTCCGTTCGTGCGTTCGGTTATCGTCTTCACGATACCTTGGCCTGGCTTCGTAGGACTCTCTTTCCCGACGGTCGTCTCTATTATCCGTCCGGGAACTCCTACGCCTGCTGGTAGAAGGATTCCTATTCTCTTGTCGGCCTTCAGCCGCCCTACGAGAATCGGATCTCCTACGAGCAGGTTCGCGATCAGACTGATACCCATCGGACGAATCCGTCTGAGTGCACTGATCGCAAGTGGCCACCGCACGTTTCTCTCGAGGCGTTTCTCTACGTCTGTCCGACCTCTCTTTGTGACCTTGCTCCGGAATTTCCGTCTGTGCTCGGTCGTCGAGTTTACGGTTGGACTGACGTTTATGAGTACGTCTCTCCGTACAGCTTTCACGACGTTCATCGTTGCTTGAGGCTCTACTCACAGAACGATGGTGTCGTGAATTTCTGTTTGGAGTCGTGTACTCACGCCTCTCTCTTCTATCTTGTCCTTCACAAGTCTTAGAAGAGGTCTCACGACGTCTCTGTTCAAATCTCGGTTTTTCGTAAGATTGAACACTGACGTCATTAGGAAGGTCATATCCATTCCTATCATCAACAAATTGACGTTCGGTTGTATTAGCTTCAGGTTGCCTGTTGTCGTATTGTCTAGAGGTGTATCCTCGTGCAGTACGACGGTCGGCTTCCGTCTGCGAACCCAAGTCAAAATGTTGTGTTGGCACTTCACTCTCTCTAGTGCCAAGATGTCCACTGTTTCTCTGCTCTTCAATTGGGAGGTAATGTGCGGATGCATAAAAACCCCCGAGTTGAGCAGTCGTCACGGTCGTAACCGTCGACGTAGTGGTTGTGCACGAGGTTGCAGCCACCGAAACAGGAACATAAGGGATTGCAGTCGTGGTCATGTTAGCTGCCAGTACCTCACCAAACCGTTTAGGTATAGCACCTGTTGATGCCAACCTCGGGCTCTGTGCAGTACTCAATGGCGAGTTTCTACACTGACCACTTGGTGACAGAGTTCCATCTTCTTCAGGAATGGGTGCTCTGTCACTAGCAACCCTTTCGCGATCCGACATTTCGGACTCGCAGGAAACTTCCGTTCCTGATGGGACCACACTCCCTTTCCTGGAACGAGGTTTCCTAATTTCCCACAGTTCCTGACATACTAGAGGTTTATGTGCAGGCTCTGCCCTTACATTCTCATCGTATTCAGGGAACCATGGTATTTCCAGATTAATGTCTACACATCTTATCCGGTGACGCAAAAGGCGTTCGCGGCACTCCGCCTCTTCGCCATTTGCATTTAAACTTAGATGCTCCAATTGGGCATACACTGCCTCAATCGGAAGCTTCTTCGTTTCCCGACGAATATCCCTAGCTATGCGTGATTCACGCATAAGCTGGGCCATTCGGGCTTCATAGCTGCTGGCCATTATTTTTTTGACCAGCAGCAGCCGACGTGTTACGTCGGGAGAAGTACTCTCAACCGGGATTTCAGATGAAATCCCTAGTGTTTCAAATACTTCGGAAGTATCCAATTTTCAATTGGAAATTATTTTATTGGACTCACCACAATAAAATAATTATTACTCCCAACGAGTAAAAAAAAAAAAATTTGGTGTCGGCTTAATTACAATAAATTGTAAAAATGCACCGACTAGTGTACCAACAAAATTAATTCACTTAATTAAAATCCAAAAGATTTTCTTTAAAAGGAATTTATTTCGTCCTTAGAAGGACAAAATAATTAAATTTTGTTGGTTAAAGTTGTGACAAATCACACACTTAACACTTGCGCCAAATTAAAATTAATTATTTAACTTGCTCACAAGTCTAACTAATTAATGTTTATAATAGTGTCTTGTGGCTCACACGCACCAAGACTCTATACAATTGCTTCTGCAAGCAAAAATAATTAATTATTAACAAAAAGAAATCTTCAAATTATTTCAATATCGTTGGTAATTTACCAGTAATGGTAAATTTAACGATTTCCCAAAATATCTGTCTCACCAGTTATAATCCAAAAGATTCCTCACTGGCGAAAAGAATTTATTTTGTTATGGAAATTGAAATAATTAAAGTTTCAATCTATTAATAAATACAGAACAACAAATTATAAAGGAAGAAAAGAAAAGAAAATTAAATTATTTATCTCACTAACGAGCCTAAATAATTAATTTTAAAATAAATACAAAAATAAATACAGTGTCTTGTGATACACACACACCAAGACACTATTTATTATTTTGCTTTTCCAAGCCCAAAACAACAAAAAAAAATTTCCTTTATAATTTACACTACACAACAAACACAAATTTAATTAAATTATTTCAACGGTAGGTTTGCAACAAAATAATTATTTCACTAATTGTCGTCCCAAACGACAATTTTTTCAGCGAAATATATTTATTTTATCCTAAGAAGGACTAAATAAATAATTTATGTTGCTACCAAGTTGAAATAATTTATATTTCCTTTTTTAAATAAATTGAACGAAAAGGAAATGAAAATTTAATTATTTAACTTGCCAACAAGTCTAAACAATTAAATTTATACACCGAATTATTTTACTCAAACACACCAAAAAAAAATTATAACCAATTATTTAACTAACAAACAAGTCTAAATAATTGGTAAAAATGTGTGGAGATATAATTTAAACACACAAAAAGAGAAAAGAAAGTTTTTAACATATATTAAAATTTCACAGCAAATAACGAATACGAAATATTAGGTTAAATGCCGATCATTAAAACACATGCAAAAAAAATTCAATTATTTAACTCACTCTCGAGTCTAAATAATTATATTTTACAACTCTCGTATCTTTGCGGAACAATCACACAAAGATACTTAACATTAATTGTTTAACTTGCAACAAGTCTAAACAATTAACACGAGTTATAAAAAAAAAAAATTTCTCACACTCAAAAATTTACAAAAATATATTACAAGTATCGTGAACAGTAATACTCAATAAATACCAAATATTAGATCAAGTAATTACTGTCAGATAATTGTAATAAAGAAATAATTTTAATTATTTTACTCACACACGAGCTTAAATAATCAATATTACAACTATTGTAACTTTGCGGCTGATTCACACAAAGTTACTTAATGTTAATTATTTAACTTGCAAACAAGTCTAAATAATTAACAATAGTTATAAAGTATATTTTATTCACACACAAATAAAATGATATAACATATATTATAAATATAAATAGTAATAAATAATAAACACAATTATTAAATTAAAATTACTAATATTATAATATATGTGGGTCAGGGAGGGGAGAAGAGCAAAATAAAAAAACTGCGCTCTCGAACTCAAAAAAAAAACAATTAAATTGCCGCGTCCCGTATATAAAGAAAACTAAATTATTTAATTCAAAAATTTTCTTTAAAAGGGAGGGGGTGGGGCAACTACCTCTCCCGAAAGGATCTAATTATAAAACACTCTCACACTACTAATATAGATTAGATCCCGCGCGGGAACGAATTTATTTTATTATTGCAAAAATAAAAGTAATTCGCCGCAGTGGTTTCTATCTGCGAAACCAGCTGCGAAGACTTATACTCGCGAAGGGGCTAGGCGATCGCGCTATCTCTCTCACTCACACACCTATAGCCCGCCTAGCACCTACTCCGATCCCCCGCGACTAGGGATTCTCTCTCTCACTCCCACTCGCGGGCGCAATCGGAGAGAGCCGATGATGATCGGCTCTCGCGAAGTCTTTCCTTTGCGCTATTCGGGGGGGATTCTCGCTGCCCGCGATCCGCGGCGCAAGCTACTCTCTCCCTACTTTGCCGCTCCCATACAAGCTAAGCAAAGTTCTCCCGTAGCTCGCGATCGAGAGAGACCGATCTCGGTAAGTTCGAGCGCTTCCGGCTAAACACGGTCGCGCGCGAACTCTCTCTCGATATACCGGTGTATACCTCTCCTCGGATACCCGAGCAAGAGGGGGAATACTCCGGTATAGAGACGCGTCTCACACGCCGTCTCTCGCGCTCTCTCTCTCTCTCTCACTCTAACTCGTATAACTCACTCTCTCTCTCTCTCTCTCTCTCTCTCTCTACCCGCTCCGTTTCGCCGCGACACTGCTCGCGCGCGAAAAGATGGCCGACTACTTTCTTTAATTTAAATTATATATCGGTGAGGACGAAACCGATAGTCCTGTCACGGTCGCCATTTGTGACGTGGTATTCGCGTACCCGGGTGAAATTAATTATTATTAATAATTAAAATTAACCGTTGGGCCGCGTTGCCCAATACCGCGCACAATTAATTTATTTTCCGAACTGCGGGCTGTCGCCAGGAACGCGAGTTCGCTGAGACGATCGGTGCGGAGGATTCGGGCAATCCTCCTTGCCTCGACACGATTAATAAAAATTAATAGGATGTCGGCGGGAGCGGGGAGAATAAAATAAGCACACAATAAATTAAAATAAAAGATTATTAAAACATTTATTTTAATGCAATAATTAACAAAATGGCCATCCAGGCCTCGTGCCGCGACAAAGTCTTTCGCGCGGGCGGAAGTCTCGGGAGTCAACCGGATCGAGTTTCTCGCCTGCGGTTGACTTAGCCCCGATCTCCGCTATTCGGGTACCGGCGTACCCGAATACACTCCCGAGCTCGCACACACAAACACTCGGGGGAAGGGGGGAACGCGCGGTAATATAAATACACTTACCGGGGTGCGCCCCGCGGATGGCCCAGCCGATCCGTGTCCCTGTGTCCTCCTGGGCAACGGAGGACGACGTCGGCTGCGGTGGTGGAAGGCGGCCCTGTGCCGCGGCGAGTGCCTCGCGAACCGCGTCCGCACTCACACACAACTTCCCGTCCTTTACACACACACCAAAATCACTCGCGGCTCACTCACGAGGATGATCCGGGTATCGACGGCTTTGCGCCTCACGCGCCTTATCTCAGCCGGAAAACTATCGATCACGATACCGGATAAGTTTGTCCGCCTCGATCGGCGGATCGGGACATACTGATTAGGCAATCGCCTAATTTTCGAAAAAGGGATGAGAGTGGGAAACACACACACACTCTCGCGCTCTCATCCCTACGTACTATTGCGCGCGTAATTGTATACTTGATCGACGTAAACAAATGTCGTCGGTTGGCCTTGACATACGAAAGGCTCCGACGACTTACAATTCGACAATTTAAATACTCTATTCGTCGTGAATAGATTGTGTGACGATTTCCGTCACAAAATATAATTTATTAATTATTCCGATAGATTATTGCAAGTTAATGGCAAATTCTAATCCAGTTTGATAACTACATTATAATTCCTTCAAGGTTTTTTATTATATTTTCTGCTAAATTAATTTAGTTCTAGCGGGACAATATATTTTTAAACTAAAAAATGTCCAATTTTCAAGTAATTTTGTAGCAACGTTTTTTTTTATTCTGTGGAAGTTCTCATGATAACTTGTAACAATGAGACTCATTTTGCTACAAATTAAAAAAAGAAACCGGCGTCAGGTCTTGAACTTTTATTTTACTTTTCAGCGTCTTCTATCTACCGATACGCGCGCCATATGCCAAGTGCCGATTCTTGCGCTGGCCGCGTCGGTACTACAGAGTCCTAAGTGACGGGTGATCTGTTCTCATGCAGATCCACCACGTCACAACTCCCCCCCGCCTAAACGATGAATACCTCCGGATTCATCGTAATATTAGGACGAAAGGTTAGGGAGTCGGCTCGTAGGTAAAGCAGAAGCCTAAGGAATCATTAAAACTTAAAAACTAGGAAACTAGGGTGCTGGAAGGAATTGGGTACTTTTACGTTGGGCGCCATGTAACAATGAGACTCATTTTGCTACAAATTAAAAAAAGGAACGGGCGTCAGGTCTTGAACCCGAGCCCCTTCGGATCCGAAGGCATTCACGCTACCACTGCGTTACGCCCGCAATTGGTCGTAGCTGTACTTTTCCGCGTCTTCTGCCTACCGATACGCGCGCCATATGCCAAGTGCCGATTCTTGCGCTGGCCGCGTCGGTACTACAGAGCCCTAAGTGACGGGTGATCTGTTCTCATGCAGATCCACCACGTCATAAACTTAAATGATATAATCTAATAAACTTAACCTACATTATTAGAATAAAAAAACGAACATTGAAAAATAACTAAATATGGTACATTTAAATTCAAATAGAGAGGCCTGCGATGTCTCGGTCAGTAGGCCGTCGGGCTCGTAATCTGGAGAATGTATTGAATGTATTTTCAACAAGTGCTTTCTTCACCAAGACATCGTATGACCTCCGTCGCTGATTAGCACCGGTTTGGGAGCATAAAAAGAGCGACGTTAATATAATAAAAAAAAATTCAAATAGAACAATTAAAGTATTGCGTTGTAAAAATTATTGGTGTTTATAATTCAATTAATATGGATCTAAATCCCTTAGAAAACGATATTGTAACGAGGTGGGTACTGGGAAAATGTAAGGCCCACGGTTAGGCCCAATTTGTCCCAACTTACCAACCTTAAGTGTGCAGTCCCACGATGCGGCAGGGAATCACTTTGATTCTCGTGCAATGCCGTTAACAACGTCAAACATCTCGTTTGACTTAGATACCGTGTGTTGGCTCTATGCCCAAAATTGCCAACTAGGATAAACACCGGAGAGGGCGGTATTCGTAGGATAGGACAGTAACCAGTAAAACACTATCAACAATCGATATTTTACGTTAATCGGCGAGAAAGATTGTCTCGCCGAGTCGATTTATTAGATAAACAATAAAATATTAATAAATTAACTACAAATCAACATTAACAATTTACGGGGAGTCGTACCGATGACTACCCCCGAGGTCAGCACGAAAACAATTAGTTAAAATCTATTTAACTGCAGAGTTACGAGCAACCGATCCGGGAATGATCGGCTGCTTAACCTGATAGCATACGTGTGACGTATGTATCTCTGACGTAGGCAGCTCTGACGTAGAAGCTTCCTACGTCACGCGCGCCTTCTCTCGTGAAGTGGCTCCCGCGAACCACCGACCTGTCTACCCGGGCGGGATTTGTCACGAGAGGGGAAAGGAGGAACGTTTTAAGTAAAATATTTTTCTACTGATTTTACTGCGTTGTTGAATCATGTGAATAGTTTCTATTTTTCTAGTTTTTAATGTTGTCTTAAGAATGTTATACTTAAGAATGTTGATGAATTGGTTGGTACTGACGTAAATTGTATTTGTCATTATTATATTAATAATAAAATTATATGTAGATTTGTGTAGAGTTAATTAAAATCAACATGCATGAGTAAAAATAAAAGAATTATTATTATTCATAAACAAGTGTTTGAATATTTACTGAATTAAAATTAGTTTTATAATTTTAAATGGCTATTACTGATTAGTTGAATAAATTTATTAGGAAAGTAAGCTTGTTTCAATAAATATGTACACTTTGGGGTTATAAAAGATTTATTTATTTTTCTTACACATATACAGTTTAAAAAAATATATAATGAATTTATGCGCTGATGAGAGGATGAGGTTAGGCGTAACCTGTACGCCCTTCGGGTTCAAATCTGGTTAGGCCTAGAGTTGACTAAATACCAAGCTGCCAGCGAGAGAAAAAAGTATCTAAATACACACTTAAAGTTAAGGTATGTATTGAATAAATCAATGTCAATTCATTATTCTATCATTGTATTATCTTAACATTACAATATTTATATGTTGCTTTTATAATTCTAATAAATTGTAAAATATTATAAGTTATGATTTTACAATTTTTGTCAATTTTTGTCTAGATCTTTCACAGTTGTTTAAATAGTATTGCCATTAACGTTTCATATTAATGTTAACGTTAGTCATGTTATTTGAATTACGCACTCTTGAATTTATGGGTTTACAACTACCAGTGAAATTAATAATAACTTTTTATTCAATATTTGTTCTTAATTATGTGTATTACACAATAAAACTGTAACGGGGTGGATACTGGTAAATATAAGGCCCCAGTTAGAACCAATTTGTTAACATTTGTTTGTGAAATGCTGTTAACAACGCCAAACACCTAGTTTGGCTTTAACACCGTGTGCTGTGCCATATGCCCAAAATTGCCAACTAGAGTATATGCTGGAGAGGGCGGTATTCGTCGGGAAGGACTACAACCAGGAAACTAAACAACAAGATTGATATTTTGTTAGTCGGCGCGAAGGTCGATCTCACCGAGTCAATTTATTAAATAAATAAATATTAACAATTTGACAATAACGAATGAGGGCGAGTCGTACCATCGACTCTGAGGTCAAGACGAAAAGAACTGTAAAAAAATCGCTATCAACTGCGTAATCAGCAACCGACCCGAGAACGATCGGTTGCTTAACCCGATGACTGTGACGTTACGCTATGTGACGTATTAGCTCTCATGTAGGGAGCTCTTACGTAGGAGCTGCCTGCGTCATGCACACCGTCTCTCCCAAACGTGGTGCACCACTTACCGTTTTACTTTCAAAACACTGCTCGAAACACATTAAAACGGCGTGAACGGTCTCGCGAACTCTCCTCGTCTATCTCTCCTTTTCTCTCACTTCTACAGGCGAATTGGCGTAGTAGCTCAGTCCTTTCCGTGGGTGGAATCTGTGAGTGGTGGTGTACGGCGTTGCTCAGCTGTGTTGGGTCGCGTCTCTCGAACAACACCGGGTGCGCGCTACATCTACACTATAAGCTGTGTGCGCACAGCTCTACCACGTCCGTTCGTGCGCAGCATTGTATATGCTCTTTTATATTGCTCACCTGATCGGTAACTCACTTACCATTATGAAACATAGTAGAGACGTTTTCAGAGTTATCGTATATATTTCATAGTAAATGTTGTTATTACGTCGTTCTTTAAACCTTATTGTAAGTGCTATTTGATTAAGCGTTTTGAATTAGTATATTATTCAACTAGTGAACAAAATAAATTATTTCGACACGAGTAGTTTTCAGGATTGCCAGATGGCGATTTTTTCTCTTCGTTGCTCTCGTATAATAAACATCAAAATACGTTAGAGAGTAAAGGAAAGAAAATCGCCAACTGGTTACTCCGGTTGTTTTTGTTATCCGAGCGAAGCAAGGATGACAAAAAAGACGGGTGGAGATGACCTTTGCTCACTAGTTGTGTATACTATTTCTCCTGACAAGGTGGGAGAATTTCGAGATTAAAACGATTGAAAACTCTTTCTTTTTACAAAAATTTTATTAATAAATATATGTTTATTCTTTATTCCTTTGCTTATATTATCAAGGAATTATATTCATCAATTATTTTAAAGTGAAAAATAAAATGATAGTTTAAAAATTTTATTATTTTATCTTTACGTGAGCACAATACTACATTCCCCCACTATGAAAAGTATTTTGCTTACTAGTGAGGGAATGTAGTATTTTATTGATGGTGGGAGAGATTATCGTTCGTCCAGAATTTGTTAATAAAAAAAGGCTTGATTGATCTCTACGAACAACAATTTTTGTTTTTGCCGACGTTTCGGACGTTTTGTTAATCGTCCCTTTTCAAGGCTAAAAAACAAATCAGCGAGAAAACTCTTTAACATTAAAGCTGCAATTTAAGTAAATTTAAATTCTACGATAACACACACACACATTATTACCAACAAAAAAAGACGTGGAGATACTATTTACAACCTGGAGTCAATTCCGTCATCTCCAATCGCACAAACACTACAGAATAAACCATGTTATTCATAAAAACTTAATTTAAACGATTGAAACAATAATAAAAAATAATAAAACAGTCCCGCTAACAAAACTTGTTATTCTATACCTCAAAATAAACGTATAAAAAGAATAATTTAAAAGATTTTTTTTAAAAAGGACAAATTAAGAATTAAAAAAAATTAAATAAAAAAAAGAGAGAATTACACACTCTACACACAGTCGCAGAAACCTCCACTCAACGTGTTTATGTGGACTTCCCCGAAGGGAGTTCTTTATAATAGTGAAATTAATATCAAGATCTCGACATCGTCTAACCTCCGACAATACAGACATATATACATATACATATGCATACATGCATACATACGCATAACTTATGTATACATACATACACATACAACACATACGAGTACGTATAAACTAATTTAACAGATATATAAGTCGCAGAGAGCGATAATTTTGCGGGGCCAAACGAGTCGACACTTCTCCCGTGTATCAGGAAACCATGCGTCGCGAAGAAGTGACGAACCCGACTCGCTATGTCAAGTTTTCACGGATCTTAATGCACTGGCCCGCCTACACACGCAACATTTTTACACCATCAAGCGCAACTCTATATACATTTTTAAAAAAATTTAAGTCTTCGATGCGGTTTAACGTGTCGTCATGTATGTAGATATTTAGCATTTCCGAGAACATACGTTTTTTAAAATTATTTTCAATGTCCATGATACATGTTTTGTTAAAATCGATATTATGTCCTGTGTTAATTGTTTTTGTATTAATATCACACGTGTATAATCTAAGAATAATTTGCAAATATAATTTGCCATTTCTCCAGATAATCGAATTAACCAATTAGAGACGTTTATAAGTTTTGCAGTAAACTATTCATTTACTTTTACAGTAATTTTGTATTTTTTTACAATAAATTTTGTAATTACTTTTACTAGCGTTGTGTTCTATATCTTATATTACGTTTGTAGGGACAAACAGCGAAATTTCCCCTCCCGGCAGGAGAGGGCGTATAGAGAGTGGGAGAGAAAACCAAAGTTCGTTCCCAGATTTCAGACTCGTGCCGAAACTCGTGCAGCACACAGCTCCTTTATTAGTTAAGTGCTTATCAATAAATAAATTTGATATTAAAAGGATTTACCGAAGATTGTTATTTTATCAACCCGATAATTACCCCAGTTAACATTTAATCGGGTATTTCGAGTAAATTTACGCCGTTGGTGCCTGCACGTTAACGCATATTAGCGCCATCTATGTATAAAAAAGTATTACACATTTTTCTGTTTATGTTAGTTATTCACCCATCCACTTATTAACCGCGGTCAATGCCGCTTAACTTTCATTATCTATCATTTCTCAGTCTATTCTCAATGCTACATTCACAAACAGTTACAAAGATAATAAAAACATATTTGTAGATATTTCAAAAAACCCAATTAGAATTTATTTTAATGGTATTAATTTTAATGGAATAAATATATTTTTAAACAAATATATATTTAGTAATATATTGCAGCAATTTCATATTAATTGTAACTAGGCTTTTTATAAATATGTTTTCATTATCTTATTGTAACTGTTTGTGAATGTAGCAGATAGAAGATAGTAAATCATGCAATAGAAAATACTAAAATCAGTATGGAAGTAATAATAACATCTCTTTAAGGTTATATTATTTAACATTTCAAGTACATATATTTCATTAATCCAATTGTTAAATATCTAAAAGACCTTCTACAAAGGTGTAAAAATTCGAAAGTATGATGCAATTTCGATTACACTTTAGCAATTCTTATCTTACTTTATTCAAACTTACTGCAACAGAAAATACTGAAATCAAAATGAAATCATCAAGTTTTCTGCTGAAAAATTTAGCTGTACATTTACTCAAAAAGTGTTACACAAAATTTATTTCATAATTGTTAGCCCTGGCGTATCTTACATCAATAAATAAACAATATAATATTAAGAATAATTTAAAAGATTTTTTTTAAAAAGGACAAATTAAGAATTAAAAAAAATTAAATAAAAAAAAGAGAGAATTACACACTCTACACACAGTCGCAGAAACCTCCACTCAACGTGTTTATGTGGACTTCCCCGAAGGGAGTTCTTTATAATAGTGAAATTAATATCAAGATCTCGACATCGTCTAACCTCCGACAATACAGACATATATACATATACATATGCATACATGCATACATACGCATAACTTATGTATACATACATACACATACAACACATACGAGTACGTATAAACTAATTTAACAGATATATAAGTCGCAGAGAGCGATAATTTTGCGGGGCCAAACGAGTCGACACTTCTCCCGTGTATCAGGAAACCATGCGTCGCGAAGAAGTGACGAACCCGACTCGCTATGTCAAGTTTTCACGGATCTTAATGCACTGGCCCGCCTACACACGCAACATTTTTACACCATCAAGCGCAACTCTATATACATTTTTAAAAAAATTTAAGTCTTCGATGCGGTTTAACGTGTCGTCATGTATGTAGATATTTAGCATTTCCGAGAACATACGTTTTTTAAAATTATTTTCAATGTCCATGATACATGTTTTGTTAAAATCGATATTATGTCCTGTGTTAATTGTTTTTGTATTAATATCACACGTGTATAATCTAAGAATAATTTGCAAATATAATTTGCCATTTCTCCAGATAATCGAATTAACCAATTAGAGACGTTTATAAGTTTTGCAGTAAACTATTCATTTACTTTTACAGTAATTTTGTATTTTTTTACAATAAATTTTGTAATTACTTTTACTAGCGTTGTGTTCTATATCTTATATTACGTTTGTAGGGACAAACAGCGAAATTTCCCCTCCCGGCAGGAGAGGGCGTATAGAGAGTGGGAGAGAAAACCAAAGTTCGTTCCCAGATTTCAGACTCGTGCCGAAACTCGTGCAGCACACAGCTCCTTTATTAGTTAAGTGCTTATCAATAAATAAATTTGATATTAAAAGGATTTACCGAGGATTGTTATTTTATCAACCCGATAATTACCCCAGTTAACATTTAATCGGGTATTTCGAGTAAATTTACGCCGTTGGTGCCTGCACGTTAACGCATATTAGCGCCATCTATGGGCATGCAACTAAATATGTATTAGATGTTTACAGGGGTAAATGTTAATGCCGACTGACTGTCGTAACAAAAGTAAACACATCGAAAATTCTCGAATGATGAGGGTAGGTTATACAGTAACATGATTGAAAGTAATTCGCCATTTATTTCGACGTCCATATCTTGCAGCCGATCCACGGCGTCGAAGAAACAAGAAAGATGGTTTTCGAGACGTCTTCTTCTCCCATTTTCTGCTGAGTTAGTCTTTTGAGTAAGGTTGCTTTACGCGCCGGCTCTTTTGACGCGTACACGGACCAAAGCTTTAACCAAATATCGTGCGAAGTTTTACATCCTCATACCTGGTGTAACTCAGAAGGTTCAATAGAGAGAACCAAATCTGTTTTCGCTTTATGATCCGCTAGTGTCCATTTTCTAAGTTCTGTTTCCGCTAGCGATATTGCGCTTTCGTCGCCTGCAGGAATTTGAGGCTGCGGTATTTCGCCTGAAACGTACGACCAAAAGTCGTTCTTGATTAGGAGAGCTTCCACCTGAATTTTCCACGTTTCGTGATTATTGCGAGATAGCATTTCAAGCCGCGTGGCATGGGATGACCCGTTGTCCGATATTTTTGTCGTTAGAAGCTTGCGCTTTTATTTTACTACACGCACGTACGCTTATACGTACTAGATTATCGATCTTACGTTTACGTTCGTTACTTTACGTCGACGTGTCCTGGACCCATAACCTGTTAGATTAAGGTAGAGGAGAGGCAGACTTAGGTAACTGTATTCCGTTTATTGATTAGATGTTTACAGGCGTAAGTGTTGAAGCTGACTGACTGTCGTAACAAAATTAAACACATGAGTATAATTACAGTGATAAACGACATCTATAGATGTTTAAGTCAATTATAAGGAATCCTGCGATATATAAACTGATGTATCTATATAATGAATATTGTATAATCTTACATATATAGTGAAATTGGAACTTCTTAGAACGTTTTAATACATTATGGAGAAATTAATATCGTACAAATGAATGAATATTAACTTCCATACTGATTTTAGTATTTTCTATTGCATGATTTACTATCTTCTATCTGCTACTTCACAACAGTTACAATAAGGTAATGAAAACATATTTGTAGACGTTTCAAAAAGCCTAGTTACAATTAATATGAAATTGCTGCAATATATTTGTTCTTCTAATATGGTACCGATATGTACATTAGAATTTTAACTTGAATGAAATTGTCCATATTTTTAAATATATGTTTATTCCTATAAATTAATACCATTAAAATAAATTCTAATTGGGTTTTTTGAAATATCTACAAATATGTTTTTATTATCTTTGTAACTGTTTGTGAATGTAGCATTGAGAATAGACTGAGAAATGATAGATAATGAAAGTTAAGCGGCATTGACCGCGGTTAATAAGTGGATGGGTGAATAACTAACATAAACAGAAAAATGTGTAATACTTTTTTTTATTTATTTTATGTTTTTTTGACAATTTTATTTGTTTTTACCTAATTTTTTTTAGAGAATTATCTAAAAAAATTTATTTTATTTATTTTTTAGAGAAATCAGTACTGAATCAGTGTGAATTTTTTAAACAGGGTATTGATTTGACACTGATTCTGAATTAATTGAATACTGAATTTTTAAGGGAACATTGCCCTTTTTCAATTAAATAATTTCAAAACTGATACAGTACTGATTCCATAATGATACAACATTGATTCATTACTGATTTTGTAATAATTCAGTAAGAAATCAGTTTTGCGTTTTGGTGAGAACTTACTACTGAGTCAGTATTAATTTTGATCAATATCAGTAGCTATTATTTATTAATTTCATAATGATTTCATCACAGAATCAATACTGAATCAATAGGAACTTTTTCAACGGGGTATAAATAAGCATTTTGAAATAAACATAAACAGTTTTAACAAAAACAAACATTCTAAACAAAAATTCTGACGTGCCGGGGCTATATGTTCAACGGATTTTGATTTAACGTTCAAAAATACATAGAGTACAGCTTACAGTGTTTCAGTATATTTTTTTTTTGATTTATGGTCCTGTGGTATCTATGCATGCGTGTGTACGTATGTCCTTATCTGTCCCATAATATTGTTACTTGTAATATTTTTGTTCAGGTCAATATAATCCTTACTTCAATCAGGAAGATAAAATTATTAAATGTATGCAATAATCAATACCATAAAGTTATTTCAAGTTAAATATCAATTGCAAAATAAATAATCTTCGATAGCTGAAATTTAATTAAAATGGTTATCAATCCAGTGGTTATATTAGCATTACTATCTGTAATGCAAAATAAATAATCTTCGATAGCTGAAATTTAATTAAAATGGTTATCAATCCAGTGGTTATATTAGCATTACTATCTGTAATGCAAATATAACCAATCTAATAAATTAAAATAATGGAAGTAATATAACATCTCTTTAAGGTTATATTATTTAACATTTCAAGTACATATATTTCATTAATCCAATGTTAAATATCTAAAAGACCTTTCTACAAGTGTAAAAATTCGAAAGCTATGATGCAATATTCGATTACACTTTAGCAATTCTTATATTACTTTATTCAAACTTACTGCAAACAGAAAATACTGAAATCAAAATGAAATCATCAAGTTTTCTGCCTGAAAATTTAGCTGTACATTTACTCAAAAAGTGTTACACAAAATTTATTTCATAATTTGTTAGCCCTGGCGTATCTTACTCAATAAATAAACAATATAATATTAATAATAATACTCGTTTGTGCATTTTAATTTCTCCATATGTAATAAAACGTAAATATCTCTTTTTTAATTGGTTTAAAATTATTTTTTGTATTTTAGTTTAAACCAATAAAATAGAGATATTTACGTTTTAATACATTATGGAGAAATTAATATCGTACAAAATGAATGAATATTAACTTCCATACTGATTTTAGTATTTTCTATTGCCATGATTTACTATCTTCTATCTGGCTACTTCACAACAGTTACAATAAGGTAATGAAACAGATTTGTAGACGTTTCAAAAGCCTAGTTACAATTAATATGAAATTGCTGCAATATATTTGTTCTTCTATATAGGTACCGATATGTACATTAGAATTTAACTATGAATGAAATTGTCCATATTTTTAAAATATATGTTTATTCCTATAAATTAATACCATTAAAATAATTCTAATTGGGTTTTTTGAAATATCTACAAATATGTTTTTATTATCTTTGTAACTGTTTGTGAATGTAGCATTGAGAATAGACTGAGAAATGATAGATAATGAAAGTTAAGCGGCATTGACCGCGGTAAATACGTGGATGGGTGAATAACTAACATAAACAGAAAAATGTGTAATACTTTTTTTTATTTATTTTATGTTTTTTTGACAATTTTATTTGTTTTTACCTAATTTTTTTTTTAGAGAATTATCTAAAAAAATTTATTTTATTTATTTTTAGAGAAATCAGTACTGAATCAGTGTGAATTTTTTTAAACAGGGTATTGATTTGACACTGCAATTCTGAATAATTAATTGAATACTGAATTTTTAAGGGAACATTGCCCTTTTTCAATTAAATAATTCAAACTGATACAGTACTGATATCCATAATGATACAACATTGATTCATTACTGATTTTGTAATAATTCAGTAAGAAATCAGTTTTGCCGTTTTGTGAGAACTTACTACTGAGTAGTATTAATTTTGATCAATATCAGTAGCTATTATTTATTAATTTCATAATGATTTCATCACAGAATCAATACTGAATCAATAGGAACTTTTTCAACGGGGTATAAATAAGCATTTTGAAATAAACATAAACAGTTTTAACAAAAACAAACATTCTAAACAAAAAATTCTGACGTGCCGGGGCTATATGTTCAACGGATTTTGATTTAACGTTCAAAAAATACATAGAGTACAGCTTACAGTGTTTCAGTATATTTTTTTTTTGATTTATGGTCCTGTGGTATCTATGCATGCGTGTGTACGTATGTCCTTATCTGTCCCATAATATTGTTACTTGTAATATTTTTGTTCAGGTCAATATAATCCTTACTTCAATCAGGAAGATAAAATTATTAAATGTATGCAATAATCAATACCATAAAGTTATTTCAAGTTAAATATCAATTGCAAAATAAATAATCTTCGATAGCTGAAATTTAATTAAAATGGTTATCAATCCAGTGGTTATATTAGCATTACTATCTGTAATGCAAAATAAATAATCTTCGATAGCTGAAATTTAATTAAAATGGTTATCAATCCAGTGGTTATATTAGCATTACTATCTGTAATGCAAATATAACCAATCTAATAAATTAAAATAATGTAACTAATAAACCACCAACTATCACATTACTACAAGTAGGTTTTTTCAGCCTAGTGCTTTTTCCTACTTAACGTAAGCTTCTGCTTACTTCTGCTTTCTCTAAACGTTCTGTAAACTCATCTTTTTATTATTGTGCGAAAATGCTAACTTTAGCAATGCACTTTCACCTCCCACGCGATTCTTCCTTCTAATAAACCACCATGCATAACTAACTAATAAATAAAAATAATGTAATCAATCCTCGCAACGATAAAGTTAAAGAATCAGAGGCTAACACAGAGGAATTAGGGTTATATAGGGGTTTTAGAAAATATAATCACGATAGTGTCGATTATAACGTGCATGTAGAGAGTATATACTTTACGCTTGAAGAAGACTATAAATGATACACTCCACAAGATGTTGATGAAACAGACGAATTATATAATGCTTATGCAGAAGTTCCAACTTGTTTACGGAATGTAGAAGGCGTAGATTTTGAATACAAAAAACAAGCAGTGAACTATTGGCAAAGCAGAAAATAAATTACCTATCCTTGACAATGGATACTTCGAAGTATAGTATAGTTACTTTAAAATTTGAATTTTTTCAACTAATGGAAAATTCGTGAATCGATTGCTTATTACACTATAAGTTATATGATAAATGAATTTATTGATCTCGACAAGCTAAAGATTATTCCTTAACAACTCAGTAAGGCGGACTGCATTAATACCAGCCACTTTAAAACCTCACAAGATGAGTGTTTGAAAAAGACCAAGACAAGCTAAGTCAAAATAAGAAATTTAATTGATTCAAGTATAAATTAAAAAAACGGAAAAAAGGAAGGAAAAAGAAAATTTATTGTATTTCGCCCTGAGTATGCCTGATGGGCTCATCAGTAGAGTCCAGGCATCTCGTCTCTAGATACAGGAAAATATAAAAATTATAATATAAAAATTATAATATAAAATTTTGAAAAGCAGCTCTATTCCGACGAGGAAGACATGGGGTATATATGCCCTACCGATAGCAAACATTGTTAAATCGGTAGGGCATATATACCCCATGTCTTCCTCGTTGCAATAGAGCTGTTTTTCAAAATTTTTATATTATATCATTCATCTGTATCTGAAAATTCCACGGTTTAAAGCTTTACATAAATTAATACCATTAAAATAAATTCTAATTGGGTTTTTTGAAATATCTACAAATATGTTTTTATTATCTTTGTAACTGTTTGTGAATGTAGCAGATAGAAGATAGTAAATCATGCAATAGAAAATACTAAATCAGTATGGAAGTAATAATAACATCTCTTTAAGGTTATATTATTTAACATTTCAAGTACATATATTTCATTAATCCAATTGTTAAATATCTAAAAGACCTTCTACAAAGGTGTAAAAATTCGAAAGTATGATGCAATTTCGATTACACTTTAGCAATTCTTATCTTACTTTATTCAAACTTACTGCAACAGAAATACTGAAATCAAAATGAAATCATCAAGTTTTCTGCTGAAAAATTTAGCTGTACATTACTCAAAAAGTGTTACACAAAATTTATTTCATAATTGTTAGCCCTGGCGTATCTTACATCAATAAATAAACAATATAATATTAATAATAATACTCGTTTGTGCATTTTAATTTCTCCATATGTAATAAAAACGTAAATATCTCTTTTTTATTGGTTTAAAATTATTTTTTGTATTTTAGTTTAAACCAATAAAATAGAGATATTTACGTTTTAATACATTATGGAGAAATTAATATCGTACAAATGAATGAATATTAACTTCCATACTGATTTTAGTATTTTCTATTGCATGATTTACTATCTTCTATCTGCTACTTCACAACAGTTACAATAAGGTAATGAAAACATATTTGTAGACGTTTCAAAAAGCCTAGTTACAATTAATATGAAATTGCTGCAATATATTTGTTCTTCTAATATGGTACCGATATGTACATTAGAATTTTAACTTGAATGAAATTGTCCATATTTTTAAATATATGTTTATTCCTATAAATTAATACCATTAAAATAAATTCTAATTGGGTTTTTTGAAATATCTACAAATATGTTTTTATTATCTTTGTAACTGTTTGTGAATGTAGCATTGAGAATAGACTGAGAAATGATAGATAATGAAAGTTAAGCGGCATTGACCGCGGTTAATAAGTGGATGGGTGAATAACTAACATAAACAGAAAAATGTGTAATACTTTTTTTTATTTATTTTATGTTTTTTTGACAATTTTATTTGTTTTTACCTAATTTTTTTTAGAGAATTATCTAAAAAATTTATTTTATTTATTTTTTAGAGAAATCAGTACTGAATCAGTGTGAATTTTTTAAACAGGGTATTGATTTGACACTGATTCTGAATTAATTGAATACTGAATTTTTAAGGGAACATTGCCCTTTTTCAATTAAATAATTTCAAAACTGATACAGTACTGATTCCATAATGATACAACATTGATTCATTACTGATTTTGTAATAATTCAGTAAGAAATCAGTTTTGCGTTTTGGTGAGAACTTACTACTGAGTCAGTATTAATTTTGATCAATATCAGTAGCTATTATTTATTAATTTCATAATGATTTCATCACAGAATCAATACTGAATCAATAGGAACTTTTTCAACGGGGTATAAATAAGCATTTTGAAATAAACATAAACAGTTTTAACAAAAACAAACATTCTAAACAAAAAATTCTGACGTGCCGGGGCTATATGTTCAACGGATGTTGATTTAACGTTCAAAAATACATAGAGTACAGCTTACAGTGTTTCAGTATATTTTTTTTTTGATTTATGGTCCTGTGGTATCTATGCATGCGTGTGTACGTATGTCCTTATCTGTCCCATATATTGTTACTTGTAATATTTTTGTTCAGGTCAATATAATCCTTACTTCAATCAGGAAGATAAAATTATTAAATGTATGCAATAATCAATACCATAAAGTTATTTCAAGTTAAATATCAATTGCAAAATAAATAATCTTCGATAGCTGAAATTTAATTAAAATGGTTATCATCCAGTGGTTATATTAGCATTACTATCTGTAATGCAAATATAACCAATCTAATAAATTAAAATAATGTAACTAATAAACCACCAACTATCACATTACTACAAGTAGGTTTTTTCAGCCTAGTGCTTTTTCCTACTTAACGTAAGCTTCTGCTTACTTCTGCTTTCTCTAAACGTTCTGTAAACTCATCTTTTTATTATTGTGCGAAAATGCTAACTTTAGCAATGCACTTTCACCTCCCACGCGATTCTTCCTTCTAATAAACCACCATGCATAACTAACTAATAAATAAAAATAATGTAATCAATCCTCGCAACGATAAAGTTAAAGAATCAGAGGCTAACACAGAGGAATTAGGGTTATATAGGGGTTTTAGAAAATATAATACACGATAGTGTCGATTATAACGTGCATGTAGAAGAAGTATATACTTTACACTTTGAAGAAGACTATAATGATACACTCCACAAGATGTTGATGAAACAGACGAATTATATAATGCTTATGCAGAAGTTCCAACTTGTTTACGGAATGTAGAAGGCGTAGATTTTGAATACAAAAAACAAGCAGTGAACTATTGGCAAAGCAGAAAATAAATTACTATCCTTGACAAATGGATACATTCGAAGTATAGTATAGTTACTTTTAAAATTTGAATTTTTTCAACTAATGGAAAATTCGTGAATCTATTGCTTATTTACACTATAAGTTATATGATAATGAATTTATTGATCTCGACAAGCTAAAGATTATTCCTTACAACTCAGTAAGGCGGACTGCATTAATACCAGCCACTTTAAAAACCTCACAAGATGAGTGTTTGAAAAAAGACCAAGACAAGCTAAGTCAAAATAAGAAATTTAATTGATTCAAGCATAAAATTAAAAAAACGGAAAAAAGGAAGGAAAAGAAAATTTATTGTATTTCGCCCTGAGTATGCTCCAAATGATAGAAGTGTCGTATTGAAAACAACACCAGAAGGTACAACTGGTCATCCAATAAGCGCAAAATATTATATAAGTCATCCAGAAGTATTCTTTAAGTATTTATATACTAATCTTTTTATGAAAAAGATTTCTTTAAGAATTTTTTCTATATTATCATGTATCTTCTCTTCTTGAATGAATTCTTGAATGTCCGCTAAAAGATACTACTTAAAGTATATGTAAAGAATTCTTTATAAAGTATAAATATAGACGTAGTCGCACTTAATTAAAAAAAATGTTAATATAATGTTTGCGTATTAATTATTAGAAATTCGATTAGCAGTAATAAATAGAAATGGTATTATTAAAAAAAAAAATTATCCCTGATGGGGATTCGAACTCAGAACCAATAGTCAGAGTGCTACGCCTTAGAACGCACAACTATCACATTTTACTTAGGTAGTTTCAAAACTTGTACAAGCTCATCAGCCTATCTTTTATATAATACGCGGCTGATTTGTTTATAAATAATATTTATTAAATTCATAATTAAGTTTTGCATTACTATTAAAAATACATATTTACATAAAATGTACGTGTGTCTTACATAGAAGATTTTCTTGTATAATCCTTTAAATTGATAGAAAACAGTTTGTGATTTCTTATTTAATATTAATTTCGTACTATATACATAGACTTATAAACATCTGTATCGTAAACCGATTATTGTATATTAGATACTTTAAAATTATTTAGAAAAAGTTTAATACTTCTATAAAGTATTCGATTTCCAATACTTTAGTACTACTTCCTTAATACTTATTGCTTTCAAAAAGAATTCTTTTTTTGCGCACATTCACGATTTCTTATAGAATACTTTATCTCTGAAAGTGTGCTTATGGGGCAGATACTGCCTCTTGATGTATATGGATTTAGATTACGGAAGAAGTTTATAAGAAAATTATCTGACGTAACACTTCTTATGGATTACGATGTCATTTTACACGAACGAAATAAAATAATCAAGATTCAAACGTTAACCTTTTAAGGACGGGACTGGTCGATATATCGAACACTTTGGTATCATATTATTTTGGAATTGTTTCGAGGGTAATATTATACATAGAGTACAGCTTACAGTGTTTCAGTATATTTTTTTTTGATTTATGGTCCTGTGGTATCTATGCATGCGTGTGTACGTATGTCCTTATCTGTCCCATAATATTGTTACTTGTAATATTTTTGTTCAGGTCAATATAATCCTTACTTCAATCAGGAAGAGAAAATTATTAAATGTATGCCATAATCAATACCATAAAGTTATTTCAAGTTAAAATAGCAATTGCAAAATAAATAATCTTCGATAGCTGAAATTTAATTAAAACAGTTGTTATCAATCCAGTGGTTATATTAGCATTACTATCTGTAATGCAAATATAACCAATCTAATAAATTAAAAATAATGTAACTAATAAACCACCAACTATCACATTACTACAAGTAGGTTTTTTCAGCCTAGTGCTTTTCCTACTTAACGTAAGCTTCTGCTTACTTCTGCTTTCTCTAAACGTTCTGTAAACTCATCTTTTTATTATTGTGCGAAAATGCTAACTTTAGCAATGCACTTTTCACCTCCCACGCGATTCTTCCTTCTAATAAACCACCATGCATAACTAACTACTAAATAAAAATAATGTAATCAATCCTCGCAACGATAAAGTTAAAGAATCAGAGGCTAACACAGAGGAATTAGGGTTATATAGGGGTTTAGAAAATATAATACACGATAGTGTCGATTATAACGTGCATGTAGAAGAAGTATATACTTTACGCTTTGAAGAAGACTATAATGATACACTCCACAAGATGTTGATGAAACAGACGAATTATATAATGCTTATGCAGAAGTTCCAACTTGTTTACGGAATGTAGAAGGCGTAGATTTTGAATACAAAAAACAAGCAGTGAACTATTGGCAAAGCAGAAAATAAATTACTATCCTTGACAAATGGATACATTCGAAGTATAGTATAGTTACTTTTAAAATTTGAATTTTTTCAACTAATGGAAAATTCGTGAATCTATTGCTTATTTACACTATAAGTTATATGATAAATGAATTTATTGATCTCGACAAGCTAAAGATTATTCCTTACAACTCAGTAAGGCGGACTGCATTAATACCAGCCACTTTAAAAACCTCACAAGATGAGTGTTTGAAAAAAGACCAAGACAAGCTAAGTCAAAATAAGAAATTTAATTGATTCAAGCATAAAATTAAAAAAACGGAAAAAGGAAGGAAAAGAAAATTTATTGTATTTCGCCCTGAGTATGCTCCAAATGATAGAAGTGTCGTATTGAAAACAACACCAGAAGGTACAACTGGTCATCCAATAAGCGCAAAATATTATATAAGTCATCCAGAAGTATTCTTTAAGTATTTATATACTAATCTTTTTATGAAAAAGATTTCTTTAAGAATTTTTTCTATATTATCATGTATCTTCTCTTCTTGAATGAATTCTTGAATGTCCGCTAAAAGATACTACTTAAAGTATATGTAAAGAATTCTTTATAAAGTATAAATATAGACGTAGTCGCACTTAATTAAAAAAAATGTTAATATAATGTTTGCGTATTAATTATTAGAAATTCGATTAGCAGTAATAAATAGAAATGGTATTATTAAAAAAAAAATTATCCCTGATGGGGATTCGAACTCAGAACCAATAGTCAGAGTGCTACGCCTTAGAACGCACAACTATCACATTTTACTTAGGTAGTTTCAAAACTTGTACAAGCTCATCAGCCTATCTTTTATATAATACGCGGCTGATTTGTTTATAAATAATATTTATTAATTCATAATTAAGTTTTGCATTACTATTAAAAATACATATTTACATAAAATGTACGTGTGTCTTACATAGAAGATTTTCTTGTATAATCCTTTAAATTGATAGAAAACAGTTTGTGATTTCTTATTTAATATTAATTTCGTACTATATACATAGACTTATAAACATCTGTATCGTAAACCGATTATTGTATATTAGATACTTTAAAATTATTTAGAAAAAGTTTAATACTTCTATAAAGTATTCGATTTCCAATACTTTAGTACTACTTCCTTAATACTTATTGCTTTCAAAAAGAATTCTTTTTTTGCGCACATTCACGATTTCTTATAGAATACTTTATCTCTGAAAGTGTGCTTATGGGGCAGATACTGCCTCTTGATGTATATGGATTTAGATTACGGAAGAAGTTTATAAGAAAATTATCTGACGTAACACTTCTTATGGATTACGATGTCATTTTACACGAACGAAATAAAATAATCAAGATTCAAACGTTAACCTTTTAAGGACGGGACTGGTCGATATATCGAACACTTTGGTATCATATTATTTTGGAATTGTTTCGAGGGTAATATTATACGTTGAATACAGGAAACATAGTGTTATCATTCTAAAAAGTATATTTTTGTTGGTATTTCGACTTAAAAATAATTAACAAATAGTGTCGCGTTTGATGAAACACATTTTCATAGTGATTATCTGAACTATTTATTACTATTAGTTTCTTGGCAGATCAACACATAGTTATTTTTCTTGCGGAAGATTTTTTATTGATAATATTCTTATTATTTCATCATTCTCTTTATCTACTAAGTTGTCAAAAAAATACAAGCAATTATTGTTTATAAAATGGCTGATATTGAAACTTGGAGTTGGGGCGAGTCTGAATTTGAAATACAAGATTTGGAAAATAAAGAAATTCATGAAGTTGATTTGGTAGAAAATGATTATGATGAGACTCAAATTTTCGAAAATGCGTATTTTTATCCATCATTCAAAGATTTTCAAGGTATTTCTAAAATAAATCCTAACATCTCTATGTCAAAGAATAAAGCAATCAATTACTTTAAATACTTTTTCGATTCCCCCCTGATTGAAAGGATTATAAATCAGACGAATCGCTATGAAAGTCAGAATCATGAAGATCGGCAATCTCATCAGAAAACTTGGCCTCCTCTTACAAAAAATGAATTTTAATATTTTCTTGGCCTTTCAATTGTAATGGGCCATATTCGAAAAGGTGACTTGAAAGACTATTGGTCTATAGATCTTCTGCTGTATACTCCAATTTTCGGTCAAATAATGTCTCGTGATAGGTTTCTTGTAATCTTACGCCATTTAAATTTTCATGATAATGAAGATACCTCGGAAATCGCTCACCATCTTTTAGTGAAAATAATACCAATAATATACTGTCTACCAAGTAAATTCTCAGCAGATCTTATTCCAGGCAAAAATTCGTGCACAGATGAAAACCTAGTATTATGGAATGGCAGGCTTCGATTCAAGCAGTATATTCCTTTGAAAATTAATCGGTCTGGCATCAAACTTTTTGAATTAGTAGACTGTGAGACTGGATTCATTTTGGGTTTTATTGTATACACTGACGCTGATACTCATTATCAGAATTTTGATTTGGGTGTTACTGAGGATATTGTCGCTCATTTCTGACAACCTTATTTTTATAAGGGTCATGTCATATTCATAGATAACAGGTATACATCTCCCATATTGGCAGAATTTTTGCATGATCCCGATACAGGAATGTGTGGCACGGTAAGAGCAAATAGAATGCCAAAATTAGAAAATAAATTAGAGCGTATAAATAATAATAATAATTTGTGGATGACAATCAGGTGGCAAGATAAGCGTAGTGTTTGCATGCTTACAACTGTGCACGAACCTGAATTCTGCACCACTGGCAAAAACCACTATCAAACCAATGAGGATATTATAAAACCACGATGCTTCCATGAATACAACCAAAATATGGGTGGTGTTGACACTGTAGATAGACAATTGTCTATAACCCAAACAGTTAGAAAAACAATGATGTGGTATCGCAAGTTATTTTTCCATCTTATTGATCTAAGTTTATCTAATACTCCTTCTTAATATAAAACGAAAAATGAAAGACTAATGTCCTTTCCTTTATTCCAAATATCGGTTGTTAGATCATTATTGAAATTGGATAATACTAATGATAGCATTTCTCGTCTTGTTAGCCCTCCTACTCGATTAGTTGGTCGTCATTTTCCAAGGTTTGCTACAAGTTGAAGGTGCCACTTGTGTATTTTACGTAAAATTACTAGGCGAACAAAATACGTGTGCTCTGATTGTGATATTCCTTTATGCGTGAAGAATATCACACAAAAGAGATATTATCATAAAGTCAAATAGTTAGAGGTGAGAGGCAAGGGGATTCACGGAAATAAAGCAGCCCAACGTGAAAGGCAAGGGGACTCACGGAAATAAAGCACCCCAAAGTAAGAGGAAGGGGACTCACGGAAATAAAGCACCCTAACGTGAGAGGCAACGGGACTCATGGAAATCAAGCACCCCAAAGGGATCAAATTTTGGTCACATCAAGCTGTTGATTCTGGGTCATGCTAAGAGCGAAAACTAATATATTGTTTCATAATACATCAGTGATAAAAATGCATGTAATGCATATCATTTTTGGATTTCATTTTCGGACTAAAATACTACAAGTAATGAAGTTGACCTTAAAATACAGTTTTCAAGGTCAAGGATGTCTCCTGAACATTTTCTAATTTTTTTTTTTCGTATTCAGCGCATTCAAATACGTCTAAAAACACTCCTAACTGGCCAAATTAAATTTTTAACATTGACATATGTTTTTATTTGATGCACAAATATTGTGTAAAAAAGTCGATTTCCAACGTGAAAATCCGCGACCTTAAAAGGTAAAAAAGATTAAATTTTTATCACGAGGTAATTGATTGGTTCTATTCGTACCTCAACGGGCGTTCACAGGCTGCTGATGATCTCAGTAATGTGGTTTCTCTGTTTATGAATACCTCTTTGGGTGTTCCCCAAGGGTCTGCCCCTGGTCCAGTGTTGTTCCATGCTTTTATTAACTCAATTATGAATATGTGGACTTATTGTAAGGGAATGCTGTTTGCTGATGATTTGCAGCTTTATACTTTTCACTGTACTCCATGTAATATTAATAATTGCATTTTGAATTTAAATATTGATAGTTGTACGGTGTGTCGTGGTATTCGCGTACCCCGTAAAATTAATTAATTTTTATAATTAATAATCACATTTGGGCCGCGTTGCCCCATACCGCGCACATAATTAATTTATTTATCGCGAAAATGCTGGCTGTTGCCAGGAACTCGAGTTCGCTGGAACGTACGGTGTCGAGGGTTCGGGCGATCCTCCTTGCCTCGACACGATTTAGTTTAGGCCAAAATTTTAGGCTAAAATATTGATTAAAAAAATTACTATCATTGACACCGACACTAATATTTAGAAACGCATGTTTTCGTAAAGTTACATATATACAGGGTGATCCAGAAACATAGGTAACAAATATATATATTCCGATTCAGAAAATTAATTCGAGTATAACCCCGTCGGAATTTTTAAAAAATATTAATTAGGCGAGGTGTAATTAATTTTTTAAATGGGCCAATCAGAGGTCGGATTGGGGAAGAAAGGTGAGCGGCGTTGCCGCGCGAGACTAATGCAACAGGTCAACGAGCGAAGCGGCCGAGGCGCCTGAACATAGCTAATGCGTATAGCAGAAGCGAAGATCGCGAAAGCGAATGAATCGCAAAATATATTTTACGAGATTGATTGTATGAATAAAATGTACAATCAAGGAAATGATTTTTATTTAAGTTTGAATATTAGACCGCAGACTAATAAATTCATTACTACTATTATTAATTTACTTACTAAATCTATGATACGGGTGCGTTATAAATATGAGATTATTACAGTTTTTAATCTCATCGTATTTACATTAATTTATTCAAACCTTTATGACGAATTTTAAGACAATAAAATTTTGAATTGAATTAAGTTTTGTGTACAATATAGCCAATAAATACGTTTACCATAAAGATATATCGCTACATATTGGAAATATATTAATTAATTTTGCAAGTATATTGGCAATAATATTGCTAGGTAAATAATTCCTAGTCCGTGTAAAATGAAATTTAGCTCAAGCCTCAATTCCCCGTTTAAAAAACATAATGCTACCGCGAGCGCTCTCCGATGTTCGCGCACATCATATTTTGTGTTCGCGGAGTAAGCCCGCCGCGGGCGCTTCCCGACGTTCGCGCTCATTAAATTTTGTACTCGCGGAGTAAGCCCGCCGCGGACGCTCTCCGACGTCCGCACTGCAAGAGCAAACGTCCTCGAAAAAAGTTACTTCGTTAAAATTACAATTCATTGTGTTTCAGACTTAATAAATACTTTGGAAAACTCGTTCCAAATGTTTAGGATAATAATTGCAATAGTCTGGCTGTTGAATTGAATTGAGTGTTCAATATACAAAATGCCAATGAATAATTATCATAAATTCGCAATATATTGGTAATATATTAGCAATAATATTGCTAGTAAGTTAATTCCGAGTCCGTGCAAAATAAAATCAAGCTGAACCCTCGATGAAGTTTTATAATAGTCTGCGAATCATCTAGCTATAGTATATCTATAATGTGTTTACGTTTACCAAATATTTTTAAACTGATTTTTTAGTTGACAAATCGATATCATTAAAATTAATTGGATCATATCTTTACTAAAAATCCGTATTATGAGAAATCGTGGATTTATGTCACGCATCTTAGTAATTATTCGGATGACCAAAGACAGACGTTCATTCACGTTTTCATTCACTTGAGGTAATAAAAGATCATCGATTCGTCGGTAGTATTGACAAGTTGGAAGACTCGAAACATATTGGCGATATATTGATAATACTTTGGCAATATGTTGGCAACATATTGGCAACATATTGGCAATATATTGGTAATACTTTGGCAACATATTGGCAATATATTGGTAATACTTTGGCAACATATAGGCAACATATTGGCAACATATTGGCAACATATTGTCAATATATTGACTAAACTTTGGCAACATATTGGAAACATATTGACAATATATTGATAATACAAATAATAAATACTTAACGAAATACACTTTTAACTGCAAGATTTAAGCCAGACTTTAAGCCATACTTGCGCAAACACTTTCAGACACAGATACAGCCATACAGTTAACCATACTAAAAGATCAACTTTTCATTCCTTGTAACTACCCTCTGTATTGGTTGGTAATAAAAACCGACATAAGAAAAATCAACGAGTTTTTTTGTTATTCTAAAATATCTGTCTTTGTTGATTGCTTTAAATCGTCTTCTCTTTCTTGCATTAGTAGCACAAACTGTGTGAGAAGTTTCATCAACCACCTAAATACAGGAGGGTAGTAATAAGGAATGAAATTTGCTTTTTTTATCGAGAAATAGATATTTCATATTATTTTCTTATCTAAAATATCTGTCCTTTGTTGATTTTTCTTAAGTTGGCTTTTCGTACCAACCAATACAGAGGGTAGTTACAAGGAATGAAAAGTTGATCTTTTAGTATGGCTAATTGTATGGCTGTATGTATATCTGAAAGTGTTTGTGAAAGTATGGCTTTAAGTCTGGCTTAAATCTTGCAGTTAAAAGTGTATTTCGTTAAGTACCCGCGTAAAAAAATTAAAGTTTATATGAACTTTATATAAACTTTAGATTTGGCTAAACTTGATATGGGGTTGGCCAACGAGACTGAGCCGAACTTGTGCAATTGACTGTTCAAGTTTGGTGAAAGTATATCAAATGTTCAGCTGAAATTCATATAAAGTTTTTATAAAGTTTTTTACAATTACTGACAAATAAAATATAGCTTATACTAAGTTTAGCTGAACTCAATATTAACGAGATAGCAAGTTCAGGTTTATAAAGTCATATAATGTTGATATCAACATACCCAAAGAAAAATTTTAAAAATATGCTTTAACTGACATCAGTAAGAAAAGTATTATCAATATATCGCCAATATGTTTCGTGTCTTCCAACTTGTCAATACTACCGACGAATCGATGATCTTTTATTACCTCAAGTGAATGAAAACGTGAATAAACGTCTGTCTTTGGTCATCCGAATAATTACTAAGATGCGTGACATAAATCCACGATTTCTCATTATACGGATTTTTAGTAAAGATATGATCCAATTAATTTTAATGATATCGATTTGTCAACTAAAAAATCAGTTTAAAAATATTTGGTAAACGTAAACACATTATAGATATACTATAGCTAGATGATTCCCAGACTATTATAAAACTTCATCGAGGGTTCAGCTTGATTTTATTTTACACGGACTCGGAATTAACTTACTAGCAATATTATTGCTAATATATTACCAATATTTTGTGAATTTATGATAATTATTCATTGGCATTTTGTATATTGAACACTCAATTCAATTCAACAGCCAGACTATTGCAATTATTATCCTAAACATTTGGAACGAGTTTTCCAAAGTATTTATTAAGTCTGAAACACAATGAATTGTAATTTTAACGAAGTAAAAAAGAAAAAAAAAGGGGGGATGGTGGGGCCCCTCCGTCGCCCCAACCAGTGAGGTACGTCCAGCTCGGAAGCTTGTTTATATGTCCCCGTCGTGGATGAAATCCATGGCGGGAGGCATATCTCCAATCCCGTTACCTCTCCTTAAGAAGGAAAAATCGCGAGGGAGGTGAAAGTGCATTGCTAAAGTTAGCATTTTCGCACAATAATAAAAAGATGAGTTTACAGAGCGTTTAGAGAAAGCAGAAGTAAGCAGAAGCTTACGTTAAGTAGGGAAAAGCACTAGGCTGAAAAAACCTACTTGTAGTAATGTGATAGTTAAAAGAATGAAAAATGAGATGAAAGGAGGATATGAGGTTGAGTGGAAAGAGAGAAAGAGAAATAAATAGACTATGTGATGGGGTGCATTGATGAGCCGAGCAGGGCCATTCTACAGAGCTCCGGCTGGTTCTTCCGGCGAAATGCCTACGAGAAGCAGCCATCCACCCTGCATATGTTTCCTCCCCATCCCATCAATGTCAATTAAATAGATTTTATTTTTGAATGACGAATAGTTGTTCCTACGGGGCGGACAGAAAGTCCTTTGGTCGCGCATGTTTGTTTTTAGGATCGAATTCGTATTTACCAGGTTGTTTATTAGAGCGTATTTTGATTTCGCGGAGTTTTCGTAGAATTTTTCGGTCGAGGTTTTAATGAAATTATGTAAATATTCTATTTCGAGTTCTTTATGGATTAATGAATTTTTAGTGTACCGTATCGCGTTTGTTATTTTTCGTAAAGTTTTATTTTGAATTATTTGAAGTTTATAAATGTTTGTTTTACACGTACCGCCCCAGACCGATGAGGCGTATGTTAGTATTGGTTGGATTAAGGCTTTATACATTATTATGTTGTTTTTTAGGTTTAGAGACGTGTGATTTCTTAAAAGCGGATTTAGTTTAGTCAAGACCCCGATGGCTTTGTTACGAACGTTAGTAGTGTGTTGTGTGTAGGTGAGTTTACGATCGAGTGTTACGCCGAGATATTTTACCGCGGGTTTCCATTCTATTGGTGTTTTATCGAAGTTAGGTGGATTTAGGTTTGCGGTTGGCGCTCTCTTTTAGAGAACATTATTGCTTCGGATTTAGTCGCGTTGATTTTAATTTTCCATTTACTGCACAATTGATGAATGTCGTTTAGCGCGTTGTTAAGTAATTTTACGATTTTTTCATTACTTCGCGAGGGTCACGTATATTACCGTGTCGTCCGTGTAGATCCCGATATTTACGTTGTCGGTCGAGGGTAGGTCGTTAATGTAAATTAAAAAGAGCAGAGGTCCCAGCAGGCTGCCCTGAGGGACTCCCGCTTTTATAGGAAATTCGCGAGATTCTGCGTCGTTTAGTTTAACTTTAAATTTCCGGTTGTTTAGATAGGAAGCTAAAATGTGAATTAGGTTAGAGTTTATTTTATTTTCGATTAGTTTGCGAAGGAGACCGTTTATGCAGACGCTTCGAAGGCTTTCTCGACGTCGAGAAGTACCGCCCCGGTGTTTCGTTTCCAGTTAAAGTTCCGAGTAATGTCTTCGGTTAGTCTAAGTATTTGGTGTTGTGTAGAATGAGCCTGTCTAAACCCGAATTGTTCCTGTCTGATCGTTAGGCGGTCAGTCATGTCGTCCCGAAGTCATATAATGTTGATATCAACATACCCAAAGAAAAATTTTAAAAATATGCTTTAACTGACATCAGTAAGAAAAGTATTATCAATATATCGCCAATATGTTTCGTGTCTTCCAACTTGTCAATACTACCGACGAATCGATGATCTTTTATTACCTCAAGTGAATGAAAACGTGAATAAACGTCTGTCTTTGGTCATCCGAATAATTACTAAGATGCGTGACATAAATCCACGATTTCTCATTATACGGATTTTTAGTAAAGATATGATCCAATTAATTTTAATGATATCGATTTGTCAACTAAAAAATCAGTTTAAAAATATTTGGTAAACGTAAACACATTATAGATATACTATAGCTAGATGATTCCCAGACTATTATAAAACTTCATCGAGGGTTCAGCTTGATTTTATTTTACACGGACTCGGAATTAACTTACTAGCAATATTATTGCTAATATATTACCAATATTTTGTGAATTTATGATAATTATTCATTGGCATTTTGTATATTGAACACTCAATTCAATTCAACAGCCAGACTATTGCAATTATTATCCTAAACATTTGGAACGAGTTTTCCAAAGTATTTATTAAGTCTGAAACACAATGAATTGTAATTTTAACGAAGTAAAAAGAAAAAAAAGGGGGGATGGTGGGGCCCCTCCGTCGCCCCAACCAGTGAGGTACGTCCAGCTCGGAAGCTTGTTTATATGTCCCCGTCGTGGATGAAATCCATGGCGGGAGGCATATCTCCAATCCCGTTACCTCTCCTTAAGAAGGAAAAATCGCGAGGGAGGTGAAAGTGCATTGCTAAAGTTAGCATTTTCGCACAATAATAAAAAGATGAGTTTACAGAGCGTTTAGAGAAAGCAGAAGTAAGCAGAAGCTTACGTTAAGTAGGGAAAAGCACTAGGCTGAAAAAACCTACTTGTAGTAATGTGATAGTTAAAAGAATGAAAAATGAGATGAAAGGAGGATATGAGGTTGAGTGGAAAGAGAGAAAGAGAAATAAATAGACTATGTGATGGGGTGCATTGATGAGCCGAGCAGGGCCATTCTACAGAGCTCCGGCTGGTTCTTCCGGCGAAATGCCTACGAGAAGCAGCCATCCACCCTGCATATGTTTCCTCCCCATCCCATCAATGTCAATTAAATAGATTTTATTTTTGAATGACGAATAGTTGTTCCTACGGGGCGGACAGAAAGTCCTTTGGTCGCGCATGTTTGTTTTTAGGATCGAATTCGTATTTACCAGGTTGTTTATTAGAGCGTATTTTGATTTCGCGGAGTTTTCGTAGAATTTTTCGGTCGAGGTTTTAATGAAATTATGTAAATATTCTATTTCGAGTTCTTTATGGATTAATGAATTTTTAGTGTACCGTATCGCGTTTGTTATTTTTCGTAAAGTTTTATTTTGAATTATTTGAAGTTTATAAATGTTTGTTTTACACGTACCGCCCCAGACCGATGAGGCGTATGTTAGTATTGGTTGGATTAAGGCTTTATACATTATTATGTTGTTTTTTAGGTTTAGAGACGTGTGATTTCTTAAAAGCGGATTTAGTTTAGTCAAGACCCCGATGGCTTTGTTACGAACGTTAGTAGTGTGTTGTGTGTAGGTGAGTTTACGATCGAGTGTTACGCCGAGATATTTTACCGCGGGTTTCCATTCTATTGGTGTTTTATCGAAGTTAGGTGGATTTAGGTTTGCGGTTGGCGCTCTCTTTTTAGAGAACATTATTGCTTCGGATTTAGTCGCGTTGATTTTAATTTTCCATTTACTGCACAATTGATGAATGTCGTTTAGCGCGTTGTTAAGTAATTTTACGATTTTTTCATTACTTCGCGAGGTCACGTATATTACCGTGTCGTCCGTGTAGATCCCGATATTTACGTTGTCGGTCGAGGGTAGGTCGTTAATGTAAATTAAAAAGAGCAGAGGTCCCAGCAGGCTGCCCTGAGGGACTCCCGCTTTTATAGGAAATTCGCCAGATTCTGCGTCGTTTAGCTTAACTTTAAATTTCCGGTTGTTTAGATAGGAAGCTAAAATGTGAATTAGGGTAGAGTTTATTTTATTTTCGATTAGTTTGCGAAGGAGACCGTTTATGCAGACGCTTTCGAAGGCTTTCTCGACGTCGAGAAGTACCGCTCTGGTGTTTCGTTTCCAGTTAAAGTTCCGAGTAATGTCTTCGGTTAGTCTAAGTATTTGGTGTTGTGTAGAATGAGCCTGTCTAAACCCGAATTGTTCCTGTCTGATCGTTAGGCGGTCAGTCATGTCGTCCCGAAGTCTATTGATGAGCAAGTGCTCGAATGCCTTGCTCATTGTGTTAAGGAGGCTAATTGGTCTGTAGCTAGTCGGGAGGGTCGGGTCTTTACCTGCTTTGGGAAACACCAAGACGGTCGCCGTTTTCCAGACGTCTGGGAAATATTTATGTTTAATGCACGCTTTGAGTTTGTCGGTTAAGTAAGTTAATGCTTTTATAGGTAATTTTTTCAAAATGAAGTTACTTATTGTATCCGGGCCAGGTGCTTTATTGTTTTTCGTGCGTTTAAGATATTTTTTAAGTTCGAACGGAATTATCGGTGGAATTGTATTAGGGTTATTGTTAGAATTGTTTAGAAAATTTAAGATTAAATTATCCGTTTCTGCAGTAAAATTGGAATTGTTATGAGGCATTTTATGCGGTGTGAACGTTTTCTCGAAGTTTTCGGCTAATTGGTTAGCTTTATCGTCCGGTGAAAAATATTTAAGTTGATTATTTGAATCTTTTAACGGTGGAATGTTAGTGTGAGTTCGCGTAAAGGCTTTGGTCATTCTCCACAAACTATTGTCTTTAATGTTTAGGGATTTTACTTTGTTATTCCACGATTCGCATTTAAAGTTTTTAATTTGGTTGTCTATTAAGCGTCTAATTGAATTAATATGGTTTTTAAGTATTGGATTATATCGTTTACGGTTTCCGCGGATTAATACGTTTCTATGATTTATTGATTTAATTATTTCGTCCGGTAACGGAAGGTTACCGGTTTTATTTTCGTTTAATGGTGTGGAAATGTCTATTGCTTTGTGGATGGTTTGTGTAAAGTCAGTGATAATTGTGTCGATTTCGTCTTTTCTGTCTATGTCTTGTAGTGTAGTGATGTTTTCGTCAAAGTAATTGTTAAATGTCTGCCAGTTAGTTTTTGCAACGTTGTATTTGATTTTTGTCGAATTGTAAATTGTTGTTATGTTGATAGTTATGTATACAGGGCAATGGTCTGAGTCTAATTCGGAATCTGGGAGAGTGCAGATATTAGAGGAAAAATTTAAGTTTTTAGAGATCATGAAATCTATTATATCGGGTTTGCATTTTTTGTTGTAAGGATAGTGAGTGAAGCTCGTGGAGGCGTGAATGTAAAGTTGTTTATTAATGCAATATTTACTGAGTTGGCTACCGAGAGCGTTTATAGTGCGACTCCCCCAGCGCGTATGTTTAGCGTTAAAGTCACCGGCGGCTATTACTGTGTCGGCTGTTTTAAAGATTTTATCGTAGTCGTTCTTGTTGAATTTATCAGTAGGTGAGTTATAAGTAGCTATTATCGCGATGTCGGTTCCGCGGTTTTTGATTTTAATTGCCGTTGCTTCTAAGTTTTCGGTATTTAAGGGTATATTATAATGCTTTAGGCTGTTTTTAACTATTACCGCGGTGCCCCGGTTTATGTTATTTTTATACACAGTGTAGTTTCGTAGTTTAAATGTACTGTTGTTTTTTAAAAGTGTTTCGTCAAGTAGGCAAGTGTCAATGTTTTTTGTGTGTAATAGTGTCTCTAGTTCGAGTTTTTTGTGTGTTAGTCGTCCGTTGGCGTTCCAAGCACAAAAGGTTAGTTGTTTATTTGGTGTATTATTCATGGTACGGTTTTTTGTTTATTGGATGCAACCGCGAGGGCCGAGTTTAGAAGTTTTTGAGTTACTACCGCGACTTGGATATACGCGTCGTTTATTGAGATTGATCCCGAGGAGATACTGATAGAGAGGTTGGTGGCCTCCCGCAGTATTTCTTTCAGCGCGGTTGCGTCTTCCAAAATACATGAAAATTAGTGATTTTATGAGATTCATGGCGTATAACTTACACCAGCAGTCTTGGCCAATAATCTAACCACAACCATTCGAAAGCTCTCCAAAAATGTGATCTTTTGAGCGGTGTTAGATCAAAATCGATTGTGGCGTGGTCGCCTTTTTTTTATATTAAATATTTTCGAGTGCCCTATCTCTTCGAGATTTTAAAATTAAGAATTGTAACCCAAGTAGATAAGTTCTAAAGATTATTTTGAACAAAAATTGATTATAATGTATTTTAAAAAAAATCAATAGATTTTGAGATAAATGGCTTTGAAAATAGTAAATTCTCTAAAAAATTGAAAAATTTCCATTATTCATGGTGGAATAACTCTTAGACAAATTATTTTTAACACCTAAAATTTTGTTTCTATCTTCTGGAAGATATTTCCAGTCTGTTCACAAAATTTGGAGTGATTTAAAATTTTCATCGTACCACTTGACGTGAAATAGCCTATATATATATGTATATATATGTATGTATGTATGTGGGTGTGTGTGCGTGCGGCGGAATATTTATATAATATATATATATTTTAAAATTGTTTTTTCAAGAATACATAATATATGTTTTTTCCGTGCGCAAAAAAAAGGTGTGAACATAACTTGAAAGAATGTATATTTGTTTACTCATTCTTGATAAAACTCATAAAATTTTTAAACGTATACTCAATAATAATAACGGATCTAAAATTCAATGTAATGCTTTAAATACAGATGCAAAATTGTTTGAAGATGAAATAAATATTAATCAAGTATAACATACACTTTTCCAAATATCCATATGATATATACAATGGGTTAAAAATTAAATATATTAATTATTGCATTTTTAAGATAATTCTATTATAAACAATTAAATATATTAATTATTGTATTTTTAAGATAATTCTATTATAAACAGTATAGGCAAAAGAAAATTCAAATTTTAACAGTGGCAATATAAAATACGAATTACATTTGTATAGATTTTCAAAAACTATTAATTTAGGAGCATTTAATTTAAATATTTTTTAAATTAATATTTCAAAATTGTATGGATATATAAGTGTGTAGATAATTTATATTTATATAACACAATATTTTAAATAAACAAGTATGTATTTATTAGAAACAAAAGGATATTTAAGAAATGAATTTGTTTATAATAATCAAAATAAATATTTGGGCTCTGCATAGTAAAAATAAATTGGATATAATTAGGGATTAAAACGCAAATTTTGAAAGAGGGTGCAAATTACGAATCACGGGAGAAATGGAAGAAACAGGTTTTTATTTATATAGCGCTAAAATTTTATAAATAATTCTTTAAAACTAATACAAAAATTAATTTAATTAAGAAGAAAGTTTTATTGCTCTAAAAGTACAAAATATTAATGACATAGAACTTTTGGCGATGATCGTTCGTCATTAAATAAATTAATTTTAGGAGGTGAAGTTCTATTTATAACCGTTAAAATAAACCAAAATTTTAATAAGTTGTTAACTAAAATACTACAATTTATTAAGTATATGTACTTTACTATTTTTGGTAAGTTAATTTTTCATTAACATTTATAATTATTAAAATATAAATTTAAGCTTTATAAGAATTCATATAGTTTAAAATTTACAGTTAACATTTAATATGTCTGTATTTTTTTTTATTATTTTTATTCTGATTTCATTACACTAAATTTTGGTAAACTTTTATTTATAAATTATAATAACTATAGCAATACCTCCAAGGTGTTGTGTGAATCTGTTTAATTTGTAAGGTGTCCATGGTAGTGAAAAAACAATACAATTTAAAATATTATTTTAAATAAATTAATTACGAAAAACCTTTTTCGAAATTAAAAATAGGGGGTTGGCGCGCGATGCGCGCAGGGGGGCGAAGCCCCCCTAGTATATATATATATATATGTACATAACGACGCTTTAAATCAAATAGAAGATATTAATTATCTCAAAAATATTTATAAAATAACGCGAAATAATATAATAGATAAATTTTTTTTGACTATCTTGAGGATCAATGCATTAGATAAGTATAACATTTTATTTAACGTAAAAGTACAAAATTTCTTCAGGTGCTAATTTATTGACAAAAAGACAATTATTAAAATAAATAGCATAATCAATGGTCAAACAATAAAAAGAGTTACCAGTTTTGTTGCACGTAATTGCACTAGGAAGCCCACGGTAGGCGTTATCGAGTAAAGAGAAAATTCGAAAACAGCTAATATTTATATCAAACCAAAGGTAGAGATGTACAAAAACACATAAGCACAGGGGTCAATTTTTGGTAATTAGTTGTTTATATTTCTATATTGATGCCTTAAATGTTGCGTGTCTTATTTTTTTATTTTTTGTCAATTTACAATTATTGATATGCAATATTTCAGAAACAAGACGTTTTATATAAGCAGGTCCCCTATCCAAAGTTCTATTATTAATAAAGTCAAATTCATCATTTTTATAATTTAAGCAATTAAAGAGGTTTCAAAGTCAATTTTATGACTGTATTATCGACCTGCCGTTGATATAGTAGGATGCATCATCAGTATACTACGCCATCTAGCGTACGATTCAAATGATGTCGGTAGATGGCGTAGTTATACTAACACTGTGATTTGATTTTGTGGAGATAATGTAACCTAAGCTTGAAGAAATTTATTCTCTGTTGATCAAGAGCCAAAAAAATGTTTCTTTTCTCTAACTTTGAGAATGTCTTTTTAGTGCGTATGATCTCTATTAACAAAAACTGTGTACTTATAAACAGTAATTTATTTTATAAATTCAGTTACGTACTGAAATATTTTTAATGCGTTAATCCGATAAATTCAAGATTTATTACTCATTATAGAGTGGGCAATTAGGCTTACAGTTCTGCATTTGCATAGTTACAAACAATTGACACTTTTACTCACCATGGAGTGACAACAATTTTCATCAAATCATTGCTCATTTTACCATAATCTAGCATTCAAGCGTGCTTAGTATGGAAAAAACCACATATGATTAGTCTCTTTGACTAGGAACGGGCCCAAGGAACCAGAATGGCACCATCATTAGCTCACTCAGTAGCCCAGGAGTTGAAGGGTAGTATATCTCTAGGAGCTGCACAGCGTCCAAGTCTTAGGAACAACAGCATATACTCAGAATGACTCCGATGATTGTTGACGCCCCATACAGGGTATACTGCGAATATATTAAAAAATCAAAAAAAAGCAAACTCCAAAATAATGGTATACTGGGAAAAAGGAAGAAAGGACGCATAAAAAGATACACAATTGCCTGTTGATATCAATAGAGAGGTTAGGGGAACACCAACATTCTCACTCGTAATATAACTATATAAATAACAAAGTGCTTCTACGGCTAAGCAACTAGCCTCTAAACAAAAACCACAACTCCACATTAATCATATAGCGAGCCGGTGTTAAATGAAAACACCATGTCATAAGCAATACAATGAAGAAGCCGTTGACAGATTGGCAAGAAGCGCGAACGTCCGCGTATACCGATAGACGACCGCAGGGGCGTACGTCGTACCCTCGCAATATGTCGATTTCAACGAATTGCGCATGCGCACATGGACTAGACGGGTCGTATCCCGACGGAGATAATACCTTCGTGTACTTCGTTCAGAAACGTTTTATCGTTATAGATATTGTTAGTATATATTGGTAATATTAGTCTATTCCAAATCTTATAAACGTAGCAGCAATATTTTAAATTTTTCTAGTATGACGTAACACACGCGAAATGAGCAGCAAATGCGAGTTCGAGGTGCGTGTACGCAGGCGATCAAAAGAGCGCACGCACCACGAAGTCCACACATTCCAACTAATAATAGACATTCAGTATTCTGTTATTCCCTTCGTACTAAAATGCGCCTGTCAATTAATTTTCATAAATGATTAACTTAATCAGAAAATAAGACGCCATTGAATCCAGAAAAATTTTTTTTTATAATAATCAAATGGGTTGAATCCAACGGTTAAAATGACGTCGTGGTGCGTGTACGCTCGAGATCGATGGAGTGCACGCACCACGAAGTCCCCACATTCCAACTAATAATAGACATTCAGTATTCATGTTATTCCATTCGTACTATAATGCGCCTGTTAATTAATTTGCGTAAATGTATAACTTAATCAGAAAATAAGAAGACATTGAATGCGGAAAGATTTTTTTTATAATAATTAAACGGTTGAATCGAGCGGTAAAACTGACTTCGTAATACGTGTAAGCAGGCGATGGACGGAGCACACGCACCACGAGTCCCCACATTCCAACTAATAATGCGCATTCAGTATTCTTGTTATTCCCTTCGTATTAAATGCGCCCGTTAATTAATTTTCATAAATGGTTAACTTAATCAGAAAATAAGACGACATTGAATGCGGAAAGATGTTTTTTTTAGAATAATCAAACGGGTTGAATCAAGCGGTTAAAATGACGTCGTGATGCGTGTACGCTCGAGATCGATGGAGTGCACGCACCACGAAGTCCCCACATTCCAACTAATAATAGAATTCAGTATTCTTGTTATTCCCTTCGTACTACAATGCGCCTGTTAATTAATTTGCATAAATGTTTAACTAAAATCAGAAAATAAGACGAAATTGAGTCCGGAAAGATTTTTTTTTTTATAATAATTAAACGGGTTGAATCGAGCCGTAAAAAATGACTTTGTGTTACGTGTACGCAGGCGATCGACGAAGCTCACGCACCACGAAGTCCCCACATTCCAACTAATAATAGAAATTCAGTATTCTTGTTATTCCCTTCGTACTACTACAATGCGCCTGTTAATTAAGTCAATCACTCGTCTTATCCAAACATCTGATCGATAAACATTGATTTGAGGTTACGTCATAGGGGAGTGATACATATTATAATTTACATTTTAATTTAATACTATTGATAATGTCACTGTAATGTTGGCTAAGATGTCAGTATCGTCTTTGCAATTGATCGCATTATGTTTTATATTTATGTGGATCCTTTCTGATAATACTCGTTTTTTTCAATTTATTTTCAATATCAAGTATTTTGACGTTGTCAAGATCTAACGAATGATCACATGCGAGGAATGTAATAAAAAGAAAGTTAGATTTAGTACATAAGAACAAATTCGATAAGTTATATAATTCTAAAATTGAAAACAATGGTAATAAGCGGACTTATTTCTCAAATAATTGTTATCTGCAACAGAATAGAATCACTACAAATAATAAGTGGTTTGTTAATTTGACTTATACAAATATTCCAGATGAGGTTAAAGATATAGTAAGTTTAGGACAAAAATATAGTACAGGTAACAGTTTTGACAAACATACAATAATTGAGATCATAAAAAATGTAGAACAATTATTTGAGAATAATGAGTTTTCCCAGGAAACTGTCAATTTTATTAGAAAAAATGTTACAAAATGTATGACGAATAGCTTAAAAAAAACTGAACACATTAAGTATGTAGATAGATTGTTTGCACGGAGATTGAATCAAACAAAAAAATTTTTAAGAAATAACGAATATATATTTTTTACATTTGCTGACAAAAGTAATGTCACAGTTGCTATAGAAACTCAGACTTATAAAGAAAAAATTCTGGGAAGCGCTTCCGGAGGATTCATGCGGAGTTAACAAATATTCTGTGTTGTATGAAGGAAATTTGGGTAAAATATATGAAGCGCAAGAAAACCGTATAATGTACTCGCTTGAACCTAATGATATTACATTCGCACTATGGAAAAAAGGAGAACAGAATGTATGCGGTTTTATGTTCGCGCGCACCGAACATCCCAAGCTTTTCATAATTGAGGATGCCAAGGGTAACAGTTGTATAAGCAAAAAATAATTGAGGGAAACAATCTTGATATATTTGCATACATAAACTCAAAATTCTTATACGTTGAAAAATATGTACGCCGTCAGTTAAATAGGATGTACTACGACATATTAAAACAAAGGTGCGAAATCGAAAGACATATTCTCACTCAAGCCCTCGCGCTCGCTTCAGTTTCCCCGGCGGAAGTGGGTTATCGTATCATGAATCAACCCGGGTATCTAGCCGTAACAGCGGGAGAAGTTATTCATCTATTAAAATGCTTAAAAGTAGAAGTAGTCGGGAGAGAAACGACGGAGTGTTACGAACAGCTACCCGTGTTTCGGGACAATGAACCATATTTTCTAACACCTAGAACGCGTATATTAGTAAGAACTGGGAAACCCCTAATGTGTGATAATCGTTTACCGGTTATGTTCAAAATGCATCAAATTTGGTTTAAAATGTTACCAAATCCAGTCGAAGTAAAAGATCCCGAGATATTGACGCCTCAAACAAAACCAACATGGAGATATGTTTCACCCGAGACACTCGCTACTAGTGGAATATACGAACAAAAAGATACCAGTAAACTTCGCGATATGATATTATTCCCATTAGAAAAATCTACCGTATTAAATAAAATGGCATTAGGAGCTTCGGGAAGGAAGATAAACCCCAAAGGAATTACTATAGAAAATTTGTTCGATCAAGAAGCCTTGAATAACCAGGCTGAATCGACATTCAACAAACTATGGTCGGAATTTATAACGTTCAGTAACATTCTGCCGGTTTCATAGGATTTTTTATGATATGTCGCCTCATCAAGCTAATTATCGATACGATTATGCATGGTTTCATGTTGCACGGAATTTACGGGTTCTCTTTAGATTTAATTGGGGCAATATGGAATTCAATCACTCAACTATTACTTTATTTTAAAACGCAAAAGTTAAATAAAGATAATGAGAATAACGAAAAAATGGATATAACCAGCAAATTATTCCGTTGGAACCAATACAACGAGAAACGCCCATTTTTGTTGTTAAAAACGTAACAGACATCGAAAAACCAGAAGAAATGGCAAGTTCAAGTTCAAAAATGACGTAAACGGAACCTATGGAAATAAATAGAGACGAAAGACCAGAGGATATCGCAGAATCACAGAACGTTAAGAAAATAAGTTGGCCCGAATTGGAATTCTTTCTAAGCGAATAAGAAGTTATGGAACTATTACAAAATGCGACCAGTGAGATTTTTCCTTCAATGCAGGACGAAGAAAATAAAACCCCCGTGCCAATGATAACACAAGAAGAGTTACCAGAAATATTAGAGATATTAGCATCCTTAGAAACTCAACTAGACGAGGTGAACTATAATAATACAGAAGAGAAAGTAAAAGAAATAATTATGGACCTACAACAGGACTTTGATGAAACTGATTGCGGAGTAAATTTGTCGATAAAGGAAAATCGATTAGATTCATTTAAATATTGGCCGCATGCCTTTATTTCAATCGAGGATTTAGCAGAAGCCGGATTTTATTATACGGGAGAGAACGACAAAATAAAATGCTATATATGCGGTGTAGGAATACGAAAATGGGAAAAAACGGACGAGCCTATGCAAGAACATCGTAGATGGTCGCCGAAATGTGAATTCATTACAAAGAAAGAACGAGCGGAAGACTGTTGTGGAATCTATGACATGGAAAAATTGAGCAAAATAATAAAAGGTTCGGAACATGCCAGTTTATCGAAAGATCTTAAATGCAAAATTTGCAAACGTAATCCAATAGAGGGAATATATCTTCCATGCAAACATGCCTTAAGCTATTTAACTTGTTATATGGAAACAAAGGAATGCATGATTTGTAAAAGAGCAATATCGGAATGGTTAAACATATACTTAGTAACAAAAAGAAGAGGTCGCTTCACAGAGATAGAATTCGCGTAAAATAAATCTATACAACAATAAATATATGAACATTGCAAACTATAAAATTGCAGTAGATATTATAATAAGTGTAAACAAGAGTATAAAATAGTAACAAACACACATTATATACAAGTATATACACTAACTAGCTAGAGCAAATACAAACAAAAAACTATATGTATACAAAATGAAAAATAATAAAGACTAACATTGTTGTAGAACAGTAAGGAATATTTATTTTTTTCCCTAACCATATGTATAAATAAAAAAAACAAAACAAACATTTATTGTGGTAAGAAGATTAAGAAATGTAAATAACGTAAAAGAAAAATAAGAATAAAGAGTAATATATAGAAATACTAATAAAAACAAATAAGTATCCATAAAAAAAAGATAGAGCTAATCTAAATAAAAAATAAATAGAAAACAAATAGAGAAAAATATAAAAAAAGGGGGGAAGAAATGTAAAAAAAAGGAATATTACAAGCGCTGTGGGGAACGAGGTTTGGATCCCCCGTAAGGTTCGATGCGCACCGCAATTCGAGCCTAGTTGCTGCGCTGAGCTGTGGGAGCATCGGTTGGCCTCGTAAGAGTTCGGGACACTCTCCGACTCGAGCCTCGCGAGTTCGGCGGGCCGACCATCCGTTGCATTGTCGACGTTTCGGTAGAAACTCTCTCTCTCTCTCTTTCTCTTTCTCTCAAAAACGTTTTGTATGATAGAAATTTCTTCTCTATCTTACTATTTTATATATTTTTGTTTATTAGTTGTGTTAAGTACTATTGTTTAATTGTAATCATAAAAATAAATAAAAAAAATAAGGTATAAAACAATTGTGAACTGTAAGTAACAACCAACTTAACAATTTTAAAACTAATATTTCAGTATTTTTGTATATGTTTATTTTTTTCATATATCCCAACCCTGTAATAGGAATAATTCACTGTAGATCTGCGAATTATTTCTATCCTTTGTTTTAAGCACCATCAATAATAGAAAACGCTGTAGATCTGCATCTTCTATTCGCCGCTGCTTATGCATGTCAAACACGCTTTAGCTATGCGCATTTGACACTTCATTCTTTTTCTCTCTCTCTCTCTCTTTCTCTCTCTTTCTCATCCATTTCTCACACTCACTCATCTAGCATGTCTTCACCTAATTTATTACACATTTCTCATAACCATCATTCATTAGGGACGGTATCACAAATTTCATCACCCTCTCCTTTTGACCACATTTCCTCTTCTCATAATCATAATTACTCGTACGGCGATTCAGCCTCTCATCTCCGGGCTTCCTTATCTCATCTCACGGTATCTGCTCTCTCCGCTTTCGATTCCATTGCACCGGCTAAACTGATAACTGTCAGCAACAAATCCAAGCCTTGGGTGACAGTGGAAGTTAAAAAGCTTATTAAATCTAGGAATATAGCATTTAGGACTTTCAAAGTATCCAACCGCTTAGAAAACTACGAGAACTTCAAGACATTAAGAAACAGAGTTTCAAACCTCCTCGACAGCAATAAATATATGTTTCTTTCAAACAAATTAAAAAACACTGTAAACCCGAAAGCTAAATGAAGGGAATTAAAAAACCTTGGCCTGTGCGCCAAATCCAATATATCTCCATTGGATACATTTTCCACCCAGCAACTTTACAATTATTACGTTTCAATAACAAATCGGGTTTCTCCGCTTTCACCTTCCTTTTTAAACACAATTTGTTCCTCTGATTCCGACCCTCCTAGTTCATCTATCTTTGAATTTAATGCAGTTAGTTCCTCGGGAGTTCGGCGTACTCTTTTTAATGCAAAGTCAAGGGCGGTGGGGATGGACGCGTTATCTGTGTCGATGCTCAAACTGCGCGAACCCCAATTAACTCCGCAGCTTACTGATTTATTTAACGACATGCTGTCACTCGGTTTCTTTCCCGATTGCTGGAAGAAATCTTTGCTCTTTCCATTGGCAAAGTCGAACAGGATCGAATTTTGCTCGGACACCAGGCCCATTGCTAAACTCTGTGAGGTCTCTAAAATACTTGAACGGTTAGTTCACTCACAGTAATCTAATTATTTAGAATCGAATCATAAACTTATCGACAGGCAGGCAGGGTTTCGCAGGGGCCACAGCACGCAGACTGCTCTCTTGGGTGTTCTCGACGATATCAGAAGGGCCATTGACTCGCGCATGATTACGATTTTGATCCTGTTCGATTTTTCCAAAGCGTTTGATTCGGTACCACACGGCCCTTTATTAAACTACGTAATATGGGTTGCTCGAATACGGTATTGAGGTGGTTTTTTCACTATTTGGTCGGTCGTTTGCAAGCGGTGGTAGATGAGTTGGGCGTCTGCTCTGACTGGCTTGGGGTCAATTCAGGCGTACCGCAGGGCAGTGTTTTGGGTCCATTACTTTTTTCAGTTTTTATTAATGATCTTCCGGATGTTCTCGAATTCAGTAATCATATGATCTATGCTGATGATGCCCAGGTCTACTACTCCTTTCCTCCGGGCGAATTCGAATTGGGTGTCCAACGAATCACACATGATGCAAATGCGGTTGCTTCCTGGGCTTCCCAAAATGGTTTCGACCTAAACGTTAGTAAAACTAAAGTAATGATCCTGGGCAGTAAAGCATATGTTTCGCGTATAGATCTAACCACTGTCCCGCGTGTTAAGCTTTTGAATAATTGTCTCCACTACGAAAATCAAGTGAAATCACTAGGCATCTGGCTGCTGCCCACTCTGGACTGGTCCAAGCACGTTTTAGCTAAATCTCAGAGGGTAGACGGTATTTTACGCTCTCTGCGTTTTCATAGACGCGCTTTCTCCAGGAATACCCGTAAATTTCTCATTGAAGCCTTGATATTGCCTCATTTTGATTACGCCTGTGCAGTCTATAACGACTTGGACCAGACCAGAAACTTAAAGCTTCAAAGGCTCTTCAATGCCTGTGTGAGATTTGTTTGGGGAAATTTAAATAGATATGATCATGTGACGCCCTATAGGTTAAAGTTGGGCTGGCTATCTGTGGAGTCGAGACGACTATTTTTCATCTCCTCTTTATCATTTAACATTTTATCGCATAATTCTCCTCATTACCTATCAGATCATTTCATTAGACTTAATAGCTCAACCGATCAACGCATTTCATTTCGCCATCCCCCTAAACCATTGACCTACCTTCCTCCTCGCACTTTATCACTTCATAAATCATTTGTCATCACGTCTACTAAACTGTTAAATTCGCTTTCGATCACGTCATTTGACCCATCCCTCTTCATCACTTTCAAATCATCTGCTTTCGCCCATTTTCTTCATCTCGACTCCATAGTTTGGGAGGAAAGAGCAACTCGCGAAAATTAAACCGTCCCCACTTAAGCGATGTAAATGATATCAGTAGCAACTTAAATAACACCAGCAATGTAAATGATGTATCAGTATTAAATATTGTGAACGCCGAAGCTTAAAGCTTACCGCTGTGATACCTCATTTTGTTTTATTATTTATTGTTTTTATTCTTTCACATTTCACCATTTTATTTTATTGTATTTTATTTTATTTTTACTATTCTTGTATTTTATTATTATACTTTTAACTTTTCATCCGTCGTTATACTTCGCTCTTTTATTCATATATTTTATATATTTATATTGTTTTTACCTGCGTTTTTATTTATATTTGTATTTTCTATTGTTATTTTTATTTTGTTAATTTATATTTGTTATTTTATTTTTACACTTTGTATTTTTTCAGCGTTGTATAATTTTTGTATTTACGGGGTTTCTACCCCAATAACCTAATAAAGTATTCTATTCTATTCTATTCTCTCTCTCTCTCTCTCTCTATTTATTTTATTTTATTTTACTATTTTGTATTTTATAATTTTATTTATTTATCCTTCGTTATACATCGCTCATTTATTCATATGTTTTATATATTCTAATGTTTTTATTTGCGTTTTTATTTATATATTTATTTCCATTAATATTTTTATTTGTTAAATTATATTTGTTATTTTATTTTACACTATGTATTTTTCAACGATGTATATTTTTGTGTTTACGGGGTTCCTACCCCAAAAATCTAATAAAGTTTCTCTCTCTCTCTCTCTCTCTCTCTCTCTCTCTCTCTCTCTCTCTCTCTCTCTCTATCAATCAATCAATCTCTCTCTCTCTCTCTTTACTAGGTGAATGAGGAAAAAGGGAAGAATAAAATACTCTGTTATGAGCTTTACAAACAGTTTATTCCCTCTCAAATATTTTAAAGAAAATTGTAACTTTTGTAAAAAATATGGCTACGAGAACAAAAAAATACAAATAACATATATTTTTAACATGATGTAACAATGAGACTCATTTGCTACAAATTAAAAAAAGGAACGGGCGTCAGGTCTTGAACCCGAGCCCCTTCGGATCCGAAGGCGTTCACGCTACCACTGCGCTACGCCCGCAATTGGTCGTAGCTGTACTTTTTCGCGTCTTCTGCCTACCGATACGCGCGCCATATGCCGAGTGCCGATTCTTGCGCTGACCGCGTCGGTACTACAGAGCCCTAAGTGATGGGGATCTGTTCTCATGCAGATCCACCACGTCACAATGATTTGATGTATACTAAAAATTAGGAGTAAAAACTAAAGAAGAATAAATTCTTTATCTATAGAAAACACATTTAATAATAATTAAACAATTTTTCGGAATATCTAGAATAAAAATTGTAATAATAAAACCCTTTTAATTTTTAGCTTCTATTTTTATAGGTGAACTATATCAATACTGTTAAACTGTTTGAAATAATGTAATAGATGTATGAAAAATAATAACAAACAAAGTTGAACTACGAAAGAAATAATTGTAATATGGTTTATAAAGTTCTCCATAAGAAATAAAGAAAAATTAATCGAAATAAGGTTTATAATTTAAAATTAAGTATGATATCGTATGTCAAGAGAAATAATAATATAATAATGATATTGATTAACGACGAGGGCGACGCTTTTAAAAAGGGGGGAGTTGTCCCGTCCCGACGAATATGATATTACTATTTTTCGTAAAAAGTACTGCGTAGTTTAGAATAAAATTACGGCGTAGAAGAAAAACGAAATAAGGTTGATAAAGAATAATTCTAAGTAAATGCAGTAATATAAAATATAATTTATAGAGCTAAAGGACAGATTAATTTACGTGTGTCTTAAACGAAAAAGAGACTGATAAGTAGAGTTGAAGATATTATTCAAAGCCAATACGCACATAAGCGGGATCGCCGATAGTGAGATCGAAAGGAAGGGTTGCGCAAGAGTTTTTTTGTACTGCACTATAAAATCAATGCTTGGAGAAGAACCGGCGATGGGAAACATGGACTAGAACATTCGAGCATTAGAAGGAAATAATAAATTAAGCCGCTCTTTGGATAATGTTGCAATAATAAAAGGGGGACAGCAAATTCTCCGAATTAACTACGAAGCGATACAGAAATGCATGGGATTCAATAATTTTTAATCACGCACATCTAACGGCCCAACTGGTTGCAAGCACAGAAAAATCGAGAACTACTTGCGCAATTTCCATCTAAGGCAAAGCGTAAGACAAGGACAGATGCATAGATTTTTAGGGTATATAAAGAGGACGCAAAACAGACACAGCCACTCCTAAGTTTTCGTCTAAAGCTTTCGTAAGGCGAAGCTCTGCTAATCAACTCTTTCATTTTTATCCGAGGGCGTGGCTCTGCTACTCGGACTTTAAAGTAATACGCATTAAAAATCACGAGAGATCTTGTATTCGGGGATCAAGACGTATCGTTGACATCCACGAGCCACAGTCAAGGAACCACGACTTCGACATCTGGCAATCATCGGACTCCAACAGCATACACATCTAACGTCGATGCCCGCAGTTCTAGCAGGAAATAATCGAGCCATTTGACACCGCTATCCACGTTCGAGGCGGACCTTCGTTCCTCACCGTGTATATATATATATATATATATATATATAATATATATATACTAGGGGGGCTTCGCCCCCTTGCGCGCTTCGCGCGCCAACCCCCTGTTTTTAATTTCGAAAAAGGTTTTTCATAATTAATTTATTTAAAATAATATTTTAAATTGTATTATTTTTTCACTACCATGGACACCTTACAAATTAAACAGATTCACACAACACCTTGGAGGTATTGCTATAGTTATTATAATTTATAAATAAAAGTTTACCAAAATTTAGTGTAATGAAATCAGAATAAAAATAATAAAAAAAAATAGAGACATATTAAATGTTAACTGTAAATTTTAAACTATACGAATTCTTATAAAGCTTAAATTTATATTTTAATAATTATAAATGTTAATGAAAAATTAACTTACCAAAAATAGTACAGTACATATACTTACTAAATTGTAGTATTTTAGTTAACAACTTATTAAAATTTTGGATTATTTTAAACGGTTATAAATAGAACTTCACTTCCTAAAATTAATTTATTTAATGACGAACGATCATCGCCAAAAGTTCTATGTCATTAATATTTTGTACTTTTAGAGTAATAAAACTTTCTTCTTAATTAAATTAATTTTTGTATTAGTTTTAAAGAATTATTTATAAAATTTTAGCGCTATATAAATAAAAACCTGTTTCTTCCATTTCTCCCGTGATTCGTAATTTGCACCCTCTTTCAAAATTTGCGTTTTAATCCATAATTATGTCCAACTTATTTTTACTATGCAGAGCCCAAATATTTATTTTGATTATTATAAACAAAATATTAATAAATATTAATTTAAAAAATATTTAAATTAATGCTCCTAAATTAATAGTTTTTGAAAATCTATTCAAATGTAATTCGTATTTTATATTGCCACTGTTAAAATTTGAATTTCTTTTGCCTATACTGTTTATAATAGAATTATCTTAAAAAATGCAATAATTAATATATTTAATTTTTAACACCATTGTACATATCATATGGATATTTGGAAAAGTGTATGTTATACTTGATTAATATTTATTTCATCTTCAAATAATTTTGCATCTGCATTAAAGCATTACATTGAATTTTAGATCCGTTATTATTGTTGAGTATACGTTTAAAAATTTTATGAGTTTTATCAAGAATGAGTAAACAAATACACATTCTTTCAAGTTATGTTCACAACTGTTTTTTTGCGCACGGAAAAATACATATATTATGTATTCTTAAAAAAACAATTTTAAAAATATATATATATATAATTCCAGATGTATTATTTTTTCACTACCATGGACACCTTACAAATTAAACAGATTCACACAACACCTTGGAGGTATTGCTATAGTTATTATAATTTATAAATAAAAGTTTACCAAAATTTAGTGTAATGAAATCAGAATAAAAATAATAAAAAAAATAGAGACATATTAAATGTTAACTGTAAATTTTAAACTATACGAATTCTTATAAAGCTTAAATTTATATTTTAATAATTATAAATGTTAATGAAAAATTAACTTACCAAAATAGTACAGTACATATACTTACTAAATTGTAGTATTTTAGTTAACAACTTATTAAAATTTTGGATTATTTTAAACGGTTATAAATAGAACTTCACTTCCTAAAATTAATTATTTAATGACGAACGATCATCGCCAAAAGTTCTATGTCATTAATATTTTGTACTTTTAGAGTAATAAAACTTTCTTCTTAATTAAATTAATTTTTGTATTAGTTTTAAAGAATTATTTATAAAATTTTAGCGCTATATAAATAAAAACCTGTTTCTTCCATTTCTCCCGTGATTCGTAATTTGCACCCTCTTTCAAAATTTGCGTTTTAATCCATAATTATGTCCAACTTATTTTTACTATGCAGAGCCCAAATATTTATTTTGATTATTATAAACAAAATATTAATAAATATTAATTTAAAAAATATTTAAATTAATGCTCCTAAATTAATAGTTTTTGAAAATCTATTCAAATGTAATTCGTATTTTATATTGCCACTGTTAAAATTTGAATTTTCTTTTGCCTATACTGTTTATAATAGAATTATCTTAAAAATGCAATAATTAATATATTTAATTTTTAACCCATTGTACATATCATATGGATATTTGGAAAAGTGTATGTTATACTTGATTAATATTTATTTCATCTTCAAATAATTTTGCATCTGCATTTAAAGCATTACATTGAATTTTAGATCCGTTATTATTGTTGAGTATACGTTTAAAAATTTTATGAGTTTTATCAAGAATGAGTAAACAAATACACATTCTTTCAAGTTATGTTCACAACTGTTTTTTTGCGCACGGAAAAATACATATATTATGTATTCTTAAAAAAACAATTTTAAAATATATATATTATATAAATATTCCGCCGCACGCACACACACCCACATACATACATACATATATATATACATATATATGGTCTATTTCACGTCTAGTAGTACGATGAAAATTTTAAATCACTCCACATTTTGTGAACAGACTGGAAATATCTTCCAGAAGATAGAAAAAAAATTTTAGGTGTTAAAAATAATTTGCCTAAGAGTTATTCCACCATGAAAAATGGAAATTTTACAATTTTTTAGAGAAATTATTATTTTCTAAGCTATTTATCTCAAAACCTATTGATTTTTTTAAAAATACATTATAAACAACTTTTGTTCAAAATAATCTTTAGAACTTATCTACTTGGGTTACAATTCCTAATTTTAAAATCTCGAAGAGATAGAACGCCCGGAAATATTGAATATCAAAAAAAGGCGACTACGCCACAATCGATTTTGATCTAACACCGCTCAAAATATCACATTTTTTGAGAGCTTCCGAATGGCGGTGGTTAGATTATTGGCCAAGACCGCTGGTGTAAGTTATGCCCTAAAATACATGAAAATTAGTGATTTTATGAGGTTTATGGCGTATAGCTTACACCAGCAGTCTTGGCCAATAATCTAACCACCGCCATTCGGAAGCTCTCAAAAAATGTGATATTTTGAGCGGTGTTAGATCAAAATCGATTGTGGCGTGGTCGCCTTTTTCTGATATTCAATATTTTCGAGTGCCCTATCTCTTCGACATTTTAAAATTAAGAATTGTAACCCAAGTAGATAAGTTCTAAAGACTATTTTGAACAAAAGTTTTTTATAATGTATTTTTAAAAAAATCAATAGATTTTGAGATAAATGGCTTTGAAAATAGTAAATTCTCTAAAAAATTGAAAAATTTCCATTATTCATGGTGGAATAACTCTTAGGCAAATTATTTTTAACACCTCAAATTTTTTTTCTATCTTCTGGAAGATATTTCCAGTCTGTTCACAAAATTTGGAGTGATTTAAAATTTTCATCGTACCACTGAAATATATGAAATAGCCCATATATATGGTAATGAACAATTAACTTACCAAAAATAGTAAAGTGCATATACTTAATTATAGTATTTAGTAAAAACCTATTAAAATTTTAGATTATTTGAAACGGATCTAAATAGAACTTTACCTCCTAAAATTAATTTATTTAAGTCATCGCCAAGAGTTCTATATGTCATTAATGTTTTGTACTTTAAGAGTAATAAAACTTTCTTCTTAATTAAATTAATTTTTGTATTAGTTTTAAAGAATTATTTATAACATTTTAGCGGTATATAAATAAAAACCTGTTTCTTCCATTTCTCCCGTAATTCGTATTCGTAATATGCACCCTCTTTCAAAATTTGCGTTTTAATCCATAATTATATCCAATTTATTTTTACTATGCAGAGCCCAAATATTAATTTTGATTATTATAAACAAATTCATTTCTTAATTATCCTTCTGTTTCTAATAAATACATGTTTATTTAAAATATTGTGTTATATAAATATACGTAATCTACTTACTTATATATCCATACAATTTTTAAATTTTGATTTGAATAATATTTAAATTAAATACTACTAAAATAATAATTTTCGAAAAACTTTTGAAATGTAATTCGTATTTTATATTGCCTCTGTTAAAATTTGAATTTTCTTTTGCCATTACTGTTTATAATAGAATTATCTTAAAAATGCAATAATTAATGTATTTAATTTTTAATTTATTGTATATTTCACATATAGATATTTGGAAAAGTGTATGTTATACTTGATTAATATTTATTTTATCTTCGTAAAATTGTGCATATTTTTGAAAACATTACATTAAATTTTAGGTCCGTTTTTATTTTATGAGTTTTATCAGGATAAGTAAACTAATACACATTCTTTCAAGTTATATTCACAACTTTTTTGTGCGCACGGAAAAAATACATATATTATCTATTCGTGAAAAAACAAATACACGTGCACACACACTTATATATATGACATATATATAAAACATATATATATATATGTTGAATTCTGAATTCTTAGATACGGCGGAGGCGGCGGCGGCAGCGAAATATTTATATATTATAGAGAGATATAACATATATATATAACATATATATATATGACATATATATATAACATATACATATAACATATATATATAACATATATATATATGACATATATATATAACATATACATATAACATATATATATATAACATATATATGACATATATATATGACATATATATAACATATATATATGACATATATATATAAAACATATATATATATGTTGAATCCTGAATTCTTAGACACGGCGGCGGCGGCGGCGGCGAAATATTTATATATTATAGAGAGATATATATATATGGGTACTTAAGGATGTTCTATGGTGTCTTGCCATGCGGGTAAGAGAGGGAGTCTCCCCTCTCTTCGCGCACACCGTTGCTATGACCGCGCAACAACAATTATTATTTGATACTGCAATTTATTTATAATAATTATTCTTTGCATTGCATTTTATTTGCAATATTTACGGTTTGAATTGCAATTTATTAACAATAATTCATGTTTTCAACAACAATTTTTAATTTAATCTGCATTTATTTATAATAATTCTTATTTTGATTATTAATTATTAACGTTTATAAAAAAATAACCTTGTGTATATTTCATTCTATAATTTGTTAACGTGTTCGCAGTACAATTGTTTATTTAATCAAATTTAATATTGTTATTTGACTTAAATAATTTTATGCAATTGTTAATAAAATAGTGTAATATTATGTGTTTTTGCCCATTAAAAAGCTATAAGAATTTAGTTACACGTGTTCATTTAAAGGAAAACAGCATATTATGATGTTAACATATTTAAATAAATAATGCATGATTAATACGAAATAAAACATATATTATTTTATTTATCCCACATTATATCCTACATCTCTACTCAAAAAAAAAACTTCGTTCGCTACTCCCGGAGACGTAAGGCTAGTCCTAGTCAAACAAGAGCGAAAGGAACGCGAATGGTTTATTAACCATTTGTCTTCTTGTAACATTTTTTATGGTAATTGGTACAAGCCTGGTCGTGACACTATGTACAAAGTTTGAGACAAAAATATTCTCTCGTTTTTATTTAATCCCTTACCAAAAATGTGAGACGGCGAAGCATACTCAAAATTTTTGGTAAGGGTTTAAACAAAAACGTGATAATTTTACTGTCCCAAATTTTGCACACACTTAAATAATCCATTTACGAAGGGCAATGAACTCTTATTTCTCCGCATAATAATATAATTATCCAATTATAATCGATTATTTGATTTACTCAGTTGATAAGGTAGGAAGGATAAAAATTAACTAGGTTTTTATTCTTATGATGCTCTTTAATCCAATCTTTTAGACATCGTCTCGTTTCTCCAATGTATGAAGCAGGACATTGATTACGCGTAAATTTATAGAATATACCTGTTACACCCCATTTATCTGTTGGATCTTTACCAAGTTTTATAATATTATTTAATTTATTAATAATTAGCACAATTCTGTTGATATTATATTTTATTTACACTAACGAAATTCATAAAAAAATTGTTTATTATAAGGTAATAATATTGTACAAATAGGAGCTCGAGTTTTATTTATTGATTTTTATAATTCACATCTGAAAATTTAATTTTATGCAGTCTATTATTGATTGAAGCATTTTAAAATTTGGACGAATGATCATTACCTTTTAATAATGTTTTAACGGCTTCAATATTTTCTTTATGAAATAATAGATTAGACAACAAAATTTCTTTCTATTAAATTGTACACAAAGTTTCTTTTTAATTCTATCGTATGGTTAGAATTAAAATTTATTAAACGACTCGAATTACTGGCCTTTCTATAACAGTTTGTTACTAACAATGGGAGTACTTGACCTCCGGGAAACGGATCTTATCCTAACTTTGATATGTTTTTTGTAATATAAAAAATGAAGAAAGCCAAGTTATTCCTTGCCAATGGCAACTTTTACGAAAGTGATTCGACGTCTAATAATATCATCAGTAAAAATTACTTCCAATTTGATCGCTTATAACTCAGAAACAAATAAAGATAGACACTCAAACCAAAAACCAGAAGAAAGTTGAATTCAAGTAAATATGGTATGAAAAAAAGAGTTTAAATTGCTTAATTTGGAGAAAAGTTATGAAGAAAATAAGAAATTAAAGATTATAATAATTATTAAGCCAAAAGAAACAATAAATTTTTCATATTAAATTTTGGTTAAAATTTTTTCAATTTCTTATTTTCGTCATAACTTTGCTCGAAATTAAGCAATTTAAGCTTTATTTTCAAACCATATCTACTTGAACTCAACTTTCTTCTCGTTTTTGTTTTGAGTGCCTATCTTCATTTGTTTTCGACTTATATGAGATCAAATTGAAAATAATTTTTACTGATATTATTAATTGATGTCGAATAACTTATTTTGGAATCTTATTGTTGTAAGATATAAGAAATTTATCGAATAATTCACTACTACTTCAGGCGAAAAATTAAAATTCTCATTATAATTTAAAGCTTCTAAAACTATTGATATGCAATCTTTCCTTATGCACAAAATTGTATTGTCTACACAATAGTAATAAAAAAGTGTTACATAATTGTAGATATCTTTTTATGTTTTTAAACAATTAATTTTTAAATCATCCATAACCATATCAGCAACTACTGGTGAAATAGGTGATTCCATAAGATCAATTTATGTAACCAAATTTCATAATATTTGCAAAAACAATATGTATATTTATGTACAGAAATATATAATGTTTATTATTATAAATTAAATTTTTTTGTTGAAATATTCAGTTTTCAAGAATTTTACAGGTGCAACAGTAAATATTTACAGTAAATATTTATTTCTTAATATTTATTATTGATATTGTTACGTCTAAATTAGTAACCGCCAGTATATAGTCAGACAAACGTTAATCGAGAGAATAAATTATTAATAAATAATCGGCGCTCCCACGCCCTGTTTTGACCTAGACTTTCGTGTATGTCTTCGGGGTTGGGCGCTTGACAAAGAAGATTCAGAAATGGTGATTAAATAAATGGTTTCTTTCTTTTTGAAATAATTTTAATTGAATGTAATGAATGAGATATATATATATATATACTAGGGGGGCTTCGCCCCCCTGCGCGCTTCGCGCGCCAACCCCCCCCCCCTTTCAAAATGAAATATATATATATAATATAAAAGAAATGTATATATTATAAATATATTAACATCATATTATTATTAAATAGATTTCCACACCACCCTGGAGGTACTATTATGGCGCGTTGGGTTTTATACAAAAAATTTAGCATATTAAATTTAAAAAAAATTTATAAATAAAAGATTACCAAAATTTTAGTATAATGAAGTAAAAATGAAAATTATAAAATAAAGATAGATGTGTATTAAAAACATAACGAGGAAACCCATCGCCGTTAGCCATAGACCACGTTATGTCAAAAAAATGATTTTAAACAAAATTCATAAATATAAACTTTAACTGCAAATTTTATATGATATGAATTTTTTTACCTTATAATTTACATTATAATAAATGATTATAAATTTAATCAAAATTTAACTTACCTAAAATAGTAAATTTAAATTTTTAAACTGATCTAAATAATACTTCACCTCCTAGAATTAATTTATGTAATGGCAAAGGATTATCTTCTAAAAGTTCTATATCCTCGATATTTTGTACTTTTAATATAATATTTTCTTCTAAAATAAATAAATTTTCGTATTAATTTGAGAAATATTTAAAATATTTTAGTTACTTTCAAATAATAACCTGTATCTTCTATTTCCCCAATAATTGGTAATTTGCACCCTCTTTTAAAATTTGAATTTTTATTTATAATTATATCTATTTTATTTCTTCCGTTAGTTATGGAGCCCACATATTTATTTTGATTATTGTTAACAAATTCATTTCTTAAATAACCTTCTGTTTCTAATAAATAAATATTTGTTTATGTAAATTATTATTTTATATAAATATACATTTTCTTCTCACTTATATATCCATGCAATTTTGTAATTTCATCAAAGGCAATAACATTTAAATTTGATGTATTTTTTCGGATATCAAATTCTCCTAAATTAGTAATTTTTGAAAAGTTTTTCAAATGTAATTCTAAATGTAATGTTTTTCAAATGTAATAATAAATGTAATGATTTATATTTATTTTATTTTCAAATAATTTTGCATCTCCATTCCAGGCATTACACTGAATTTTGGATCCGTCATTATTATTTAATACAAATTTAAAAATTTCATAACTTTTATCAATATTTCTTGACGTAATTGTTTTTGTCTTATCTATTGATTCTACGTATCCAACAACCATTCTATACAAATAATTATTTTTAATTTAAGTTTTATATTATATTACGTTAAACAAAGATAATACTTGTAATATTTGTATCATTTGATAAATACTTACACACTTTTATCACCAATATGAATTTTATTTTTTTAAAAATCATATTATTTGTAAATGGAATTTCGGAAAAATCAATTTTTGTTTGTTTATTTTTAATACTTTCTTCATTACTATTAATTTGTTTTCTTTTGATTGACATGGCTATGTAAAAATAAAATCATTCGAAAATTTCTTACCAGACGATATTTTCAATTTCATTTTGGTTTTCAGAGTTATTTTCAATATATAAATTATTTGGATTTTTACACCGAGAAAGAGCTACATATAATTGACCATGAGAAAATAGAGGTCTACGATAATATATTCCTAAACTATCAAAACTTTGTCCTTGCGATTTATTTATTGTTATTGCAAATGCTAATATTACAGGAAATTGTTTTCGATGTAAAATGAATGGTAATTTAGAAAATTCACCTGTGTCTAAAGTTATTCTTGGTATAAATGCAATTTCTCCCTTTTTATTTCCTGTTACAATCATAACTTTTATATTATATTTATATAACTCGATGATTTTTAAACGCGTCCCATTACACAAACCATCATTAATGCTTATATTTCTTATAAGCATTACAATCGCGCCTATTTTTAAAATTAATTTATAGAATGGTAGTCCTGGAAGCTTAAGAGAATTTAAATATTCTATTGGATAATTTAATTGCATACTTTCATCATTCTGATCTACACCTTTAGCAGTTGCATAATCAATACTTAAATAAATTTTTTCTTTTGAATGAATTTTGTTTAATACTTTTTTATTTAAATTATATATATCTTCATTATGACACGCTAATATAGCTTTATTTGATAGATCATTTGTGTTTGTTATAATAGAACCATAAATTTTTTCGCAAATATCATCAGTTTTCCATGAATCTTTAATTTTTAATGAGGTTAGGTTTCCTTCACCGATTTGTAATAAAAATTTTGAAAAACTTTTATCACACGATCTCATATTTTTATTTAATTTCAAAACAGTGAATTTTGGCCATAAATTAGAATATTTTATAGATTCCTTTACTATTGAATTTCGGCAACCGTTTTTAATGACAGGTAAAATTTGTCTAAAATCACCTCCCAAAATTATTAATTTTCCTGCGAATGGAATTTTTTCATTTGAACAACAATCTCTTAAAGTTTTATCTACTATTTCTAATGCTTTTTTAGGTATCATAGATGCTTCATCCCAAATTATTATGTCACATTCACGTAATTTTTTTTTATCTGATTTTAATTTTAAAAAAGTCGTTTCTATATTTGACAAATCTAACGGTAATTTAAAAGTTCTGTGACTCGTCATACCTTCTGGTAGTAAAATTGATGCAATACCAGTCCAAGCCATAGATATAACATTTTTTCCTTGCCCTAAATAATAATAAATAATTGTTTTATAAAGAAAAGTTTTTCCTATACCGCCAGGCCCGTCAATAAAAATCATGTAATTATTTGATTGTGTAATATAATTAAATATTTTATTTTGATCTTCATTAAGTTTATTTTTATGATCAATAAATAAATTCATATTTGCGTCCTTCATTAATTTTATAGCATTTAAATCTACTTCATTTTCATTATTAATAATGTCACGTCCAGACTTGCACCAATCACTATAAAAAATATTACAAGAAGGCAAATGGTTAATAAACCATTCGCGTTCCTTTCGCTCTTGTTTGACTAGGACTAGCCTTACGTCTCCGGAAGTAGCGAGCGAAGTTATTTTGAGAGTAGAGATGCAGGATATAATGTGGGATAAATAAAATAATATATGTTTTATTTCGTATTAATCATGCATTATTTATTTAAATATAATATGCTGTTTTCCTTTAAATGAACACGTGCAACTAAATTATTACAGCTTTTTAATGGGCAAAAATACATAAATTAACACTATTTTATTTACAATTGCATAAATTTATTTAAGTCAAATAAAGATCTTAATTTTGATTAAATAAACAAGTGTGCGGCGAACACGTTAGCTCATTACAGAATAAAATATTCGCAAGGTTATTTTATTATAAACATTAATAATTAATAATTGAAATAAGAATCGTTATAAATAAATGCAGATTAAATAAAAAAAATTGTTGTCGTTTAAAACATGAATTATAGTTAATAAATTGCAATTCAAACCGTGAATATTTCAAATCAAATGCAATGCAACGAATAATTATTATAAATAAATTGTAATATATAATAATAATTGTTTTAAAAGAAAACGGTTGGTTCAGCAATCGAAATAACATAAAATATCAGGTTTGCCTTTACGAATAATACAAGCGTATAGATAGCCGAAAAGAATACACCTTAAGTACCCAAATATATAGATATATATATATGTATATATATATATATATATATGGGTGGTTCTCTGTGACATCGAAGATGAAAAAAATAAATATTGCTATAACTGTGGGAATATGTTTTAGAGGTATCCAGTAGTTCTCCTGAATTTTTTCAGATTTTTTCTGGGTCATTATTTTAAGTTACAGAGAGTCAAAGTTGACATTTTAGCACTTTTTGCATTATATGCCCATTTTCATGAATTTTTAGCTCCCAGGGGATGCATTTTTCACTAAAAACATAAGTATGACTTTTTTTGTAAAATTTTCCGAACTTTTCATTAAAAATACTTTTAAAGAGATAAATGTATGCTGTCACACTCTGTAAGCCATTTAAACCTTAAATAGTGAAAATCAGCAATTCTGCTCCGGACTCTGGTAACCTAATACTGTCTAAAAGATGTCTTTTTATAGTCAGAAACTGCCTAAATATTTCCAGAGTGGGTCTAAGTCATTAGGATCACTTATGGTCAAAATATCCGGGAAAAGTGCCCGAAATATTAATAGAAATGTATATTTGTTGCCTTATAACGTTGAATCTATTCGCATGATCATTGCAAAAAAATTTGTGCGCTTACCTTGGAGTGGTAGAAAAGTATCTTCACTTGTTTCAGTATCCATCTAATCCCCTGTAAGCTGCTAAAAATACAAATATTATCATACAAATGTAAAAAATTAATTTTTAAACATTTATAATGCGGAATTTTAGTTTTACATCCCTTACAAGAATTATAATACTAATCTGAAGGATTACTATAAATATATAAACATCATTATTACAATAACTTAATATACGTATTTAATACAAAAGATATATAAATAAATCGGACATATAATTATAATGAATAATATGATAACGTGACAGTGACAAGTTTGTGAAATCTAAACAATGTATTGCTGAATAATAATAATAATAATGTTGATACTTTTATAGTAATCCTTCAGATTAGTATTATAATTCTTGTAAGGGATGTAAAACTGAAAATCCAGCATTATAAATGTTTAAAAAATAATTTTTTATAATTTTATAATAATATTTGTATTTTTAGCAGCTTACAGGGGATTAGATGGATACTGAAACAAGTGGAGATACTTTTCTACCATTCCAAGAAGTGCATAAATTTTTTTGCAATGATCATGCTACTAGATTCGTCGTTATAAGGTAACAAATATACATTTCTATTAATATTTCGGGCACTTTTCCCGGATATTTTGACCATAAGTGATCTTAATGATTTAGACCCACTTTGGAAATTTTTAGGCAGTTTCTGACTATAAAAAGACATCTTTTAGACAGTATTAGGTTACCAGAGTCCGGAGCAGAATTGCTGATTTTCACTATTTATGGTTTAAATGGCTTACAAGAGTGTGACAGCATACATTTATGTCTTTAAAAGTATTTTTAATGAAAAGTTCGGAAAATTTTACAAAAAAAGTCATACTTATGTTTTTAGTGAAAAATGCATCCCCTGGGAGCTAAAAATTCACGAAAATGGGCATATAATGCAAAAAAGTGCTAAAATGTCAACTTTGACTCTCTGTAACTTAAAATAATGGCCCAGAAAAAATCTGAAAAAATTCAGGAGAACTACTGGATACCTCTAAAATATATTCCCACAGTTATAGCAATATTTATTTTTTTCATCTTCGATGTCACAGAGAACCACCCATATATATATGTATTCGGTGAGGAACGAAGGTCCGCCTTGAACGTGGATAGCGGTGTCAAATTGCCGGATAATGTCCTGCTAGACCTGCGGGCGTCGACGTTAGATGTGTATGCTGTTGGAGCCCGATGATTTCCAGATGTCGAATTCGTAGTTCCTCGACTATGACTTGTAGATGTCAATGGTAATGCTTCTTTTTCTTTATTTTCCTCAAAAATAATTTGCTGTTGATTTTCCGTATGCACTGCTAATCTAATTACTGTATGAGATCTTCCAGAAAGTGGTAATTCTTCAATTCTCCAAGCGGCTTCTATAGGACTTATATACCGCGCATCAATATAATCAGTAATTTCATCAAATATTTCATCTTTTTTTTTGTAAACGTATGTATGCTCTATCAGAAGCTTTAAGTATATATTTATACAAATATTTAATACTCATTACAGAATACGAAATTTCGGTATTATAATATGACAATTATATTTTTGTAAAAGAGTAGCATTATAAGGTACTACCATTGAATTATTTACTTTAATAATTTCTCCATTTACTTTCTTATTATATTCATAATTTTTATTACTATTATCTCTTCTTTTATAATGAGGAAAACCATTTTCATCAAAATATGTAAAATCAGTAAAGTTTTTTGGAAATTTTTTGGAACATTTATTATTTTTGTAATCGTAACAGGGTGTATTTTCTGAATGTGGTCCATGTAACATATGCTTAATGACTAATTCTCGTAGATTTTCGTCATCAGGTATTTCAGCACTAATAAATTTATCAATATCTTTCGGATTTAGAAGTTTATTTTTATAATCAAGAACAAACAATAAATGTGCATGAGGTAATCCTCTTTTTTGAAATTCAATAGTATATTTATATGCAATAATATTTCCAAATATATTACCACTTAAAATATCACTCAAAATAGCACGTAATTTAATAAAAAATAAGCGTGCTACTATATTAGGTATATCAATACATGTAGTACCTGAAGGAAATTTTGCAAGAATTCTTTTTATTTCTGGCCAATCTGGATTGCAAGTTACAGATATAAATAAATCTGGTCTACCAATTTCTCTATTAATAGTCATAGCATCTTGATACAATTAATGCATATGTCTGGGACTACCAATATGCGTTGCTGGCAAAATGAAAATATTACCTAACCTTTCATTATTTTCAAGGTTTACAGAATTATTTGAGGCACATTTTTCAACATGATCTATTAATCCTTGACAACATTCAATTCTTAATTGTTTTTGATTATAACGAAAGAAATTTAATCTATTATTTTCTATAATAATATAAGCATGTAAAAAATATTGTTGTGTTAAACGACCACAATATAATATAGGATCAAATTTAGAATTAATTCTATATGCAAGTCTGTAAGAATAATACTGTAGAGCTGATAATCTCTTACAAGTATTTGAATTTTGTTTCAAGATTGGACTCCAGCCTAAACCATCGGATCAACATGGAATGATAATTTATTTAAAATCACGCTTTCATGATTATCTGGTGAATTTTTTGGATAAACACGTAAATCGGCAATTTCTGGAATTACATTATTTTTCGAAACTATTAATGCTGCACATTCACCAGTCCTGGGTGTGTTATAAACATTTTTATTCGAATTTATGCAGCGTGTGAATATTAAATTATACTCATCAATTTCACCATTATTAGTTACGTCATACAAATGTTTATATTTTTTGGCATACGGATTTTCTTTTAATATTTCTTATATTATTTTCATATATTCTAGTTCTAACATATTATTATTTTGCATTCGAATTTTATTAGCCGTATCATTATCATATATATAAATCTGACTGTATTGTGGATCAATCCCCTCTTTTGCTAAAATATTATTAGGACTACTATGACATACTTGACCATGAATTTTTAAAGTATAAATTCCTTTTTTATAATCATTAAGAATATTTGCATTAAAACTTGCAAAAGCAAATTTATTATTATAATATCGTATAAGATTTCTAAATTTGGTATCATATAAAAGATTTTTTAATTCATTATTATAATCACTTAAAGGTGGAAGTACAATTTTACCATAATGACAACAACTTTTTTTTGAAAATTCTTCTAACCAAAAAGCTGCAGAACAATAAGGACATATAAAAGTCATATCACCGATATCAGTATAATCAACACTCGTTTTAGAAAATTTTGAAATTTTTTGATTTATCCTTCGTTTATTAATTCGATTATTTGGCATATTTAAAACAACATCTTTTCTTCTCTTCTTATCCAATCTTTTTTCAGTCATACCTTCGACTATATCTTTACTCCTCTTCTTTTCCAATCTTTTTTCAGTCATACCTTCGACTATATCTTTACTCCTCTTCTTTTCCAATCTTTCTTCAGTCATACCTTCGACTATATCTTTACTCCTCTTCTTTTCCAATCTTTCTTCAGTCATTGCTTTGACCATATCTTTATTCCTCTTTTTTTCCAATCTTTTTTCAGTCATACCTTCGACTATATCTTTACTCCTCTTCTTTTCCAATCTTTCTTCATTCATACCTTCGACTATATCTTTACTCCTCTTCTTTTCCAATCTTTCTTCAGTCATTGCTTTGACCATATCTTTATTCCTCTTTTTTTCCAATCTTTTTTCAGTCATACCTTCGACTATATCTTTACTCCTCTTCTTTTCCAATCTTTCTTCATTCATACCTTCGACTATATCTTTACTCCTCTTCTTTTCCAATCTTTCTTCAGTCATTGCTTTGACCATATCTTTATTCCTCTTCTTCTCCAATCTTTCTTCAGTCATTCCTTCGACTATATCTTTACTCCTCTTCTTTTCCAATTTTTCTTCAGTCATTCCTTCGACTATATCTTTACTTCTTTTCTTTTCTAATCTTTCTTCAGTCATTCCTTCGACTATATCTTTACTCCTTTTCTTTTCTAATCTTTCTTCAGTCATACCTTCGACTATATCTTTACTCCTCTTCTTTTCCAATCTTTCTTCAGTCATTCCATCGACTATATCTTTCCTCCTTTTCTTTGCCAACCTATCTTCGGTCATATCTTTAACTATATCTTTGTTCCTCTTCTTTTCTAACCTTTCTTCAGTCATATTTATTACTTTATCATTTTGTCTTTTACGAAATAATTTTAATTCATTTAAATTTTGAACATGTTTTCTCGTATTAATAATTTCTTTATTTTTATTATAATAAGATTTATTGTAAAAATTTTTATGATCTTGTTTAAAATGATCATTATTACATTCCAAAATGTCATAATGACCACTATCTATGGTACCAGATGAGAAAAGTATTAATTTATTTCTATTGTCATTTTGACCATACGATAACGGAGAGAAATCATTTTGATAAATAACAATATTTATATTATATAATGAAAGAAACGCTTGAATTTCTACATGCCCACCAAATGTTCCATCTTTTGACATTGTTTGTTTGTAATTATCTTTTTTTATTGATTCATCTCCGAGAATAAATAATCCAAAAAAAGACCAATTCTTTAAAACTTCATTAACTAATTTCAAACGTATACGTCTATGTTTCTCTTGGTCATTATATAAAAATTGTGCAAAATTGCGGAATAAACAATTACCGTCACCTTTAATATGGATTTTCACTTGCTTATCCATTGATAAAATAAAAAAATAAAAAATAATGTTATAAATAAATTTATATATTGAAAACAACAATTATTTAATTTTTATTAATTTCTTCTTTGTACCTAAAAATATGAATAATTTCATAAAGTCTTAATATTAAAAAAATTATGAAGTATGTAGTATTAAATCCACCAGTTGAAAGAATCGTCATTGAAGCGTAAAATAATGGTAATTGATATACATACTTGACAATTATTATAAAAATTATTATTTTTTATACGAAAATTAACTACATATCAGTAATTTCTCAAAACTTGTAATAAATTTTACTATAAAACATAATAATTTTTATAATTGTCAAGACTACCTCTCGATTGTAATCGAGTGTTTTGTTATAATTGATTTATAATTGAGCATACTCAATAAAACAAATTTTTGCTACAAATTTAGATATTCGTTGGTCACAAATATTCCTTTCTATCAGTCTGCGTATACACAAAATAAAAATTCTACATTTTGCTATCAAACATTGTAAAACGCAATAACAGTTGCCTTGCGGTAGCGACAAATTAACAAATAAATAATAATTCGACATCAACTAAAACTTTCACCAAATGTGTATATGTGTGTAGGATGCGTGTACCTCTACCTCCTGCGCTTAAAAAGATATATACTAAAAATAGATCAAAGATCGGTGAGTCACACCACGTGGTCGCAAATCCACGTGCTAAATTGAAGCGTCCCTATATACCTCGCGTAAAAAAGTGTATGAAAAATTTTTTTTATTATTTTAATTTAACTACGCCGCGGCCAATATTGAGTAAGCCAATTTTTTCTGCTCTCCGTACGCGTCCGCGTGTGCGAGAATCAGGAAATTAATGAGCGCCGCAGCTGTGTGTGCCTGACCTTTTCGATGTATCGCGCGCGCGTTCGCTGCTTATTGTTATATTCTCCTAGTTTCTTCCTTTCACTCACGTGTCCGCTTTATTTAATTGTTCGTATTTAATTGTTGGAGCACATTATATACCTTTTACAAAAGGAAGAATAATGTTCCTCGGATTGATCTTAACAACTTATCAATTATTAATTTAATTATTATTAGGTTATTTATTTTTAGTAATTTATTAATTTATTATTTATTATTTATTATTTATTATTAGTAATTTATTAATTTATTATTTATTATTTATTATTTATTATTAGTAATTTATTAATTTATTATTTATTATTTATTATTTATTATTAGTAATTTATTAATTTATTATTTATTATTATTTACTTTTTTAAGTTTACAAAAAATTGCACCGAAGTATTAGTGGGTATTGAAATTTTTATTTATTTATTTATTATGTTATTTTTTATTTATTTATTTATTAGTTCATTTGTTTATTGGTTTATCTGGTTAATTGTTTATGTGCTTATTTGTTCATTTGTTTATTTGTTTATTTGTTTATTTGCTTATTTGTTTATTTGTTTCATTGTTTATATGCTTATTTATATATACTTATTCATTCGTTCATTCATTTATTCATTCATTCATTCATTCATTCATTCATTCATTCATTCATTTATTCATTTATTTATTTATTTATTTATTTATTTATTTATTAGTTTGTTTCTTTCTTTGTTTGTTTCTTTGTTTCTTTGTTTATTTGTTTATTTGTTTAATTGTTTATTAGGTTATTTGTTTATTTGTTTTTTTGTTTATTAGGTTATTTGGTTATTTGTTTATTTGGTTATTTGTTTATTTGTTTATTTGTTTTTTTGGTTATTTGTTTATATGTTTATCTGGTTATTTGTTTATATGCTTATTTGGTTATTTGTTTATTTGTTTATTTGTTTAATTGTTTATTAGGTTATTTATTTATTTGTTTTTTAGCTTATTTGTTTATTTGTTTATGAGGTTATTTGTTTATTTGTTTATGTGGTTATTTGTTTATTTGTTTATTTGTTTTTTTGGTTATTTGTTTATTTGGTTATTTGTTTATTTGTTTATTTATTTATTTGTTTATATGTTTATTTATTTATTTATTTATTTATTTATTTATTTATTTATTTATTTATTTATTTATTTGTTTATTTATGTATTTATTTATATACATAACTTATCAATTGATGCTTTTTAACATTTGTTAATAATGTATATATATATATATAAGGTAACCTCTAATCCTGAAATCTTAGACATGGTTAAGGCGAAATATAGATAGTATATATATATTAATATTATATATATAAAGGGTAACCTCCAATCCTTAAATCTGAGACACGGCGGCGTCGGCGGCAGCGGCGAAATATATATATGGGGTATTCCACGTGAAGTGGTTAAAACCCAGAAGAATAAATTCTAGATATAATTAGCATCGAATGTTACATATAAGTTCTATAGTAAAAGTTGATAGATTTTGAGTTATATAGCGGTAAACCCAGCTGGTGTTGAAAAAAATATCGAAAATTCACTTTTTGAGGTTAGAATAACTTTTGAGTAAATAGATTCCAGTACCTAAAAATTTTTTTATGTATTCTGAAAAACATTTGCAAAGTTTACCCAAAATTTGGTGCATTTTAAAATTTTGATCGGACCACTTCACGTGGAATACCCCATATATATATTATAGAGAGATAAACTTTCTGACTTACCGACGGAATAGAAGTTTGATGAGAATCCCAAGTTAACAAATAAAATTTTTTAAAATAATCCTTAGTAGGTAGATGTAATATATATATATATATATCTATCTGTATCTGTATCTGTATAAAATAAACTTCTTGTAAAGGTTATAATCAAATTCTGTAGTTTTTTTAACAAATATTTTAATTCTTTTAATTCAAAAAATACTGAATATTAAACTCAATTAACAACACAATTAACATACAACACAACTAAATTGATTAATAAACTTTTATATTTTTAAAACGAAAAGTTCATTAACGAAACGTAGTGAATGTGAGTTAGGAAATATTTAAACTAATAGTCAACAGATATGAGAACAAATTCACACTATTTTCACGCGCTAGTGTTTTATTTTTGGCGCGAAAATTTTAAAATGTGAATTTGTTCATTTATCACTACTACTACGGCAGCGGCGGCGAAATATATTTTATATTATATAGAGATATTGAGATATGTACTATATTTATTTAAAATATTATTTTATATAAATATACGTAATCTTCCTACTTATATATCCATACAATTTTTAAATTTTGATTTAAATAATATTAAAATAAATGCTACTAAATTAATAATTTTCGAAAAACTTTTCAAATGTAATTCGTATTTTATATTGCCACAGTTAAAATTTGAATTTTCTGTTGCCATTACTGTTTATAATAGAATTATCTTAAAAATGCAATAATTAATGTATTTAATTTTTAACTTATTGTATATTTCACATATAGATATTTGGAAAAGTGTATGTTATACTTGATTAATATTTATTTTATCTTCGAAAAATTGTGCATAAAATTTAAAAACATTACATTAAATTTTGGCTCCGTTTTTATTTTATGAGTTTTATCAGGAATAAGTAAACTAATACACATCCTTTCAAATTATATTCACAACCTTCTTTTGCGCACGGAAAAAATACATATATTATCTATTCTTGAAAAAACAAATTTAAAATATACACACACACACACGCACGCTCGCGCACATTCACTTATATATATATATATATATATATATATATATATATATATATATATATAACATATATATAACATATATATATGACATATATATATAACATATATATATGACATATATATAACATATATATATGACATATATATATATATATATGGGCTATTTCACGTCAAGTGGTACGATGAAAATTTTAAATCGCATCAAAATTTGAAAATAGGTTGAATTGCTTCAATCCTTCATTAATATTATAACGTCAAAGTGTGCTTTTTTACCCGTGAGGGGTATTTAGGTATTTGGGTTATTGGTTTTTTATGCATTATTCTATCAATTAATATTCTCCCCCTTATATCTGAGTAGTTACATATGTTTTATAACCTCAAAACACCAAGATAACACGTAGTGTCACCATAAGTACCGATACTGGTGTTTATATATGGGCTATTTCACGTCAAGTGGTACGATGAAAATTTTAAATCGCATCAAAATTTGAAAATAGGTTGAAAATATCTTCCAGAAGATAGAAAAAAAATTTTTAGGTGTTAAAAATAATTTGTCTGAGAGTTATTCCACCATAAAGAATGGAAATTTTTCAATTTTTGAGGAAAATTTCTATTTTCAAAGCCATTTATCTCAAAATCTATTGATTTTTTTGAATAAACATTACAAACAACTTTTGTTTAAAATAATCTTTAAAACTTATCTACCTGGGTTACAATTCTTAATTTTAAATTCTCGAAGAGATAGAACGCCCGAAAATATTGAATATCAAAAAAAAAAGGCGACCACGCCACAATCGATTTTGATCTAACACCGCTCAAAAGATCACATTTTTCGAGAGCTTTCGAATGGCTTGAGTGAGATTATTGGCCAAGATCGCTGGTGTAAGTTATGCCTCATAAACCTCATAAAATCACTAATTTTCATGTATTTTAGGGCATAACATACAACAGCGGTCTTGGCCAATAATCTAACTCAAGCCATTCGAAAGCTCTCGAAAAATGTGATCTTTTGAGCGGTGTTAGATCAAAATCGATTGTGGCGTGGTCGCCTTTTTTTGATATTCAATATTTTCGGGCGTTCTATCTCTTCGAGAATTTAAAATTAAGAATTGTAACCCAGGTAGATAAGTTTTAAAGATTATTTTAAACAAAAGTTGTTTGTAATGTTTATTCAAAAAAATCAATAGATTTTGAGATAAATGGCTTTGAAAATAGAAATTTTTCTAAAAAATTGAAAAATTTCCATTTTTCATGGTGGAATAACTCTTAGGCAAATTATTTTTAACACCTAAAAATTTTTTTCTATCTTCTGGAAGATATTTCTAGCCTGTTTTCAAAATTTGGAGCGATTTAAAATTTTCATCGTACCACTTGACGTGAAATAGCCCATATATATATAACATATATATGACATATATATATATATGTTGAATTCTGAATTCTTAGACACGGCGGCGGCGGCGGCGGCGAAATATTTCGCGGTATAAGAAGTTGTATTTAATTAATTTAAATTTTATATAATATACGGTTTCACTAACGGAAACCGAAAATAAATATTTCAAAGAAAGAAAAATGCCAAAAATATAAAGTTCGAAGATTCTTGATCAGTGTTCTATTTTCTACAGCGGGCGGTCGGCCGGTGCTCCTTCCTCGGTGTACCAAGTGGTTTTTCCATGCGGTCACTCTTTAAGGCGTTGAATGTCCTCCTGCTGAGCCTTATTCAAAACTACTATTGCCTCTCGGTTTAATTACTTTATCCTTCCGACTTTCGTAAATTACTCAAAATCTTGCTTCCCGTCTAATTATACTTGGATTCTTAGACACCTTCTAGAATTTACCTCGTCTGCACAAATATTCATTTGCCTATTATTTTTGTCTCTTTTCTAAAAATGCTAGTGGTGGCTCATTCCCATATAAAAGTATATGGATTTTGGAACAGGTATTTTCTTTGTCCTCTCTGTTCCTCTCGCTAGTTTTATCCCTGTCTTCCTTTGTTCTTCCTCGCTCTTAGTAATTTCAATATTAAAATTCCTATTTTCTGTTTTCGTTTATATAAGTATTAGTTTAGTAAATTATTGTTAAAAATAATACGCTTGTTTAAAAAATCAATAGGTAATACACTATAAAAAGATAATTTGTATATATAAATTATAAGTTCATTTTTACAATTATCACGCAGTATACATTATTTATTTTTTTCTCTTACTTCATTTATCGATAAGAAGGTGTGATTACTTACAATTCATTTACTTATTATTGAACAATAGTATAAAATGTATTCGAATCCCATTAAATTGTATTTTTACATTAATATTTGTTAATTAAATATCTACTAATAATTATGTTTATTTAGTCATTTATATCTTTTTAATACTTGGGCAAACTCACAAAAGCCTCCTTAAATACGTTGTTTATAATTTATTTTTAATTATTTTATTGATTTCGTGTAAAAACTATATAATTGCAATGTATCTGAATCTGTCTAAACGTTACTATTTTTAAATGTTATAACTATATTTTATGTAAAAATTAATTGTTCGATAAAAAGGCGTACATAATATTACAAGCTATAAAAGTTAAAAACATGCTTCACTCGGAGTTTGTCCCCTCGCATTCCTGTCAAAATAGTTATTTGTGCAACAAGGGCGTAAAGGGAGTTTTTACGCACGAGTTATGATCATGCAGCACGAGGGTCGGCGAAGCCGTCATTTTTGTTTCACTCTTCAGGTGCAGTCCTGTTCTTTCAATTAAGTCATATTATCCATAAACGGATTTATCAAATAGAATATAACCATATTATCAAACCAGCATTTGCACATTCTTTCCTTATTGTTCCACATACCAGTATATTGACTATTTTATTACTGTTTTGTTATTTATTACTATTTATTCTTATTTATTTTTTATTACTAATTTTTGTATTATCATTACTATTGATATTATCATAGCATATGGAAATGAAAGGAAGCCCAATGCTGGTTAGATAATAAAATTCTGATTTCTTTATATGGTTATATTCTATTTGACAAATCCGTTTATGGATAATGTGACATAATTTAAAGAGCAGCACTGCATCTGAAGAGGTAAACAAAAATGTATCCGAAACACTGTGCGAATAATCCTTTTCTATATTAAATTAAAAAGGATCCCGTTCTGGCGTACTCTAGTTCTCCGGCTTTGGGAAGTGACTTATTTTATTTATAATTAGAATATATTTTTTATAAATGTTAACATTTTTTTCACATTCAGATAAGGTGGTAAGTACATTTTTCCTCGTACAGTGTAGGTATGCTATTACTTTCGCAGTACGTCAATTTAAACCATGCGCATATGAATTTGTGACGTTAAAAGTATATTACATTGTTTACTTTCAACGTTACGTATTCAAACCGTCAGTGTATAAAACCGATACCGCGGTTGGAGAAACGCCGCACGTCCAAAGTAACATTAGCGGTACCTTCAATTGTAAAGGACCTATACTCCATATGTATACGAATTGTACAATAAGAAACCTATACCTCAGCGGGAGACGAGCTTTACAACTATAGGTTGTGCGAGTACGTACCACCGGTCTATGGCGGCGCTACCGAGAGATAAGAGTTCAGCATCTATAAGCATACTTGTAGAAGGTCTTACACTTATACTATATAATAATAAATACTTTAAACGTTTGTACATAATCTGTAGCGGGATACGAAACACTAACTGCAGTAGTATGAAGCGTTTCGCACTACATAGGTTAGATTCTTTTTTCCGTGGAAGAAGGCAAAAATCAGTAAACGTCTACAATAAACGACAACAAAAATTCTTTTTTATTGCCAATTTTTTCATTGTTTACAAGAACGCAAATAATGGCAATCGTCTGCATCAAGCGACGACAAAAATTTTTTTCATTGCCATTGGTTTCATTATTTATAAGAAAATAAAAAACAGCATCGTCTGCATTAAGCGAAACGTCGGACATCCATCGACGATACACTTAAATTTATTCTTATGAATTTAAGTGTATCGTCGATGGATGTCCGACGTTTGACGTTCTTTGATCCCCCGTTCGGTGTTCGACTACTCCACTTCCGTCAACCAGCGTCCAGCAACCAGCATACTCCGTTACTCGTCAGGCGTCCGGTATTGTTCGAACGACATATTTTATATACATTTGCATGCATTTTAAATATACTTAATGATGTATTACATATGTTGGGTGTGAATGCTTATATACAGACCTCGTTAATGCGTCTTGGGAGGTCATTCTGGGGTACCTGGACATAGTCTCAAGGTAGGAAATATTTTTTTTTAAATTGGATATTTTAATAGCGTTCGACGATGAAAATAATGAAAATTGATTTTTTATTTATGGTACAGGTGGTAGTGGAAAAAGTTATTTATTTTATACTGGCACGCGCTCACGTAAGTTTTGATCAATCGTATTGAGATCCTCGCCTGCGGTTGACGTCGTCCCGATATCCACTATTCGCGCACCGGCGTTCCCGAAAACGCTCCCTAATTCTCAAACACTCATACACTCAAGGAAGTGTGTCACGCTAGTAGTAGAACGATTACTTACCGGAAGACGCCTTATGGATGGCTCAATTTATCTTGGTCCCGGTGATCTCCTGGGTAAAGGAAATATCCTGTCGGCTACGGTGATGAGATAGGTGGCCCAAATGCCGTGGCGAGTTTACTCCGCGGCCCGCGTTCACAGTCACACACGGTCTCGTCTTTACACTACATCCACCAAATAGATCACTAGTGGATACGCTCACGCGCGAGGGTGATCCGGGTGCTGACGTGATAGACACCTCACGTGTCTATACTTGGCCTTGGTCGAAGAAATTTAGTGAGCACCCGGTTGGATTCTTTGCCTCGATTGGCGGATCGGGATCTACTAGTTAGGCGATCGCCTAATTTTCCCGAAAAAGGGATGAGAGGGGGGAAACACAGCACACACTCTAATTATACAGAGTTTGAATAATCTATTCGACGTGAATAGATTGTGAGACGATTTCCGTCACACATATAAATCCTCAAAATGTGCAATACACATTGATATGTTATGATGACAATTTCATATAAGGCTAAGTTTTTTGCCAATGTATTTTACTATGCCAATAAACAAATCAAATGTAGAATCATTTGAAAAATTAGGCCTTCTTTTACCCTGACTAGTATTTAGCCATGGTCAATTATTTAATAGTAAAATATTTAATAGTAGAATTTTCAAAATCATCAATTATTCTAACAAATACAGAAGAAAATATAGTTAATTAAAATAAAATAAAGATAATTGATAATTGAGTTTTTACACCCTCCATTATGTGTATGTAGATAACATTTTTTTATCGATCTTGAGGGTCAGTGATTAGATAAATAAATTGCTTTAGTTAACGTAAGCACAATGTTTCGTCTGCTATAGCATCTATAGATTCGTATACATCTTCAGGTGCTAATTCGTGAACAAAAAAACATTTAATTAAAAGAGTAACAAAAGAATAGTCAAACAATAAATAAAGTTACCAGTTTTGCCGCCCGTAATTACACTGAGAAACCCAAGATAGGCGTTGTCGAGTAAACAGAAAATTCGAAAGCTGATATTTATATTAAAACACAGGTAGAAACGTATACAAATACACACATAAACATAGGTATCAATTCTTGAAAATTAGCTTGTTATATTCATCATAATTCTGTATGATGACAAAATGATTGTCGGGTATTATTAAGTAAAGTGTCTGGTAAATATACGCATAAAAAATGCCTTTTGGACTAAACGTAGCAGGATCGGCATTTATAGACGCAATAAACACAATTTGTTACTAACAGAACCCTTAATCTCAATAAAACAGCATTTTGTAGAGAGAATATACCATTTTTAGGTTTTATTTTAAGACCTATGGGAGTATGACACGTTCCCGAAAGAGTTAAAGCTATTTTAGAAATACTAGAACCGCATAGTAAGAAGGAATTACAACGGTGCACTGGTATATGTAATTATTACAGAATTTTTTGGTACGCTACTCTATTTACATCGATCCATTGAGGGAATTATTGAGTGAGAAAAATAAATTTAGTAGGACAAAGAAGCATAGTGAAGCATTCGATCGTTTGAATAATCAATTTGCGAATCATGTTTTATTAAATAATTATAGCACAGATTGTCCGTTTTTTTGCAAACTGATGCCAGTAAACAAGGCATAAGTGCAGTTTTATATAAATATGACGAAAATAAAGATCAAAAAATTAATGCTTTGATTAGTCGATGCTTAAATTCTAGGAGTCGATAATTTATGCGACTGTTAAGTTACGGTATTATTTAATTGGAAAGAAATTTATAATCAAGACAGATCATCAGACATTATTTTTATTATAAACTTCATTTTATACGTGAAGGTTAATGCGTTGGACTTTAGTTTTACATCAATACGTGTATAATATGGAGTACTGCAAAGGTAGCAACAATATTATCGCAGATTATTTTAGTCGAACTACGCCGATACAGTCGAAAGCTGTAAATGATGATGTACATTCTCAAACATTTGTAAATTCAATTAATTATACAAATAATTGGTTTCTATGTTTGAAAAATATTAGTCTTATACAAAGAAGTGATAAAAATTTAGAATTATTAAGAGAATATTATATAAAATAAGCCTGATGATTATAGATTGCACACAAGTTGCATGATGAGACCGAATGGCGAATCATTGTCCCAAATTTGTTAAGAACAAAATTAATATTTGAAATATACGAGAGAATTGAACATGGGAGAATTTATAAAACGTTCAATGAGATTAATAAATCCTTTTGGTGGAGAGGTATGCGAAAGTTAGTAAAAAATAGAATAATATGCTGTGATCTTTGTCAAATAACGAAGCATGTGAATAACATAATGACATGCAAATATCTCCCGATCATTGCAAAAAAATTGAATGATATAGTTGCTATCGATTATGTGCTGTTAGCTCGATCAATTCGATGCGTGGAGTATATTTTTGTCCTACTCAACGTTTTTTCGCGATCAGTTACATCTGCTAAAAAGAGCTACTGCAAACACCACGATAAATCGAATGCACGAATATTTTGAGGAAGTCGGAGATTCGGAAAAGTTGCTAAGCGATCATGGAATGCAGTTTCTTTCTAATTAATGGATTGAATTTTTAAACGAAAAAAATATACGACGCATTGTCAGGTGCCGATGATGTCGATTCGGCAAAGCACTTGAGAGATCAACTGATCCGATAGCTGCGCTCTGGGCGTTTTTCGTTGAGAAAATGGGTTGCCAACGCCCCGGAGATCATAAACGGACTTTCCACTGAGGGCTGCCTGCGGTCGACGTGGATCCAACTCGACAAGGAGGGACCTGTGAGTGAGTTGAGGGATCTCTGGGATCCAGCACAGGATATTCTGCGATTAAACGCCCCGTCAACTTCAGGTGTTGCGTGTACGAAGCGTGGGATACTCGCTACGGTCTCTGCCGTCTTCGACCCTTATGAGTATTTCGCACTGGCTATTCTGATCGCTAAGTTATTTATCCAAGATCTTTGGAGGGCACGATTGAATTGGGATGAAAAATTACCATCTTCACTACTGCTGCACTGTGCAACGATCCAACGGGAATGTTTGTCGGTCTCAGAACTCACCATACCACGGTGGATCAGGACCAGAAGTGACCAGAGAGTGCAGCTGTACGCCTTCTCAGTCGGGAGTCGAAGGGCTATGGCCGCGGTGGTATACCTGCGAACGGAAGATGACGGCAATACTGTATGGGTGAGCTTACTTGCTACAAAAACAAAACTGACTTCGATTAAGAGTTTAAAGCCTGATTATGCACCAACCCCTCGCATGACCATTCCTCGGCTTGAGTTCAGAGCCGCCGTAATTGCTGCACGACTACTTCGAGCGATCGCTGATGAGTTGGAGGTGCCAATCGAAAGATGCACTGCTTGGAGCGACTCACAAATCGTCCTTCACTGGGGCAGATCGTCAGATCCAGAGGGCAACAGCCTTATCGGCGACTATGTGAGTCACCTTCAGGATATCCTTCCGATTACCATTTGGCGTTACGTTCCAACTCATCAAAATCCGGCGGACGTGGCCAGCCGAGGAGCCAACGTTGCTAATCTTGTCAGTCGGGAGGATTGGTTCAACGGACCTCAGTGGTTGAGTGAGCCTGAACTTAATTGGCCTCAGGCCTGTAGCACAGCCATAAGCAATGCGATGGAGGACTCTGCAATCTCTATTATGTGCTCCACCAAGCAGGCCGACTTTGATCTCTTGGCCACCTTCTCTAAGCTCGACACCCTGCTGCGGATCATGGTTAGACTACGACGATGGGTACGACTTCGCCTCACCAGGACTCCGACTTCGAAGGTTGCGGATCCCATCACGAGCAAGGAATTGATTGAAGTTTTTGATGAGTGTATCCGACTGAGCCAGCGATGGTCGTTCTGCCATCTGATCGATCTTGTTCATCGAGACCAACCACTGCTCTCCGAGAGCCGTATACGGAGCATCCTCCCGTACTTAGTGGCGCCTGTCCTCTCGCCCATCTAATCATCCAATGGACTCATCATCAATCTTTGCACGGCGGGTTTCGCTCCACCTATGTGAACGTCGTCCGTCGTGCTTGGGTGATCGGAGATAAGCGGCTTGTCCACAGCTTTGTAGCCAAATGTCTTGTTTGTATTCGTAGTCGTGCCCGACCGATGACCCAGGTGATGGCTCCGCTGCCGTCGGAGCGAGTAACCCCTGCGCCAGCCTTCACCAACACTGGCCTTGATTACGCAGGCCTCTTTCCATTTCAATCCATTTGGTGTTGGTGAGTAACTTAACAACCGATAGCTTGAGGGGTTCCTTGACCCGGTTCAGTGGACCTCGCGGCCAACCTGCAGTAATCTGGAGTGACAATGCTACTCATTTTCATCGGGCCGGCATTGAGCTGAGAAGTGCCCTGTCTCAGTCACCTTCGAATCAACGTGTCATAACGGAGGCCCTCGCCAAGGAAGGAATCAGCTGGAAATTCATTCCGCCCTGCTCGCCCCACTTTGGAGGACTCTGGGAGGCAGGTGGTAAGTCCTTCAAAACCCACCTCAAACGCGTGGTGGGATCACGACACTTGACCTACGAGGAATTTTGCACCTTGCTCATTAGGATCGAGGTGATACTCAATAATCGTCCGCTCACTCCGATTACTGGCGATCTGGAAAACCTAAATGTGCTAATTCCAGGGCACTTCCTCATTGGGAGTCACTCGCCACAATTCCTGAACCATCCACTAAGTCTGAGAATCTTGAGCGACTTCATTGGATTCAGTCATTGGATTCTTGTACGAGGAATGCGAGCTCAGTTTTGGCGCAGATGGAGCCGTGAATACCTAAACACCCTACAACAGCGCGTAAAATGGACCAAGCAGCGGATCAATCTCCAAAAAGGCGATTTTGTACTCATTTTGGACCCTTCGTAGATTCTACCAAACGGAAGATGGCCACTTGGTCGGGTCGTGACAGTATCCTGGACGGGACGGTCTAGCCAGAACCGCCTCTATTAAGACTAGTTAAGGAGAATATGTGCGCCCCACCGTTAAGCTGGCTCTTCTGCCCGTCGCCAATTTCTTCTCCCATGATTCGCTTCCACAGCCGATTAGCGAAACTTCTGTTCCCAGATTGTTTGGTTCGTTACGAGCCATGAACATCTCGAAGAATTCGGAGCTTTGCGCTCGGGCAATCCCCCCTTCTTTTTCAGTGGTGGAGGTTGAAGAGGAGAGACACCTGAACAAGAAAAGCATTCAGTGTCGATCACGGATCGATTGAGGCACATGTGTGTATCTTGTGCCGAGAAAATAAATTACGTGTTGAACGAGAAAATCGTGTTCGATTTATTTCCCAACAGTACTTATTTATATTATTAATTTTTTTGTGTAATTGAAATTACACTATACGTACTGTGTTACTGTTTGAAATTGTTATTTTATTTACATGTTATCAAAGTATATCGTTCGAAACACGTATTAATGTATAAATTTAATAATCTTGTTTTAACATGGTCGCAAATTTTGACGTATTTCTTGCAAAATATACTATTTTATATATACTATTTTATATATACTATTTTGTATATACTATTTTATATATACTATTTTATATATACTATTTTATATATACTATTTTATATATACTATTTTATACATTTACAAAACAACATAAATATTTTACATTTTAGTCGATCTCATGCAAATTCTTATTACATCATGGATTGATAAAGAGCAAATAGATGATGCGGATTAGGAAAATATTGAAGAAGAATTAATAAGCACAAAAAAGTAAATAAAGAAAAAGAAATTCAAACATAAATAAAGCTTGAGAAAAATTAAAAAACGGAGATTGGTCTATTGATCAATTTTTGAACGAAATATTGGTCCCGATAATTGACTTTATTGATTCTGTTTTGGACGAAAATGGTACGTACAAAATCAACTTGTGCTATATATATTGCAAAAGTTTTCCAAATTATAAAGTTAATTAATTTTATAATTTATACGAAAATTCAATGTTTTACTTTTACTATAAAAAAGTAAAGTTTCTCATAAAAATTACAGTACAAGCATGGTAAACCTTGGAGGAATCAACTGTTTGACAAAAATTAATCTAATCATAATATATGTAAGGAAATCGGCGTAATTTTTACCGTGCTGTCACCTAATCTTTATAGAAAAATTCTTCCCCTGTAGCTTTTGTTACGCATTTACTTCGTGTTCATATTTTTATAAGTATTCTGTTACAAATTAACTTCTTTTATTAAACCATAATAAAAAATAGATATTTAAAAAACTATTTTAACAATTTAAAATAATATACAATGTGACAAGGTGGATTTAATCCTCTTGTCATATATAGATGCCAGCATTACCGACACCGCGAGGCGGCGCGGTATCGGTAGCATATAAGAGCAATAAGCAGGCGCTACGACCAGTGCGGGCGTAGCGCAGTGGTTAGCGTGAACGCCTTCGGATCCGAAGGGGCTCGGGTTCAAGACCCGACGCCCGCTTCATTTTTTATTCAGCACTTAAAAGTCTCATGATGCACCAATTAATGTATTTTATGATGAAGATCTGTTGTAAGAGTAATTAATGTCAATTAAAGTGGTACTGAGTTTCTTAATAAATTTTATTTATTAGCGTAATAAGTTAGCTTTGTCAAAGCTAGAACAAAATCACCCACTTTTTTTCATTGGTATTGTATTTACATAATATAAGAAAACAATTAATGAAATATACTTTTTAAATAAATCGAATCTTAGCAATTCTATATTGACATTCAATGGATATTTGTTAAATTATTATTTTTTGCTTAAAAAAAATTATTAATAAGAAAAAGTTATATGTATTTACCTAAGAAAACGTAACATTTTATATTTTTTTACTTAGATATTGCTTTTTTCTAATTTATACAAATAAATATAATATAAAAATAAATTTGCACAGATGCCAAAGAAGAAAAGGATATCGACTTAACACCACATTAGCGGATTCAAATATCTAATATATAAGGCTTAATTTTATAATATTTGTATTTTTATTTTATACTTTTTAAATTAAATTTAAATAAATAAAAAAGTATTGTGTATTATGGTGATATATATATATATATATATATATATATATAATAAGCCTGTCAAGGTTCCTCATAGAAAGTTGACGTTGTGATAGCTATAAAGCTTAAACCTTACTTAAACTTTTTTATATTAATTATTATATCTGAAAAGAAATATTTAAATTACTTGTTACCGAGCATTAAAATCTTCCAGATTACTTTAAAATGACTCCTACCGGGTTATGTGTTATCGGAAGATTGCAAAATAATTCTTTTAATGCAACGTTTGAAAAATTATTTTAAATTTCGCGCGCTCGCTTGGTCAATTGTATAACATAGCTGTCGCCGAGACCCCCCACCACAAAATATACGAACCGGCCTTTCCACGCTTCTGGCGGAATGACACTCTGGCGCTTTGATACAGACTCGATTCGCATGTATTATAATAATGGAACGGAAGACATTTATAATAGTTTGAATCCTAAACATTTGCAAGGCAAACATAAAATTTACATCAGTAAGTTATTTTCAGATAATCGACAATTAAAAGTTGTTTTTAAAACATTGAAATTTGAAACTTATAGCTACAATTCTGTAATTTTTGCAATAACTTTTGTTGTCTTCATTGCATTTAATATATGTCCATGCACTTTAAGCTTTTAAGCTTTGATGTTTCACAAATGCATTTTCATTTTCTAAAAATATCCGTAATATACGACATTCCCAATTTTACAAAATGTGATGCAATTCCCTAACTTAATAACAAATACAACAAAATTCACTAATTTCTATTTCACCCATCGAGATATATTCACATAATTTCGAGATCGAGTTTCAATTTTCGAGATTCTTGTTATTTTTGTATATGGATACGTAATTATGTCCAACCTCACATTATTCCATTTTGGTATTTTTTATTGTACAACAATGCAAGATACTATTGGAGAATAAATAATTCATATTCGCTTATGGTATACTGGCTGTTTGACATCATTTGACGAGAGTAAGATTGTGAGAGATAGAGAGAGAGAGAGAGTGAGAGGAGCACATAACTTCAACCACAAAAACAATGTTCATATTTTGACGCAAGCAATGGTATTTCCTTTTGTTATCAAAATAAATTATAATATTGTTTCTTTCATTCTGACTTTACAAATATGTTGGTAATTTTAAACATACTTATATTTTAATATAAAAAATTATTTAAAAAGAAAAGTTATAATAATGTATATTTATTTTGTTTACATTATTCAAATTATTATATTTTATTTTACGAAGGTGATAAACGTCCGACAGATGTCTCTCCCTTGCGTATCCAGATTGAAAGTTCAATCTACTTTTTTATTCTGTGACTAAACACAATTCCGTTCCATTCCTGTCGATCGTAGGTAGTTCTATTAATATACCCCGTGCCGTACTGATTTCAGTTTTGAATATAAAATGATAAATGTATACGGTTTCATCGTCAGTGTTGATGTTATTGTTTACTTTGCTACTTGTACGTTTACATTTTGTACATAGCCTGGAGATGCTGGCAACTAGAGGAAAAAAGAGCAACTTGTATGCGTACGTACTTTTGAACTTTGGAATGTAGGTGTTTGATATTTTAAATGTATGTAAATATACTTAGTTTATTAATTTTCGTCCTTTTATGTAAAATATGGAGAAAGACGATGGTGATGGTGATAGTAGTTCACTTCTCGTTCTCGTGTAAATTTTAAGTCGTGTATAAAAAAAGCAAAAGAAGATGCAAATAAATTTGTTGACAGTAATATAAAACGAAAAAGATTAAAATCGGACACGGAGGTCGAAGAATTTATGGCGTCGTATCAACGTTATACTCGAACGAATTATTATAGGCGTGATTTTCAAACCAAAATTAATTTGAAAAGTAAAGAAAGAATTGATGCTAATGTAAATTTAAAATATCGAATGGCGAAATATTGCTTTAAACATGATGTACCAAAGTCAGAAAGCAGCGAATCAAATAATAAAATGCGTAAAACTTTGTAAGTAATATTTAATTGCTATACATAAAATTAATTTATTAGTCTATTATGAAGATTATGCAGAATAATATATGGATTTACTGTAATTTATATTCATATATCATTCACTCTATTTTTAAAATAATAATAAATGGTCACTAAAGCTTTGCCAATCAATATATTGACCATATAAATATTTTGCGGTTGTTTTTCAAAAGGTTTTTACTTGTGCAATGAATATAAACAATTTTTTTGTTCAGTCTGAGATTTTTTCGGTGTACGGTAACTGGAAAGTGCTATCTCGCAACCCGGTTTAAAAAGGTCCTATCTAGCAGCCCGATTGAAGAAGGTTCTATCTCCAAACCCAGCCGAAAAAGTTGCGATTTCGAACGTCTTAAAGAGCGCGACAGCGCCCGACGCAAGTATGGGCGCGTAAGCCTTATTATACAGCTAACTCTGTCATCGTATTTTTTCTTTCATAATCGTTTATTATATACTATTTATTTTTGTAAAATTTATAAAACATCGCCTTCCCTATTGATTTATTTTTGGTTTACATCTAGTTTTGTAATTAATTCACGCATAAGTAAGAAAAGCCGCAACAAAGAATTTGGATGTCAATTTCCTTTACTCGATTTTTGCTTCTTCCCTTTTTACATTACCCGTGTCACGTCCAGACTTGTACCAATCACTATAAAAATGTTACAAGAAGGCAAATGGTTAATAAACTATTCGCGTTCCTTTTGCTCTTTTTTGACTAGGACTAGCCTTACGTCTCCGGGAGTAGCGAGCGAAGTAATTTTAAGAGTAGAGATGTAGGATATAATGTGGGATAATAAAATAATATATTTTTTATTCGTATTAATCATGCATTATTTATTTCAATTTGTTAACATAATAATATACTGTTTTCTTTTAAATGAACATGTGTAACTAAATTTTTCTAGCTTTTTAATGGACAAAGACACACATAAAATTACACTATTTTATTAACCATTGCATAAAATTATTTAAGTCAAATAACAATTTTACTTTTGATTAAATAAACAATTGTACGGCGAACACGTTAACAAATTATAGAATGAAATATACACAATGTTATTTTTTTATAAAAATTAATAATTAATAATCGAGAAAAGAATTATTATAAATAGATGCATGTTTAAATTGAAAATTGTTGCTGTTGAAAACATATATTATTGTCAATTAATTACAATTCAAACAATAAATATTGCAAATAAAATGCATCTCAAGAAAGAATATTTATAAATAAATTGCAGTTCCAAATAATAATTGGTATAAGAGAAAACGGTTGGTTCAGTAATTGAAATAACATAAAAAATCAGGTTTGCCTTTACGAATATTACAAGCGTATAGATAGCCGAAACGAATATACCTTAAGTACCCAAATATATATATAGATACATATATATAAGTGTATATATTTATTTATATATATATATATATATATATATATATATATATACACACATATATAAACACCAGTATCGGTACTTATGGTGACACTACGTGTTATCTTGGTGTTTTGAGGTTATAAAACATATGTAACGACTCAGATATAAGGAGGAGAATATTAATTGATAGAATAATGCATAAAAAACCAATAACCCAAATACCTAAATACCCCTCACGGGTAAAAAAGCACACTTTGACCTTATAATATTAATGAAGGATTGAAGTTATAACCTCATTCGAAGTGCCGGAGGCCTCCGGCACCTCGAAAGACGTTATAACTTCAATCCTTCATTAATATTATAACGTCAAAGCGGGGCTCACAAAGATAATTTTCTGACTTTTTGTGTGTCGGCATAAGTACGGATACATGGTTGAATTTTCGGTGGAATTATGCTGATGTCGGCATAATTACCCCAAAGTAAGCACGATTCCCATTTCCCGTAAGAATTTGTCGGCATAAGTACCGATTGATCAATTTATATGTATATATATCGCTCAACCTATATATATATATGGTTGGTTCTCTGTGACATCGAAGATGAAAAAAATAAATATTGAAATAACTTGGGAATATGTTTTAGAGGTATCAAGTAGTTCTCCTGAATTTTTTCAGATTTTTCTGGGACCATTATCAAGGTAGCGCAACCAACTTTAGTATAATGCGCGCTAGCACCTATTAGACATCTAACTGCACCTGCGGTTTTTTTTATTTTTGAATATTAATATATAATATGTTATTTACGTAACTTTTTATATCATATATTATTTCTTTTTTAATATTTTTTCAGTTTATTAAGTTTTCGATAAATTATTTAGTAATGCTTTCAATAAAACTTACTGTAAATATCTGAGATGTCAAATTCTTTTACTCGGCTATGTATTTTTCGATATCTTTTTCGTCTCCTATATATGTCTACTCGAAAAAGTTGAGACAGAGCTATAGAGGAAAACGAAAGAGTGAGTGAGACACGCGTGATCTAGTTATTTTTTCATTATTATCTTAAACGGTCATCTTTTATCTTACATGGTCGTCAATCATCTAATTTGCCGAGAAACGTGCGCGTAGCATAACCTGTCAGTGACAATTATCGGTTATGTTTAATGTTGATAATTTGAATTCTTGGGTTTGGACTAGAGTTTTCACAGGTACAGTATAAAAACTTTAGAACAAATATCTTTGATAGCTTATATGGGTCAAACTGGTTCAAGACGCGATGCTACCGATCATTTCTCAATAACATATATGCGTGGATATTTCATGCTTACGTAGGATTTAGGCTCTGGTGTCAGCCGAATTTTTACAAATACTCTTTTGAACGTAAAATCTCATAAAGTTACCTTAAAAGTAATATACCAGTGATTATGGGTTAAAAATACTAAGTTATTTTTACAGATTTCTTGTTAGTTAGAAAATATACTTTGTATTATAAAATGTCATATCTTCCCTTAATTTACAAACATAAAGTAAGATGATTTATAAATTAGAGGTAAATGCTAAATTTAATAGAAAAGTAAATAATTACAAATCTATCGAAAAATTACAAAAATAATCTGAAAGATAAATTTGAAAAGTTAATTCTGAAAGATTGATGGAAAGTATTTTAACTAAAAAAGTATAACATACTTAGATGTTGTAAAAAAATTATATATTATCTCCATAACAATAAATGTCCTAATTACATCTGAATTCATACATTTATACTTTCTTAATTTAGGTTAAATAAAATGTAATGTAAATACAAAACTTTAAAAAACACAAGTGAAAGTTACATAGTTAAACATACGAAAAAATATATGCAAATTAGATATATGTATTGCTCAAATAACTTTAAACATAATAGACATACTATCTTAATTTTTAAAATTTGATTAGTTTTAACAAAATCTGTTAAAATAGATTTACATAGTGAGGACTTGAGTTTACCTTCATGTACTATTAGTTGCTTTGACTTTTGGTTAACTGAATATGAAAAATTTTAATTTATTTACAACAATTGCCGAGTTGTGAGAAATTTATTTGATAAGAGCATTTTTATTTTTATTAATTATTATTTTAATAAATAATCATTTTATTTGCATACAGGTAATAAAAAGTTAAATATTGTTTTAAAACTTTATGAGCGTAACTAGATCTACCAGTTTGTTCACGATGTATTAAGGGGAGTCCGTACAAATTACAGATTTACAGATTTCTGTAATTGATTTTTCAAATATAGATTTTAATTTTCATTTTTTTTTTAAATTTTTTTAGCACGCGCACAGTTGTTACACATTGTAGAATATGCCTCAAACTATACAATTGAACAAATATTCAAATTGAATGATAAATTTGAAAAATCAGTTAATGTCGGTAAGTGTGTATTTCAAATGAAGGTGCGACATCCCCTTAAGTAAAAAAAATTATCATTTATTATATTATATTTCTAACATCAAGTTTATGAATAGAAAGTATTTTGAAATAACACCTTCCACGAAGGTGTGAGAATACGCAAGTATAATGATAGTTGTTAACTGATAAATAATATCTTCATTTCTTGCTTCTATCTTTTTTTTTACTTAGAAAACTTCAAATTTTCAACAACTTAAAATTTGTAAAAATTCTTTCGTAGTATCTCTGAATCGTTGCACTATGAATTAAAGACAAAGTATAATAAATACATATTCTCGAAGATAAGTATTGCACAGAAGTTAAGGTTATATAGCCAACATTTACCTCTCCTTTATGTGATTTACACATTATTATAAAAATAGAAATCAATAAAATAAATAAATAAATAAATAAACAATAAATAAATAAATAAATAATTAATTGGAACAAAACACAACGTATTTAACACAAAGAAAAAGCAAAAGCAGTCAGGTAAACACGAATGAAAACATGACAGACGGTTATTATATGAGTCATTTAAATCTTATTATTCTATATCTTGTTATTCTAATCTAATGTAAAATATGTGTAATAAAGGTAATGCCTGAAGAGGATGGAGAATTTCCATCGAAACGTTGCAATGTAATGTAAACAATACAGTGTGTTCATCAATTATCGATACAATACCTAATCTACAATTTTATTTGCATACAGGTAATAAAAAGTTAAATATTGTTTTAAAACTTTATGAGCGTAACTAGATCTACCAGTTTGTTCACGATGTATTAAGGGGAGTCCGTACAAATTACAGATTTCTGTAATTGATTTTTCAAATATAGATTTTAATTTTCATTTTTTTTTAAATTTTTTTAGCACGCGCACAGTTGTTACACATTGTAGAATATGCCTCAAACTATACAATTGAACAAATATTCAAATTGAATGATAAATTTGAAAAATCAGTTAATGTCGGTAAGTGTGTATTTCAAATGAAGGTGCGACATCCCCTTAAGTAAAAAAAATTATCATTTATTATATTATATTTCTAACATCAAGTTTTATGAATAGAAAGTATTTTGAAATAACACCTTCCACGAAGGTGTGAGAATACGCAAGTATAATGATAGTTGTTAACTGATAAAATAAATATCTTCATTTCTTGCTTCTATCTTTTTTTTTACTTAGAAAAACTTCAAATTTTCAACAACTTAAAATTTGGTATGAAAAGTAGAATAACAAAATTGAATATAAATATTATAATTATTACATTGGTAACTTACTACACGTCAATATTCATTAAAAATTATAAAAATTCTTTCGTAGTATCTCTGAATCGTTGCACTATGAATTAAAGACAAAGTATAATAAATACATATTCTCGAAGATAAGTATTGCACAGAAGTTAAGGTTATATAGCCAACATTTACCTCTCCTTTATGTGATTTACACATTATTATAAAAATAGAAATCAATAAAATAAAATAAATAAATAAATAAACAATAAATAAATAAATAAATAATTAATTGGAACAAAACACAACGTATTTAACACAAAGAAAAAGCAAAAGCAGTCAGGTAAACACGAATGAAAACATGACAGACGGTTATTATATGAGTCATTTAAATCTTATTATTCTATATCTTGTTATTCTAATCTAATGTAAAATATGTGTAATAAAGGTAATGCCTGAAGAGGATGGAGAATTTCCATCGAAACGTTGCAATGTAATTAAGAAGTTGTTTAAATAGAAAGCACTGAAATGAAGCGGAATAATCGACAAATATATTGTACCACATTGTAAATCTAATATTTAACTTTAATTATTAAGAATCATTTAAACCATAATCACAGTATTCGCAAAAAGTTATTGCAATTGAAAGTATTGAAATCAAAATAAAATCGTCAAGTATTTTGCGCTACATAATAATAAATAAATAATGTCTTAAATTTTATTTACCAATCTATTTTTTGTGACATAGCAGTTTAAGGTTATATAATCAAATAAATTTTAATGTATGTAACTAAAATAAATGAAATAATATAATTTCATATGTAAAATTTTAGTAAAATGTATATGATAAGTGTGTAGTATTTATTTGCAATCTGTTTAATTATGTGTGCTAACGGATTTTGAATCTAGAGAAAAATTCACATTTTAACTTATGTGCAACTAAAACTTATTTCGTAAACATTTCTAAGTGATTAAATGTTTTCTAATAAAAGACGTAATATTAGTTTTTTGAATAGTAAATAAATTAAATAAAAAAAATACTTATATTTAAATTATATTATAGAATTGATTCGATAGAAACTTACATTCATTTTTTATAAAGTAAATATCTTAAAAAGATATTTGGTATTCAAATAAACAGAAATCGTATCTGTTGTCTAAAATAAAAAATTATTTCTACATTTCAAACTTCCATCAAGGAAGTGTCTTTAATTTATTCTTATAAACTAGGATAATACTTGCGCCACCCGTCTGCCAAGTGCTTAGTAGTGTTATTTACACAAATTCGCCACCCAAGAATATGCGTGTATTAATGGCGCTGACGTCAAGTGAGCTGAGTTCATCATATTCATCCTTGGGTGGTGAAAAAAAAACCGTGAGTGAGTAAAAAACGCGTTTTATACCCACTGCAACATAAAATTACTTACACGCTCGTATTAGTATTTCTCACATAATACATCGTGAACAAACTGTTAGATCGAGTTACACTCATATATTTTAAAACAATAATTAGCTTTTTATGACCTGTATAAACATATAATTATTTAATAAAAAAATAATTAATAAAAATAAAAATACCTTTATCAAATAAATTTATGCGCCATTAATACACGCATATTCTTGCGTGGCGAATTTGTGTAAATAACACTACTAAGCACTTAGCAGACGGGTGGCGCAAGTATTATCCTAGTTTATAAGAATAAATTAAAGACACTTCCTTGATGGAAGTTTGAAATGTAGAAATAATTTTTTATTTTAGACAATAGATACGATTTCTGTTTATTTGAATACCAAATATCTTTTTAAGATATTAACTTTATTAAAAATGAATGTAAGTTTCTATCGAATCAATTCTATAATATAATTTAAATATAAGTATTTTTTTTATTTAATTTATTTACTATTCAAAAAACTAATATTACGTCTTTTATTAGAAAACATTTAATCACTTAGAAATGATTACGAAATAAGTTTTAGTTGCACATAAGTTAAATTATAAATTTTTAACTCTAGATTCAAAAACCGTCAGCCCACATAATTAAACAGATTGCAAATAAATACTACACACTTATCATATACATTTTACTAAAATTTTAAATATGAAGTTATATTATTTCATTTTTTTTAGTTACATACATTGAAATTTATTTGATTATATAACCTTAAGACTGCTATGTCACAAAAAATAGATTGGTAAATAAAATTTAAGACATTTATTTATTATTATGTAGCGCAAAATACTTGACGATTTTATTTTGATTTCAATACTTTCAATTGCAATAACTTTTTGCGAATACTGAGATTATGGTTTGAATTGATTCTTAATAATTAAAGTTAAATATTAGATTTACAATGTGGTACAATATATTTGTCGATTATTCCGCTTCATTTCAGTGCTTTCTATTTAAATAACTTCTTAATAACAATTTATCTACTTTTTCATACCAAATTTTAAGTTGTTGAAAATTTGAAGTTTTTCTAAGTAAAAAAAAAGATAGAAGCAAGAAATGAAGATATTTATTTTATCAGTTAACAACTATCATTATACTTGCGTATTCTCACACCTTCGTGGAAGGTGTTATTTCAAAATACTTTCTATTCATAAAACTTGATGTTAGAAATTTAATACAATAAATGATAATTTTTTTTAAATACTTAGGACGAAAATGTAATTTCTGTAAGACAATAGATTAGATTAAATAGTTTCTAAAAATATATATAAAAGTTTTGACTTAATACATCGTGAACAAACTGTTAGATCGAGTTTTAAGTTACAGAGACTCAAAGTTGACATTTTAGCACTTTTTTACATTATATGCCCATTTTCATGAATTTGTAGCTCCCAGGGGATGCATTTTTCAGTCAAAACATACATATGACTTTTTTGTAAAATTTTGTGAACTTTTCATTAAAAATACTTTTAAAGTCATACATGTAGGCTGTCACACTCTTGTAAGCCATTTAAACCTCAAATAGTGAAAATCAGCAATTCTGCTCCGGACTCTGGAAACCTAATACTGTCTAAAAGATGTCTTTTTATATTTAGAAACTGCCTATAAATTTCCAGAGTAGGTCTAAATCATTAGGATCACTTATGGTCAAAATATCTGGGAAAAGTGCGCGAAATATTAATAGAAATGTATATTTGTTGCCTTATAACGATGCATCTATTAGCATGATCATTGCAAAAAAATTTATGTACTTACCTTCGAGTGGTAGAAAAGTATCTCCACTTGTTTCAGTATCCATATAATCTTCTGTAAGCTGCTAAAAATACAAATATTATTATACAATTATAAAAAAATAATTTTTAACATTTATAATGTTGGATTTTTAGTTTTACAACCCTTACAAGATTTATAATACTAATCTGAAAGATTACTATAAATATATTAACATTATTATTACAATAACTGAATATATGTATTTAATACAAAAAATATATAAACAAATCAGATCTGAGATTATAATGAGTAATATAAATATGTGAAAGTGACAAGTTTGTGAACTTCAAACAATATATTGCTGAATAATAATAATAATGATAATGTATATAGCATTATAAATGCTATATATATTATCATTATTATTATTATTCAATGTATAGCATTATAAATGTTTAAAAATTAATTTTTTAGAATTGTTTAATAATATTTGTATTTTTAGCAGCTTACAGGAGATTATATGGATACTGAAACAAGTGGAGATACTTTTCTACCTCTCCAAGGTAAGAACATAAATTTTTTTGCAATGATCATGCTAATAGATTCATCGTTATAAGGCAACAAATATACATTTCTATTAATATTTCGGGCACTTTTCCCAGATATTTTGACCATAAGTGATCTTAATGATTTAGACCCACTCTAGAAATTTATAGGCAGTTTCTGAATATAAAAAGACATCTTTTAGACAGTATTAGGTTTTCAGAGGCTGGAGCAGAATTGCTGATTTTCTCTATTTAAGGTTTAAATGGATTACAAGAGTGTGACAGCATACCTGTATGACTTTAAAAGTATTTTTAATGAAAAGTTCACAAAATTTTACAAAAAAAGTCATATTTATGTCTTTAGTGAAAAATACATACTCTGGGAGTTACAAATTCATGAAAATGGGCTTATAATGCAAAAAAGTGCTAAAATGTCAACTGTGAGTCTCTGTAACTTAAAATAATGGTCCCGAAAAAATCTGGAAAATTTCAGGAGAACGACTGGACATTTCTAAAACACATTCCCACAGTTATAGCAATGTTCATTTTTTTCATCTTCGATGTCACAGAGAACCACCCATAGATAGATAGATAGAAAACTTTATTAGGTTTTAGGGGTAGAAACCCCGTAAACACATAAATATACATCGTTGAGAAATACAATAAAATAAATTAACAAATAAAATTTTAACAAATAAAAGTAACAATAAAAAGTAAATAAATATATAAATAAAAATAATAACGCAAGTAAGTCGATAATGCGATGAAACATATAAGTAAATGAGCGACGAATGACGGAGCGCAAAAATAAAAATGAAAATACAAAAATAATAGCATAAAATAAGATAAAATAAGGCAAAATAAAGCAGTACAATATAACAGAATAAAATAAAATGAAATAATAAACAAAAAATTAATAAATATTACAAGAAATTAATAAATATCACAGCGCAAGTTTAAATATTAATTTTCAACGTTCTCTTCATTCAGTATCGACGAATCGCTTACATTACTAATATTACATATAATACTTATATCACTAAAGTCGCTTAAGTGGGGACGAATTAGATTTTCGCGAGTTGCTCTTTCCTCCGAAGCTAAGGAGTCGAGACGAAGAAAATGAGCGAAGACAGATGATTTGAATGTGATGATGTGGGATGGGTCAAATGACGTGATAGAGGGCGAATTTAACTGCTTAGTGGCCGTGATAACAAATGATTTGTGAAGCGATTCAGTGCGAGGAGGAAAGTAGGTCAACGGTTTAGGAGGATGACGAGATGAAATGCGTTGATCAGATGAGCTGCTAAGTTTGATGAAGTGATCTAATAGGTAATGAGGAGAATTATGCGATAAAATGGTAAATGATAAAGAGGTAATGAAGAATTATCGTCTCGACTCGACAGATAGCCAGCTCAACTTCAGCCTATAGGGCGTCACATGGTCAAATCTACGCAAATTTCCCCAAACATATCTGACGCAGACATTGAGGAGCCTCTGGAGCTTTAAGTTTTTGGTCTGGTCCAAGTCGTTATAGGCCGCGCAAGCGTAGTCGAAGTGAGGTAGTATTAAGGCCTTAGCAAGAAATTTAAGGATGCTTCTAGGGAAAGCACGTTTATGAAAACGCAGTGAACGTAAAATCCCGTGCACCCTCTGAGAAATTGCTAATACGTGTTTGGACCAGTCCAGAGTGGGCAGTAGCCAGACGCCAAGTGATTTTACTTGATTTTCGTAATGGAGGTACTTATTCAAAAGCTTAACTCGCGGGGCAGTGGTTAGGTCTATACGCGAGACATATGCCTTACTGCCCAGGATCATTACTTTAGTTTTGTTAACGTTTAGGTCTAAACCATTAAGGGAGGCCCAAGATGCAACCGCATTAGCATCATGTGTGATTCGCTGGACACCCAATTCGAATTCCCCCGGAGGAAAGGAGTAGTAAACCTGGGCATCATCGGCATAAATCATATGATTGCTGAACTCAAGAACATCCGGGAGATCGTTAATAAAAACTGAAAAAAGCAATGGACCCAAAACACTGCCCTGCGGTACGCCTGAATTGACCCCAAGCCAGTCGGAGCAGACGACCAATTCATCTACCACCGCTTGCGAACGACCGACCAAGTAGTTAAAAAACCACCTCAGAACCGTGTTCGAGCAACCCATATTACGTAGCTTAATCAACAAAGGGCCGTGCGGTACCGAATCAAACGCTTTGGAGAAATCAAACAGGATCAAAATAGTGATCATGCGCGAGTCAATGGCCCTTCTGATGTCGTCGAGAACACCCAAAAGAGCGGTCTGTGTGCTGTGGCCTCTGCTAAACCCTGCCTGCCTGTCAATCAGTTTGAGATTTGATTCTAAATAATGAGAAAACTGTGAGTGTACCAACTTTTCAAGTAATTTAGAGACCTCACAGAGCTTCGCGATAGGTCTGGTATCTGAGCAAGATTCGATCCTGTTCGACTTCGCCAATGGAAAGAGCAGAGATTTCTTCCAGCAGTCAGGAAAAAACCCGAGTGACAACATGTCATTAAATAAATATGTAAGCTGCGGAGTTAATTGTGGTTCAAGTAGTTTGAGCATCGCCACAGATAGCCCATCCGTCCCCACTGCCCTTGATTTAGCATTAAAAAGAGTACGCCGAACTCGAGAGGAACATACTGCGTTAAATTCAAAGTAAGGCGAACTAGGAGGGTCGGAAACAGAGGAACAAAGTGTGTTTAAAAAGGAAGGTGAAAGCGAAGGAATCCGATTGGAAATTGAAACGTAATGATTATTAAGTTGCTGGGTGGAGAATGTGTCCAATGGAGATATGTTGGTTTTGGCGCACAGACCAAGATTTTTTAGTTCCCTCCATTTAGCTTTCGGGTTTGCAGCATTTTTTAATTTGTTTGTAAGAAACTTATATTTATTACTATCGAGAAGGTTTGAAACTCTGTTTCCTAATGCTTTGAATTTCTCGTAGTCTTCAAAGCAATTAGATAGTTTGAAATTCTTAATTGCTAAATTCCTGGATTTAATAAGCTTTTTAACCTCTGCTGTCACCCAGGGCTTGGATTTATTGCTAACAGTTGTAAGTTTAGCCGGAGCAATGGAATCAAAAGCGGAGAGAGCTGAAACCATAAGATGTGATATGGAAGCTCGGAGGTAAGAGGCTGAAACGCCGTGAGAGTAATCATGAGATGAGAGTAATAAGTTAATTGAAGATGTGCTGAGGGAGTGAGAGTTATGAGAAGTGAGTAATAAATTAGGTGAAAACATGCTAGATGAGTGAGTGTGAGAAATGGATAATAAGTTAGATGATGATATGTTAAGAGGTGAAGAGTGGTGAGTGGCGGTAAGTGCATAAGGTGTATGAGAGTGAGGTGAATTATTGATGAGAGAACAAGACAACGAAGACGAATTCCCATTCAGATTCGAATTCGAATACAAATTAGAATTTAAGTGCGAAATCAAATTCAGATTCCGGTCAGGCGACTCTACAGGTATTGGAATATGAGGTTCAGGTGAAAAATGAGGTATGAGGGCTATATTAGAGTTATAAATAATATTGAATGTGTTAGCTAGAACTTGGAGGTTGATCCCTTCCAAATCACGTGACCAATACCTTTTTAATTTAGGCGGGTCTTTGTTAATAAGTAATTGTAGTGCTATAAAGTCGTGGCCTGCAACAAAAGAAGTTGTTGACTTGTAGTAATTAAAGTCAGGTGAAGGATCACTAATAAGGAAGAGATGAAGCCATGTGTGCGAAGAACCCAGAGATGTGATCGCATGGTGAGTTGGTTCAGAGACAACGAGAGATAAATTGAGGGCTGCTACATTAGCTCTCATCATGTCTGCCGCAGCACTTGAAGACTTCATATCAATATTGCAGTCTCCAGTAATAACAGCAAGACTGTGGGAAGGAAGGAAATCAGATAGTAAATTAAAGAAAGTGATGGGGTAAGATGCTGTTGGCCGTCTGTAGACAACACTCAGAATGAGCGAAGTCGATTTACCAATGATATGCAGAATAATGAACTCAGGAGAGTTCGAGAACAGTTTGTCAGATTGGGCCAACAAGTTAACTTTGTAATCATCTCTAACATAAGCAGCAACTCCCCCTCCTTCCTTACCCACTCGGTCAAGTCTGTAGAGAGTGTACCCAGGCAATTTTACTAAATCAGAGGAATCCGATTCAGTAAGAAAGGTCTCTGTAAGTGCAATCACATCGAAGGCTTGTGGATAAATTAATGATTCAATTGATGAGAAGTGAGTTTTAAGTCTATTGATATTAATGTGAATGATGGAAAAGGAAGGTTTGAGTGATTGTGAGTGAAAAAGAGACGTCTGACCAGCTGCCTTTCATAAGGAAGGAGGAATAGTATTGACCGGTAGGGAATTTGGTGTTAAGGAAAGGAGTTCGGCTTCGGACAGAATGCGGAACAAAGCGCCCTTTTTTTCTTTACGCATGTATACCGTACAATTCTTAACAATCGGTCGCATATAACCTAGTTCCTTCGCTTTACGCAGAGATTTCATCCAAAGAGCGTGGACAGTGTTCGGCCATAGAGGTCTGATATACAACGAAGATTATATATAATATATACTATATTATATATAATATATACTATATTTACGACGCTACTTTTCGTCGGGAAAAATCTAATTGGATTAAATTATAACCCGGCGGAGGTTCCGTCGTAGCGACGTTGAAAATGGCTAGATATCGCCGATTTATATTTAATTGGGCGCCTGGCGATATTTAAATAAAATGAAATAATTACTTTACAAAACGACTCGGCAACCCGGCAAATCTTCGCTCGACTCCTCGTCACAGAGGGAATCCCGACGGCTGACCACCTCGGAACCGGCGGCTTTTAGAGTAAAGGGAAATATGAAATAACACTCACGAAATCAATAATAATCACCTTCAACGTAAATTATTGAAACCTTTAATAAGAATATTATAAGTTCCGGCACCGACACAATATTAACGTGATCCGCGACCGACTCTCACACGTGTGCACACAATCACGCAACTCCGTCCATCCGGCAAATATAAATAACAATATTTATTTAAAATATTAAAATAATTCGGCCGCCCGTCGGGCTAACCGTAAATATTACTCGCCTAATTAATCTTTCTCAGCTCCAATACCGCTCAACTCACACCTCGATTCTCTAACTCAACTCAACTCGCAACAAAAGAAAATGGCTACTCTGCCTCTAAAACTCTACGCAATAAACACGACTATCTTATCGGACGATCGGGTAGCGAATCGTCGAGACCGGCTTCTTCATCCGGCTCGCGGCGTGGCTTGATCCCCAAAATTCAGGATTTTCCTCCCCACCCTATCGCTATCCTGCTCTAACTTACTCTACTCCTTATCTACCGGCGTTGATTAGGGTGGTTGATTGCGTGATCGATACGCGTAGTTAGCCTTGATCTTATTTCCGTCAAGGCCGATTATCCAATAATAGTGGTTTACGTCACCACCAACCTGTTCATTATTGGGTCGATCACGCAACTAATCACCCCCGACACTCGGAAGGCGCGCAATACAAATGATTAATTACCATATCGGTAACCCAGTCGGTGCTGCCGCCCCGTGCCTACCGGCTATGTAATTAATACTAACTATCCCGACACACTCACCCAACAATTAATATTTAATTTCCGCACTATTTATAACTATATACAAATTTATAAAATTATTACAAAACGCCCCCAAACTCTACCGACGGATCTATATATTTTTATCTATTCGATTAACGGCGCTATCTAGCTAAATTAATTAATATAGTATTATATACACTCTAAACTCCAAAGTATTGTGCCGCGGTATACCTTCGCACGCATATATTAGGTATACCGCGACTCCTACTCTACTCGCGCGCTCCCCTCGCTCCGCGCGCTCCCACCCATTATCCCACTACGGTCGCTCACTCGAGCTCTTCGCGCGCGCAACACTCTCGTTGCTCGAGTGATTTCCCCCCCTTCCCCGCGCACCACGCCTAGTGCCGCACGAGCGTCGCCGTCGGTGCCGCGTTCCCCGGTATACGGGTGTAAGGTGGGGGAGCACCCTGGCTCTCCCGACTACTAGTACGTAGTTCGGGCGTGCGCGCACCCATGCGCCATCTCGACCGTCGTCGTCTGCTGAGCACGTGTGACGGTTGAGGTTAGGACGCCGCCTAACCTCCCGTCTTGTTGACATCAGCAGCGGGTACGCCAGGTATCGTGAGACGACCTGGGCTCGGTCCTTGGCTCACGATACCTCTCGGCCGTGGTCTGGGTCGTGATCCGCGTAATACCATCGGGTATCGGTCGCTAAAACATACCCATACCGTGGGTATCAGTGTTTATATTAAAAAAATGCATCGGTGCACTTCGATCCGCCTGCGAGGGATTCGCTACCTGCGACGCGATCGCGATCTAATATACATTAACAATTATGCATGCACATGACTTGTAAATACAAGCCATGTGCATGTACTTGTGCGTTGTATTTTACAACGTCACAAACAGCCCCCTCCTAAACCGAAACACCCCCGGTGTCCTTCGGTTTACTACAACTTCTTACTCTAACTACTTTTACTCATTAAATAAAAGTTATTCACCCTCAATTATATATCATATAATTTAAAATAACTCATACAACTACTACTACTCTCCTAACAACGATTCGTTCGCGATACTACTTCTTCCCTCGCACGGGCACCATTATAAAATAAAAATAAATAATAAAAATAGAAAATAGAATAATTAATAAAAAAAATTATATTATTATACCTATTCCCTATCTCTTCCGGCGTATTCTCCTCTACTACCGACGGTTTTTCTTTTTATATACTACATCTTATTATATGTCCTACTCTACTATATACATCTTTATTCTTCTTCTTCGCACAACTACCGACGGTTTCTTCTTCTTCTTTCTTCTAAATAGGGCTTCCTGACGGGTACTCTTGCCGTAGGGCCTACCCTAACCTCTCCTCTACCACCGGCGGGGATTATTCTCCTCTCTTCCTTTGTGACACACATCTGCGGGGTTGAATAAAACGTTTTAATTCGGTGACATGCGATTTCGCAATTTTCCGACTGTTTCCTTCATCACTACCCAACACATACACTGTAGGGGACAACACTTTTACGATATCGAACGGTCCTTCATATTTCGGCGCAAGTTTGGCGGAATATTTATTCGCGGCGTTAGATAACGTATGTACTCGTCTAAGTACTAAATCTCCTACGGAAAAACTAACATCTTTACGTCCCTTATTATACTGTTTCTCCTGCTTGGCACGTGCTTGATCTATGTGTCGAGCTACCAAATCTCGCAGGGCATCTAGACGTTTCATCCTCTCTTCCCATACCTCCGGCGGAATTCTAACAACTGGTCTATGACCTTCTACCTCTCTCCTCAAGCTTTTCACTGGCTTAGGGTGTCTGCCGAAATTCAAAAAGGCAGGTGACACCTTCGTGGATGATTGTACGGCGGTGTTCACGGTATGGCGAAATTCATGCACATGCACATCCCAATTGCGATGGTCTCCACCGACAAATGCTGCTATCATCGCCTTCAGCGTCCTATTACTTCTCTCGACCGGATTAGCCTGGGGAAAATACGGAGGTGTCGCCTCCACCAAGGTAGCTTTCAACAGCTTATTATCAAATTCCCGGACATTATCCGAGAGAAAATAATCTGGCTACTCCCAACGGAATAACACTAATTCCTCGAACGCCCTCGCAACCGACTTTCCATCTGCTGATCTCAGAGGTTTCACCTCAATCTACCTGGTGAAGAGATCCTGGAATACCACCAAGTATCGACACTGGCTCTTACTTGGTGGAAATTCCATGAGATCAGCGGCCACTACTGCCCATGGTCTCTCTACGATCCGGCTTCCCATTAATCCGACGGGTCCTGTCTGCGATACCTTGTATTGCTGGCAGGTCTGGCAACTACGTACGAAGTCATGAGTGTCGTACCACATGCCCTTCCAATAATAATCTCTGGCCAGTTTGTCGTACGTCTTCTCGATCCCTAAGTGCCCAGCAGACGTGACACAGTGCGACTCTTGTAACACTTGTTGACGATGATCTGCTGGCACAACTAGCCTCCAACCTTCTTCCGGCGTAGCTATTGGATCGAGTAATGGATCGTATCTATGGCGATACAATAAGCCGTTCTCTACCTTCCAACCGTTGAATTTAGCTGGACGTTCTGGCAATTCTTTCAGCATCTTCAGATACCATTGGTCCGCTATCTCTTCAAACGCGGCTACATCTTCCTCTTCCGACGGAAACATCCTGGACAAGGCGTCTGGGACGTGGTTCATAGCTCCCTTCCTATGTACCACCTTGAAGTCCCATTGCTGCATCTCCAAGGCCCATCTGGCAAGACGGCCAGTTGGGACCTTGAGATTTTGCAGCCATCGGAGGGCACTATGGTCGGTAATGACCGTAAAGGTGTAGCCTTCGATGTATGGACGCAACTTCTTAATCGCTCACAACATGGCGAGACACTCCTTCTCCGACGTCGTATAATTCTTCTCAGCCGGCGTCAGCACTCGGCTGATATATAGAATCGGATGCTCTCCATCATCCTTCTCCTGTGTGAGGACGGCTCCCATGGCGAAATTACTGGCGTCGCACTGGATCGTAAACGGCTTACTAAAGTCCGGCCTTGCGAGTACTGGTGCCTGGGTGAGAGCTTTCTTCAGAGCGTCAAAAGCCTCTTGTTGCTCATCTCCCCACATCCATTCTTGGCTTTTACGGAGAAGTTTTACCAAAGGTACTTTCAGCTCAGAGTCCTTTTCAATGAACCTGGCGTACCACCCGACCATTCCCAGGAACCGGCGCAATGCTCTGATGTTGCGGGGCTCTGGGTATTCTACAACCGGCGACACTTTCTCTGAATCAGAGCGCAACCCTTGGCTGTCCAGGATAAAGCCTAAATACGTTACACTGGAACAGCAAAACTCGCACTTATCCTGGTTAACCATCAATCCAGCATCCACGAGCTTCCTCAATACTAACTCCAGCCACTTCAGATGCTCGTCAAAATCTTCTGTTACTATGATTATATCATCTAGGTAACAGAAGATATACGGCTCGTACTCTGGTCCGAATAACGCATCCACTAGACGCTGGAACGTTTTCGGCGCATTTGTAAGACCGAACGGCATCCTTTTAAACTAATATTGCCCTGATCCTGGCACGGCAAAGGCGGTATACTTCCAGCTGGTTGCTTCCATCATTATTTGAAAATACGCCTGCTTCAGGTCGATTTTCGTAATGCACTTTACCCGTCTCATCTTATCAAGGATGGAATCCATCATATCCATCGGGTATCCATCATTTTTCGTAACCTTATTGAGATCACGGTAGTCGATGCAAAACCGTATCGATCCATCAGGTTTCTTAACCATCACCGGCGCACTGCTCCAATCACTGGCAGATCTCTCGATAATATCATTACGCAACATCTTATTTACCTTGTCTCGCGCAATCTCCAACATTCTCGGCGACAACCGACGAACCTTATGCATTATAGGTGATGCATCTCCGACATCAATGTGATGTTCGCTTAGGTCAGTTGCGCCGAAAGTATCCGACGGTTCCGGCAATATGCCTTCTACGAGACGCGTGACACGTTCTCGTTGGTCATCCCGTAACTCCTGGATGTCAGCGCATTCAGCATATATCGTCGCTTCTCCGTCCTCCGCCGTGGCGGCGAAGGTTCTCCATTTTCCTTCTCGTGCTCGCCACTCTCCTCTACCTAGGCGGGTATCTACGTCGAAAATCCGGCAGAAGTCCATGCCTAGTATGACATCATGGTCTAGGACATTCATGGCTTTGAGCGGAATTATTTCGGCGTATCCGTCTATTTCCAAACTAATGTTTAGGATTCCTATTACTCGGCGAACATCCCCTGTGACGCTTTTAATTGCTGTTTCACATGGTTCCAACCGGCTTCTGAATCTCTTCGTTACTCTAGGTCCAGCGAGCGAAATCATGGCTCCTGGATCAAACAGAGCACTGTAACTCTCTCCTCCGAGATTCAGTTCTAAGAAATTCCTATTATCAGCCGACGTGGCTGCTACATTCTCGTCATCTCGACGGACTTCTTGTTTCTCTTCACTATTCGGCGGCGGAATACATAATTCCGTCCGCGTTCTCTTGGGAATCGCTCCCGTACTTTTCGGATTCGGCGTCGGAATACAATCTACCTCCTTCTCTACCGGCAAGTCAAGCGGCGATGGGGCTGAGAGCATCTCTACGGCACTATGTGTAGCCTCGAGAATTCTCGTTCTTCTTCGAGATCCTCATTGGGCTGTACTGGCGTGGCTACTTCGCTCTCCTTTTGCCTCACCCTTTCACGAAACGTTTGTAGACTTTTCCGCGAATATTCCTCTTCACCTAGCGAATAATCAACGGCTTCCGGCTGGAGAAAACATAAACCACGTTTCTTCAACCGCTTCATGTCTACCTCCGGCGTAACGTGATTCTCGGCTTGCCTCTCTTTACCACCTACGGCATTCTCCTTCTTCTCCACCGGCGGATTATAATTAACCTTCTCGGCGAGATTTAAGGAGTGCTGCTGGGGGATCAGCGGACTTACTGTCCCCCAGCCAACAAGTTTCCGAACTTGACGCGTATTTCGACACAGTCAGGACAATTGCGGAAAACCGCTCCTGGTTTACCACACATCTGACACGACTCTGGCGATCTGTGTGACGGCGACTGCGGTCTGAATACCTTCTCTGGGCATTGCGCCGCTCGATGTCCCGTCTTGGCACAGATAAAACACTTGGGGTTCGGGCATTCCGCTGCTCGATGCCCTACTATCTGGCAGTTAAAGCAGGGACCATAAAATTCCCGACGACTCGGCGACTTCGACTGGAATGTTGCATTGCTCGGTTCACTCGGCGGTGCAACCTTCTGCTGACGGGCGTACGGCTTACTCTCCCACTTGGCCGCAGAATTCGTAAGTCGGCTTCTGAGCTACTTGCACTTCGGCAGCCAAGCTCGACAAAACGTCCTTCTTCTGACGTTTAGACTTCTCAGCTACCTCCTTTGTTGCTGCTTGCTTCGCCTTTTTGCTTGCAGCAACCTTCCTCTCGCCTTTCACTTCGGCGGCTTCCTCCATGTCTACATCCGACAGCGCGGCGACCTTTTGCTTTGTCGATCGTCCCTTGTATGCTGCTCCAGGGATTCTCGACTTCTCAACCGGCGGTGGCGGGGTATACCGGCTGTTCAACTCCTGCTGGCGTTCCCACTTCCGCCCATAATACTCCAGGTCTTTGAAATCTTCTACGAGCTTGCTTGCCATCACAGTCCTATACTCCGGCAGAAGATTTCTGTACGCTGTCTCTACTAACACTTTCTCCGACGGTGGTTTCTTAAAGTGTCCGACGATAATTCGCAGGTTAGAAAGATACCGCGTAATCTTTTCTCCCTTTCCTTGCGTTCGTCGGCGTAACTCGTCCAGCAAATCCTCGTGGTCGAATTCACCTATGAATTGGTGTCGGAACTGACGCCGAAAATCGCGCCACGATGCTATTTGCGTCTTTGTTGATCTAAACCATCGGCTGGCGTCCTTGCTCACTATGCACGGCAATGCACCTAGCAATTGCGCATCTGTCAAACCTGCGCTCTTTCTACAATCATTTAACTGACCGAGGAACTCGTCGGGCATCTCTCTCTCATTACCAGCAAACCTCAGCCCCCAACTCTTTAGCACTTTCATGCTTCGAAGACTCTCGTCTGGTTTCAGACTGATTGGGCTGGACGACTTCTCTCTTCGAGACCGCACGCGTGTGAACCCTTCATCGGAATCATTCTCCGATTCGCTGGAATTAATCCGCGCGAGCTTTCGTCTCTTTGAGCCACTGCTCACTACACTACCGGCGGAAGCATTCTGCTTGTGACTGTCTTTATTGCAATCCGGCAAATCGCATTGATTTAACGCTGATTCCACGTCTTTCAAATCAATCGGTTTGATCGCCGTACTGCATCTCGTAGAGTTCGCCATACTCTTTGGCGGTTTACTCTTCGACTGCGCAGTCTCCTTTGCCGGTTTTGTGCTCTTCCTCCATTTTGGATTCGCTCCCTCCGCACTAGAGTTACCAGACTCAGTGTCGGATCGGCCTGACGGTATGAACGCATCGGATTCGGCGGGAATAATACTCCTTTTCTTATACAACTTTCTGGGACCGTTTGGACTCAATGCGGTTCCTCGTTCACTCCTCCTCTCTACCGGCGGAACCTGATCAGATCTAGCAGGAAATACACCCATTCGTATCAGTAACGCATCCCATTCGGTCGGATGTTGGCGGATATAATTACACAACTCCGGCGGAATTGTGAGAGGCGCTGGCGCATAACTAGTTGATGGTAATGCAATCAACGACGTAATCGGCAAGCCTAACCCAGACTGCGTCGTAAACGTATTGGAATACGTGCAGGTAGTCTGCGTGGCGACTGTCGTGTACGTTGGAACTCTCTTGTCGGCTGCATCTTCTCTGTCGGTTCCACTTGGCCGTAACTCGCTATCCGCCTCACTGTCCGCTAAGCTACCATCTTCAGAGGTTACCGTCTCTCTGTCACCTACTCCCTTATCTGAAGTGACAACGCTCTTCTTCCACCTTCGTCTCTGCTTGGCAGCATTATCGACTGCCATCATCACCTTTGCTCGGTAAGCACCTGCGCTTACCGACTCCTTACGTATCTCCGCATGGTCTTCGTCCCACTCGTACCACGGAATATTATCGTTATCCGGTTCGGCTTCCCGCAACCGGGCGCGCAATAGTCTATCCCGCAACGCCGCGCTTGATCCGGCGGCACACAGCCGTCGTGACGCTAACTCTCGACCGACATGTTCATCCGCCATTTTGGCGATCGTCCGCTTCATATTACGTCTCTCTCTACCGGCGGTACCCTCGAGTAATATATGCATTTGTTCGACGTGTTCGGCCATTTTAAATTATTAATCCGACGGTTAAATAAATTTATAAAATTATAATAAACCGACCCGGATCCTTCAAACGGGTTACTCGACACGGCAAAATGCACAAATGATTACTACCACCACCACAACAAATATTATCTACAAACCTCGTGCCGTGAGGTATTAATTATCAATAAATAAATCAATTGAAAATAATTATCACCTCGTGCTTACACTCTCAAGCACAATATATCTATATACTATATAACTGGCGGCTTACAAACTGGCAACCTGTAACAGAATAAAAGTCTGGCGGTTTGGCAATTTGTTCAAATATCGGCAGTTAATATTGGCGGTTCCGGCGTAATTGCTCTACTACCGGCGGTTAATACCGGCAATTCGTTGTATTTTGAATAACACCTAAAACAGAAATAAATCTGGCGGTTTTGGCGAAAATTCACAAGTACCGGCGGTATATACCGGCGATAATAAATTGAGCAATCACTGAAACAGAAATACAATTCTGGCGGAAAAATTCAAATATATATATATAACAAATATTTATATGAAATAGATATATATGTACATACAATCAAATATAATTATTAATAATATTCAATGATAATCAAATAACTTGTATATTTGGCACGAGGTTTACACAAACAGGAGGGCCCTCCCAATTTGCAATAGGTATACATAAAAATTTATCATAAATTACCACTACTCAAAAAAAAATTTAACACTTATAAATGGTGTTGATTTTACACAAAATACCGGACGGATACTCAATCACACACTTTACTCTGCCGTCAATTACTGCCCCACGTTGGGCGCCATTTTGCGACGCTACTTTTCGTCGGGAAAAATCTAATTGGATTAAATTATAACCCGGCGGAGGTTCCGTCGTAGCGACGTTGAAAATGGCTAGATATCGCCGATTTATATTTAATTGGACGCCTGGCGATATTTAAATAAAATGAAATAATTACTTTACAAAACGACTCGGCAACCCGGCAAATCTTCGCTCGACTCCTCGTCACAGAGGGAATCCCGACGGCTGACCACCTCGGAACCGGCGGCTTTTAGAGTAAAGGGAAATATGAAATAACACTCACGAATTCAATAATAATCACCTTCAACGTAATTTATTAAAACCTTTAATAAGAATATTATAAGTTCCGGCACCGACACAATATTAACGTGATCCGCGACCGACTCTCACACGTGTGCACACAATCACGCAACTCCGTCCATCCGGCAAATATAAATAACAATATTTATTTAAAATATTAAAATAATTCGGCCGCCCGTCGGGCTAACCGTAAATATTACTCGCCTAATTAATCTTTCTCAGCTCCAATACCGCTCAACTCACACCTCGATTCTCTAACTCAACTCAACTCGCAACAAAAGAAAATGGCTACTCTGCCTCTAAAACTCTACGCAATAAACACGACTATCTTATCGGACGATCGGGTAGCGAATCGTCGAGACCGGCTTCTTCATCCGGCTCGCGGCGTGGCTTGATCCCCAAAATTCAGGATTTTCCTCCCCACCCTATCGCTATCCTGCTCTAACTTACTCTACTCCTTATCTACCGGCGTTGATTAGGGTGGTTGATTGCGTGATCGATACGCGTAGTTAGCCTTGATCTTATTTCCGTCAAGGCCGATTATCCAATAATAGTGGTTTACGTCACCACCAACCTGTTCATTATTGGGTCGATCACGCAACTAATCACCCCCGACACTCGGAAGGCGCGCAATACAAATGATTAATTACCATATCGGTAACCCAGTCGGTGCTGCCGCCCCGTGCCTACCGGCTATGTAATTAATACTAACTATCCCGACACACTCACCCAACAATTAATATTTAATTTCCGCACTATTTATAACTATATACAAATTTATAAAATTATTACAAAACGCCCCCAAACTCTACCGACGGATCTATATATTTTTATCTATTCGATTAACGGCGCTATCTAGCTAAATTAATTAATATAGTATTATATACACTCTAAACTCCAAAGTATTGTGCCGCGGTATACCTTCGCACGCATATATTAGGTATACCGCGACTCCTACTCTACTCGCGCGCTCCCCTCGCTCCGCGCGCTCCCACCCATTATCCCACTACGGTCGCTCACTCGAGCTCTTCGCGCGCGCAACACTCTCGTTGCTCGAGTGATTTCCCCCCCTTCCCCGCGCACCACGCCTAGTGCCGCACGAGCGTCGCCGTCGGTGCCGCGTTCCCCGGTATACGGGTGTAAGGTGGGGGAGCATCTTGGCTCTCCCGACTACTAGTACGTAGTTCGGGCGTGCGCGCACCCATGCGCCATCTCGACCGTCGTCGTCTGCTGAGCACGTGTGACGGTTGAGGTTAGGACGCCGCCTAACCTCCCGTCTTGTTGACATCAGCAGCGGGTACGCCAGGTATCGTGAGACGACCTGGGCTCGGTCCTTGGCTCACGATACCTCTCGGCCGTGGTCTGGGTCGTGATCCGCGTAATACCATCGGGTATCGGTCGCTAAAACATACCCATACCGTGGGTATCAGTGTTTATATTAAAAAAATGCATCGGTGCACTTTGATCCGCCTGCGAGGGATTCGCTACCTGCGACGCGATCGCGATCTAATATACATTAACAATTATGCATGCACATGACTTGTAAATACAAGCCATGTGCATGTACTACTATACTGCGTTGTATTTTACAACGTCACATATTATATATAATATATACATATATATATACATATAAATTGATCAATCGGTACTTGTGCCGACAAATTCTTACGAGAAAGGGAAATTGTGCTTACTTTAATGTAATTATACCGACGTCAGTATAATTCCACCGAAAATTCAACCATGTATCCGTACTTATGCCGACACACAAAAAATCGGAAAATTATCTTTGTGAGCCCCGCTTTGAAGTTATAATATTAATGAAGGATTGAAGCTATAACGTCTTTCGAGGTGCCGGAGGCCGGAGGCACTTCGAATGAGGTTATAACTTCAATCCTTCATTAATATTATAAGGTCAAAGTGTGCTTTTTTACCCGTGAGGGGTATTTAGGTATTTGGGTTATTGGTTTTTTATGCATTATTCTATCTTAAGACCTTAAGGCAAGAAAATATAATAGAATACAATTTAGTACAGAGTACGCAATCAAATAATAATATATAATATTACAAAAAAAATAGAAAACATGCTACTTGGATTTAAATAAGCTTATATAAATACATATAAACGCATAGAGTTATCAATTCATCATTAGTCAATTTGGTTACCATCGATTAAATAACTTCTTAATCTATTCTTAAAAATATTTACATTGGTACTTAAACGAATATTAATGGGCAGAGAGTCCCAAAAGATCATAGCTTGCAAAGTAAACGAGTTGACGTATGTATTAGTGTGCGTTATTGGTCTATTAAAAGACGAGTAGTTATTACGCTCTGATCGTCGAATATCACTGTTTGGTGGTGGAAGTAGTGTAAATAAATATTCAAGTCTATTAGTTGTTAGTACTTGGTAAGTTAATAATCCTATGGAATACATGCGGCGTTCTTTTTACAGATAGCCAGTTTAATTTTCTATAATAATCTGCAAGCCTAGCATCTTTCCTAAGACGGAATATAAAACGCACACATACATTTAAGAGACGTTGCAATTTCAAATTCAAGTAATCTAGGAGATCATTATACACCACACTAGCATAGTCGAAATGAGGTAGAACGAGTATTTATTATTGATCAGTGGCTTATGTAAGTTAAAAGGAAGAAAATTTCCCCGATTCCGAAGCTTATGTAAAATAAAATGCACCCTCAATATAATATTTGATATGTGCGGGTTCCAATTGAGGTTATCGCTAATTACCAAGTCTAGATTACGCACCGAATGAACTAAGTCTATAGTATTACCGTCAATGACAATAGGTTGTAAAGTGTCGCGAGAAATAAACCTGAGTTGTTGAACTGATCCTATCATAAGTGCCTTAGTTTTATTAAAATTAATATCCAACCCATGTGAATTTGCCCAGTGAACTATATTCGTGCTATCCTGTTTTAATTTGTTAATGGCAGTGTGACAATCTGCGGGGTTACAATGGATATACAACTGTAGATCATCGGTAAACAACATACTATGTGTGTGAGACAAAACATCATTGATCGAATTTATAAAAATCAGAAAGATGAAATGATGATGAAAAAGAGAGAGAGGGAAAGATAGCGAGCATGCAAGCCAGCCGTCTTAGCCTCTAAATCAAAATATTTTGCTTTTTCTGTAGTCTTTGTTTTCCATTGTTTCCCCGAATAAGTCAGCTAAGAATTTCGTTTTTCTAGAATACACAAGCACGACATTTATTATATGTCTGTTAATGATATAAGGCCGGTCTATGAATTATGGTGGAATATGGAATATGAATTATGAATTATGGTACTTAACGCAATCTTGCAACAACAATTTGCGCATGGGCTTCCACCCTATGTATATAATACAAAGTACAGACTAAGCTCATCGCGCACTCTAGCGTCGAAATTGGTACTAAGAAAACTTTATCAGTAATATAAACTATTTATTTTTTGTTAATATTATGTAAAACCGAAAGATAGAAGCACTACATAATGGTATAATATGTCTGTCTACAAAGTTCCAGGTCAATACAACAAGGACACCCTAAAAAATTTCTGCAAGGAAAAATTACCATTTTTTTTTTCGTGCAACCCTCTTTAGGGTGTCCTTCACATATTAACTTCAAACTTCGTATAAATGCACTGAGAAATTCTTGGGGCATCTTCTGCACTTATGTGAAGAGCGAATACGGTACCTGGCATTTTGTACAGCAGCTCTCCTAGTTTTGGGAGCTCTGCCATCCTAAATGACGAAAAAGTGTTTTTTTGCGACTACAGTGCCACTTTTGAACGTTTCGCGTACCATTTGAGGGCAGCAGCCATCCTAAAAATTGTATAAATGCACGAATAATGTGTTTGGACATCGGGTGTCCCAAAAATTTCTCAGTGTGCGTATTATGTGATTATCTAGTGCTCTGTATTTGCGTCTTTCAAATGAAACTATAATATGTTCATTAAGTGTAATAATGTGTCCATCCGACTCGGTCGGTAATAATCTATTATGGCACCCCCTTAATTAATTATTCTAAATTAGAACTGCAAGTACCTTGGTCTGCGGTTTGACAACTCAAATTTGTTATTAAACTTATAGCATCGGAAGTGTCTGCAGTAAGTAAATATTGATACGGAGGTATAATCACATATTTGGTGCAGTCATTTTCTCAAATTGGTAGAATAATTTGATCGTTCAGAATTAATCCTTTTTTGACCAGAAGTGGTTCTTCTACAATTATATCATTGTATTCGATAGGAACCACAACTAAAGGTTCGACTGCAGAAATCTCTCCTTCAAATGGTACCAGGAATTTGTTATGTTGATCTACTAATTGTGCAAATAATATTAGCTCTTCTGTAACGTAAAGATGCTTGTAACGACTCATTACGTATAGTTACGTTTTGCTTATTTTGAAGTGATTTTGCCGTTTCTTTATGATAATTCATTTGGAGAAGTTCCAAATTGACATTTTCTATTTTCTTAATTATAGGTAATTTTACATCTTCAGTATTTACTATTAAATTTTCACTATTTTGTAATTATAATTTACGTAAATTACATAAAAATAATTATAAAATGCATCATGTATAATATAATACAATTATGAAATATGGAAAAATATTATGATAACCAATACAATTTAATAATACTGACTTAAAATATAAAAAATCAACAATATTAATTAATTAATTGTAAGATTAAGTATAATTAAAATGTTAAATTCTAACCAGATATGTTTTTGTTCAACATAAGCCAATACGAAGATTCCTTTATTTTCCATGGAACCAAACCATTCCTCTGAAACTTCACAATACTTAAATGCTTAAATCTAACAATGATTCAGATGAATTCCTTTTAAAAATGTTCAAATGATATTCCAAACCTTCACTTATGATTTGAGATTCAATTAAATTATTACCTTTATTTTTCTTCTTTTTTTTAAACGGGTACAATCCAGGAGCTCTGAAGCCATCAACAATAGCTTTATATTCTTCTGGAAACAGTTCCAATGCTATGTGTTTGACTTTGGTCGCGTATAGATTCAAAACAAATAGAGATATGCTCTCAAACTTAACTTCAAATGAAAGCTGAGATCGAGTAGATATGATTTAAAAAAAGGAAGCTGAAATATCTATTTTTAGACTCTCTCTCACTTTCTCTCGCACCTACGTTCCAGCACTCGAACGTCTCAGGACTGGTATAGCGCGATGTACACAACACCGATATTCCCACTCCTCGGCAGACTCTCTCTTTCTCTTTCGCGCTGTCTACGACTCTTGCGGACATCTAAGGACTGGTATAGCGGAATGTACACACCGCCGATACTCCCACTCCTCGGCAACCTCTCTCTCTTTCTCTCTCGCGCTGTCTACGACTCTTGCGTGCATCTATGGGTATAGCGCAGCCCTCGGTTTTGGGGCTGGTATGGCGAGACGTAAACAAATCCCTACCACGCCTTTTCCGTGGTGTTCGTGCGCAGGTACACTATGCAGAGACGTATCTATTATAGACCATGCATCGGTATACTGAAATGGTCTCTCTTTTGTGCAATCTATTTCGTGCGCTTACAGTATGGTGTACCGTAATCCTTAATTTTCGGGTAAGATATAAAGAGGCACTATAGCACATATATATGGGTGGTTCTCTGTGACATCGAAGATGAAAAAAATAAATATTGCTATAACTGTGGGAATATGTTTTAGAAGTATCCAGTAGTTATCCTGAATTTTTTCAGATTTTTTCTGGGCCATTATTTTAAGTTACAGAGAGTCAAAGTTGACATTTTAGTACTTTTTTGCATTATATGCCCATTTTCATGAATTTTTAGCTCCCAGGGGATGCATTTTTCACTAAAAACATAAGTATGACTTTTTTTGTAAAATTTTCCGAATTTTTCATTAAAAATACTTTTAAAGACATAAATTTATGCTGTCACACTCTTGTAAGCCATTTAAACCTTAAATAGTGAAAATCAGCAATTCTGCTCCGGACTCTGGTAACCTCATACTGTCTAAAAGATGTCTTTATATAGTCAGAAACTGCCTAAAAATTTCCAGAGTGGGTCTGAATCATTAAGATCACTTATGGTCAAAATATCTGGGAAAAGTGCCCGAAATATTAATAGAAATGTATATTTGTTGCCTTATAACGATGATTCTAGTAGCATGATCATTGCAAAAAAATGTATGCACTTACCTTGGAATGGTAGAAAAGTATCTCTACTTGTTTCAGTATCCATCTAATCCCCTGTAAGCTGCTAAAAATACAAATATTATTATAAAATTATAAAAAATTATTTTTTAAACATTTATAATGCTGGATTTTTAGTTTTACATCCCTTACAAGAATTATAATACTAATCTGAAGGATTACTATAAAAGTATCAACATTATTATTATTATTATTCAGCAATACATAGTTTAGATTTCACAAACTTGTCACTGTCACGTTATCAAATTATTCATTATAACTATATATCCGATTTATTTATATATCTTTTGTATTAAAGACGTATATTCAGTTATTGTAATAATGATGTTTATATATTTATAGTAATCCTTCAGATTAGTATTATATTTCTTGTAAGGGATGTAAAACTAAAAATCAAGCATTATAAATGTTTAAAAAATAATTTTTTATAATTTTATAATAATATTTGTATTTTTAGCAGCTTACAGGGGATTAGATGGATACTGAAACAAGTGGAGATACTTTTCTACCATTCCAAGGTAAGTGCATAAATTTTTTTGCAATGATCATGCTACTAGATTCTTCGTTATAAGGCAACAAATATACATTTCTATTAATATTTCGGGCACTTTTCCCAGATATTTTGACCATAAGTGATCTTAATGATTCAGACCCACTCTGGAAATTTTTAGGCAGTTTCTGACTATAAAAAGACATCTTTTAGACAGTATTAGGTTACCAGAGTCCGGAGCAGAATTGCTGATTTTCACTATTTAAGGTTTAAATGGCTTACAAGAGTGTGACAGCATACATTTATGTCTTTAAAAGTATTTTTAATGAAAAGTTCGGAAAATTTTACAAAAAAAGTCATACTTATGTTTTTAGTGAAAAATGCATCCCCTGGGAGCTAAAAATTCATGAAAATGGGCATATAATGCAAAAAAGTGCTAAAATGTCAACTTTGACTCTCTGTAACTTAAAATAATGGCCCAGAAAAAATCTGAAAAAATTCAGGAGAACTACTGGATACCTCTAAAACATATTCCCGCAGTTATAGCAATATTTATTTTTTTCGTCTTCGATGTCACAGAGAACCACCCATATATAAACTTCCCGATAGGGGTTTATGACGCCCGACATAATAAATTTGTATCTTCTGTCTCCTTCCACCCACTGGTTAGGGGTAGGTGGGTTATGGAGCCCAGGCGTCATAACCCGAACCTCTCTCTTGTCTCGTTCTAAAGTACGTATCTTCCCTCTCTGTCATGGGCGTCATAAACCCCGTTATTTAAGTTTATATATATATTCGGGTTATGACGCCAGTGCTCCATAACCCGCCCACCCCCAACCAGTGGGTGGAAGAAGACAGAAAATACAAAGTTATTATGTCGGGCGTCATAAACCCCTATTGGGAAATTTATATATTGTAACGGGGCGATTCTAGCGCGTGCTCCTCGTCGAGCACCGCTTTCGAGGTGAGGACTTACCTGCGCGGGCCTCGCGCCGCGCTGCCGTGTCCCTCGATGCCGCGATACCGCACACGGGCTATAGCCGTGGTACAACCGCGGTATCTCGGTGATGATGCGCCGTAAACAACGAGGACGATTCTCCGCCGCGTGGAGAATCGCCGGACCGAGTCGCACTCGGGTAGATTTGTACAAGCCGCGTGAAGGATGCGTGCTTGTGGTTGCTCGTGCCCGTCGTTGGAACACGAGGCTCGGCCGCTCAGAATGCACGTTAGCTAAAATGCTAACGTGCCCGCGGAGGCGGCTGGGTAAGCGGGAATAGGAATACGGGGATTTAGTAATAAACACGCGTGAGAGTAAGAATTTACAGTTAAATATATTAAATACTAATATTTACATCGATATTTACAAGCGCTCGGATGCGCTACAAACAAACAAAGTTTAATACGAGTAATACTTGCGACCTCGGGGTCGCACGCTATAACGCGGCGCGTTCGCGATCCACGGGAAGGACGCGCCGATCGGCAACTCGCGTTGCCCCACGGGAGAATCTCGCGCACGAGGAGGCCAGACAGCGTTTTCACGGCCGCTTATCCTACGCGCTTGTTAGAATGCTGAGCTTATAGCGGGAAAGCTCAGCACTGCGAGAGAAGTAACAAAAACTTACTTTGCGCAAACGTGCGCCGCCGGGTTTTTCTCCCGGTCACTCGCTCTCGCTCTCTATCTCGTTCTCGCCTTCTCGGAGGTGTCCTCCTGGCTGCGCGGCGACGGCGAAGACGGGCTCTTTCCGCGGGCGGTGTCTCGTCCCGGGGTGGCTGATCGTGCCCTGGGCCCGCACGTTCTCTATCTCGCTTCCACTCCCTCTCACTCTCACTCTCTCTCACTCTCTCACTCGTTCTCACACGTTCTCTCTTTCTTCTCTCTCGCTCTTTATCTCGTCGCACGTACTAACGCTCGTACGGCTCCCGACGGACTGCTCGAGACTCGGTGTCTCGCGGCCCTTCGCGACGTTGCGCGCAATCACGTGATTGCGCGGTTTTCGAGTTTACGGGCTATTGTGTGTTTCGGAACACGCGCCCGTTATACCCTCCCTCCAGAGTCGACTATCCCCTGGATAAGAGACTCTCAAAAAAAAACTACGAAGAAAACTCGCGCGACGTTGGATTATCATAGGTTCAAACAACATGAATTTTTACCACAACAAATAGAAGGGAAGGTTAGGAACATCATTAGGATACGTCGTTTTTAGTCGCGCTTCGCGTTTTTCGTGACGAATCTGTTCCGTTAACCGAAACGTTTTTATTTCGCGAACCTTTCGGACGACCGCGGCCTCTTTTCATCGGTTCGGACGGTTTATCCGTAATTCTAACGCGAGAGGGCTTTCCGGTCCTCTTTACAACAATCGTATTCTTTCTCGGTCTCCCCCTTCGCTTGGGGTTCGTTTGTGTTTTTACAGGATTAGCGTCTCCCGAACATCGTGCCCGCGTCTGCACGTTGACGCTTCGCTCGCTGTTTGATACACGCGCAGGTGTATCCGCAATTACATTTTGCTGCGCGCTCGCAGACTTTCGCTCGCTGGAAATCAGCGGGTCGCGCATCGCTTTATCGGCGCTCGCATCCCTCGGTGGTTGAGCGTCGATCTCGACGTCGTCTTCTTCTTGTGCAGTCTCAAATGGCTTTATTTGCGAGACGTGCACTAAATCAACGATATAGCCATCTTTATCGAGTAATCTATACGTATTCGGACCAAGTCGTGCAGTAATTACGTAGGGCCCTGCGAAATTAGGCGCTAATTTCGCAGCGCGGCCCTCGGTGGCCGAGGAAAGAATTTTATTTACTTTCCACACCGTATCTCCGATTTGATACTCGCGAGAACGGTGTTTGGCGTCATAATACTGCGCTTGACGTGCTTGCGCCTTTCTCGCGCAGTCAGCTGCTGTATCGCGCACGTCTGCTAGGACGCGCATCCTAGCTTTCCAGTTCTCGATTGCGTTTTGCTGCTCTTGCTTTGCAGCGGCTATATCTTGCGCTCTCTTCATAAAAGACGGCGGAGTAGGCTGTCGGCCGTAGTTTAAGAGCGCTGGGCTCGTTTCTGTCGAGCTATGTACCGATGTATTGTACGCGTAAACTATCTCGTGTAGTTTTTCGTCCCAAGTTGAGTGACTCTCCTCGATAAAAGACTTTATCATGGTCTTAAGAGAACGATTAACGCGTTCTACAGGATTCGCCTGGGGGTGATATGGAGGCGTAGTAGTGTGGAGCACACCTTGCTCTTCAAGATATTTGTCGACAAGGCGATTTTTAAATTCAGTCCCGTTGTCCGACAAAAATATCTCGCTAACTCCATAGCGCAAGAATACTCGCTCTTTAAGCTCTTTTAGTATCGTTTGCGCGTTCGCCTTGCGAATCGCTGCGCACTCTATCCACCGCGTGAATAGGTCTTGGAATACTAAAATGTATTCTTTGCCGTGTTTACTGCGGGGAAATGGACCCATGATATCCGCCGCAACGACTTGCCATGGCCGATCAAAAACACGGCGCCCCATCAAACCTGCGGGCGCTCGTTGCTCAACTTTACATTGTTGGCAAACGAGGCATGTTTTAACGTACTCTTGTACGTCTCGGTACATTCTAGGCCAAAAATAATATAATGAGACGCGAGCGTATGTTTTCTCGCGCCCCAAGTGGCCTGCAGTCGGCTCGTCATGGCATTCTTGCATGACTCCTTGTCGCTTTTCCTTTGGAACGACAATTTTCCAAGCATCATCCTCGTCGATTTCTGCTGGAAGTATTTCGCTTGGGCGGTGTATATACAGCTGTCCACCTATCGTTTTATAGCGTGGAAAGTCTCGCGGCTGTTGCTGTATTTGTTCGCGTAGGCGCGTATACCACGTATCGCGCGTATCGCTCGCCCATGTGATTGCGCAAATCTCGGGCGCTTCGTCCTCGTGCATTCTCGACAATGCATCGGGAACGTGATTAAGCGCCCCTTTGCGATGTTCAACAGTAAAAGAGTGCCCTTGCAACTCTAGCGCCCATCTCGCCAGGCGCCCTGTTGGATTGCGCAAATTGCATAGCCAGCGAAGACTGCTATGGTCGGTTAGTACCCGGAAGGTATAACCTTCAATATACGGTCTAAATTTCCGTATTGCCCATATTACAGCGAGGCATTCCCTCTCGGTTACGCTGTAATTGCGCTCAGCTTGCGTCATAGTGCGACTAGCAAATTCGAGCACTCTCTCTTCGCCGTCTACGTACTGTAAAAGTACGGCACCCAAGCCTGAGTCGCTTGCATCAGTTTGGACTACAAACTGAGTTGAAAAGTCCGGACGCTGGAGCACGGGCGCTGTAGCCACGAGCGCTTTTATTTGTGTAAAAGCCCCTTGTTGCTCCTCCCCCCACTCATATTTACGCCCCTTCTTCGTAAGTTGCGTAAGTGGCTCTGCGAGTGTCGCAAAATCCGGTAGGAATTTGCGATACCACGACGACATTCCCATGAATCGTCGGAGCTGCTTTAAGTTTTTGGGGGCCGGGTATTGCATTATCGGTGCAATTTTATCCGGATCTGGGCGAAAACCGTCGTGATTAACAAGGACGCCGAGGTACTTAACTTCCTCTCGGCAGAAGACGCTCTTCTCCCTGTTAATCGTGAAACCTGCGGCCTTTATTCGCTGGAGCACTTCCTCAAGCATTTTGAGGTGTTCCTCGAACGTCTCCGTAGCGATTATTATGTCGTCTAAATATGAGAACGACCACGGCTCTAACTCAGGTGTAATTATCGAGTCTATGACTCTTTGAAAGGTCGCCGGCGCATATGCAAGGCCGTAAGGCATGCGCGTGAACTGATATAGTCCCAACCCTGGTACAGTAAAAGCTGTAAAGGGCCGCGACTCTTTCTTCAGCGGTATTTGATGATACGCGCTGCTGAGATCGAGCGTACTTATATACTTCGATTTTTGTAATTTTCGAAGTATATTATCCATGTATGGTAATGGATAGGCGTCAGGCTTTGTGACAGCATTTAATTTTCGAAAGTCGACGCAAAATCGATACGCACCGTTCGATTTGCGGACCATCACGACTGGACTCGACCAGCCGCTGGTTGCAGGTTCAATTATACCTGCCTCTAGCATTTCGAAGACCTGCTTATGCATCTTTTCTTCGATTTTGCGCGAAACCGGATAGTACTTTTGTTTCACGGGGCGCGAGGATCCTACATCGATCTCGTGCATTATCCGTGAAGTACATCCGAGTTTCGCTTCGCTAGAGGTTAGAACGCGATTTAGTAGACGCTCTACTTCGTCGCGCTCTATCTGCTCAACTCGTGCGAGTCCAATAGCAGATAGTTGCAATAGACCCCAAGTGCTGAGACTAGCTACTTCTAGTTTAACACTTTGCTCCGCTTGTTTTAAGTAAAGCAGGTTGGCATTAGGGTCATGCACTGCATCAAATAAACGACAAAAATTTGTACCTATATAGCAGTCGTGATCAAGGTCGGGCATAATTGCCACTGTAACCTCCTTTTTCACGCCTGCTACGGTAAAAGGCAGATCTACATATCCGGCGATGGGAGTATAATGCCCGTCGGCAACGCGAGCTCCACGACCCTTGCTCGGTCGGAGCTCTCGTCCACATGCGCTGGCAATTTGTAGTCCAAGCGCGCCCATAACCGTACGCGCTGCGCCTGGATCGTATAATGACCTAACTCGGAAACCTCCGATGTCGACTTGGAGCCACCAACGATCCTCGATGTCGTTGGGATCTCGGGTCGACGTAATCGGCGTGTCGCGCAACGCTTGCGGTAACACGTAGGTTTCCATGTGCGAGTTCGTTGGCGTATCGACGCTCGATGCCACACTAGTCGCACTAATGTTCGCACAAAGAGGCTGCGTACTCTCTACGCTCTCTGTCTTAACGTTTGAGGTCGTACACGAATCTACCGGGGGCATAGAGACCTCGTCTACGCTTCCCGTCGTTCGTTTCCCGCCCGCTTCGCGCAATCTCTTGCGAAGTGTCCTGGCTCATCGCACACGAAACAACGAACATTCATCTTCTTTGGATCCCGTGTGCGCGGGGGAGGTTTTCGCGCTTCTTCGCTCTTACCTTCCGGAGGAGCGCCCTTGCTCTCAGCACTCTTATTGCTGGCTTGACCGCGCTCCCCTTTACCCTGTTCACCTTTAGTTTGGGCGAGTTATTTTTGCCTCTATTTTGGCCTTTACTTTGGTTATGGCTTGCTTTTTGTTGGTTTAGAAATCGCTGAAAATTCTCATTCATTTTCGTGAGAAGTGCAGCGATCTCTGTTGGCGCCGCTGTTTTGTCCTCAGCGACTACAGCGGACACTTCGGTTGCTTTGGCGGCGCTCTTTGGTGCGCGATACGCCATTTCAGGCAACAGCGAAGTTGCAGGGTCAGGCGGAGCTGTACGTACGCTCGTACTCCAGATTGAGCTCCGCGTTTTTCGCCATAACCAACAAATCTCTTACGCTGCTAAAATCAGTTCTTCTGATTAGCTGTCGCAAGCGTGGAAGCATGTTCAAATACAATAAACCCCAAGTGCTGAGACTAGCTACTTCTAGCTTAACACTTTGCTCCGCTTGTTTTAAATAAAGCAGGTTGGCGTTAGGGTCATGCACTGCATCAAATAAACGACAAAAATTTGTACCTATATAGCAGTCGTGATCAAGGTCGGGCATAATTGCCACTGTAACCTCCTTTTTCACGCCTGCTACGGTAAAAGGCAGATCTACATATCCGGCGATGGGAGTATAATGCCCGTCGGCAACGCGAGCTCCACGACCCTTGCTCGGTCGGAGCTCTCGTCCACATGCGCTGGCAATTTGTAGTCCAAGCGCGCCCATAACCGTACGCGCTGCGCCTGGATCGTATAATGACCTAACTCGGAAACCTCCGATGTCGACTTGGAGCCACCAACGATCCTCGATGTCGTTGGGATCTCGGGTCGACGTAATCGGCGTGTCGCGCAACGCTTGCGGTAACACGTAGGTTTCCATGTGCGAGTTCGTTGGCGTATCGACGCTCGATGCCACACTAGTCGCACTAATGTTCGCACAAAGAGGCTGCGTACTCTCTACGCTCTCTGTCTTAACGTTTGAGGTCGTACACGAATCTACCGGGGGCATAGAGACCTCGTCTACGCTTCCCGTCGTTCGTTTCCCGCCCGCTTCGCGCAATCTCTTGCGAAGTGTCCTGGCTCATCGCACACGAAACAACGAACATTCATCTTCTTTGGATCCCGTGTGCGCGGGGGAGGTTTTCGCGCTTCTTCGCTCTTACCTTCCGGAGGAGCGCCCTTGCTCTCAGCACTCTTATTGCTGGCTTGACCGCGCTCCCCTTTACCCTGTTCACCTTTAGGTTTGGGCGAGTTATTTTTGCCTCTATTTTGGCCTTTACTTTGGTTATGGCTTGCTTTTTGTTGGTTTAGAAATCGCTGAAAATTCTCATTCATTTTCGTGAGAAGTGCAGCGATCTCTGTTGGCGCCGCTGTTTTGTCCTCAGCGACTACAGCGGACACTTCGGTTGCTTTGGCGGCGCTCTTTGGTGCGCGATACGCCATTTCAGGCAACAGCGAAGTTGCAGGGTCAGGCGGAGCTCTGTACGTACGCTCGTACTCCAGATTGAGCTCCGCGTTTTTCGCCATAACCAACAAATCTCTTACGCTGCTAAAATCAGTTCTTCTGATTAGCTGTCGCAAGCGTGGAAGCATGTTCAAATACAATAAATCCAACTGCGCTTCTACAGTCGGTTTGGGTATTTGTTTGCGCATAATACCGGTTAGGTACGTGATGTAATCACCCACAGGCTCATCTTTGCCTTGTGTACGCGCATTTGCTTCCGCTACCAACCTCTGTTGATAGCCGCTTGACATGCCGTAAGTTAAGCGAGCATCCTCGCAAAACTCAGACCATGTCGACCACTCGTGTCTGTGGTTCCTATACCACACTGCTGCTACCCCGTTAAGTAATTCGGATAACGAAGACAATACTTCGCTATCTGAAAGATTACTATGCGCGCGACATTCCTCAACACGCGTCAAAAACATGTCGACGCTTAGACTTCGATCGCCGTTAAAATGCAAACCCCATTTGCGCACGATTTGGCCAACATCGCGCTTTGAAGTCGCAGTAACGTTGCTATTACTCGCGCTATTTAGCGCCGAGTTACCTGCAACATTCTCACCCAGGTTGAGAAGGTCTCCCCCTCTCCAAACGTTACTCGACTCTGACAAATGGTGAGTTTGATTTACCGATATCGGGCTACTTTGCGGTAGATTGACAATATCGTACGTATCTTGAAAAGTAACGCGATTGCCAACTTTTCCAGTTGAACCGTGCGGAAGTTCGTTATTGCGCAACTCTTGCGCGTCAATCCGCGTACTACTCGCGGGCGACGCGTTTGCAAATTTTTCGAATAACCTCGTTATCGAATCGATTTGCTTTTGCAGCTCCACATATTTGCGGTTAGATTCGTTCATGAATTCTCGATAATTCATGGGAATCTGTGGGTGCTGCCGTTCTTCCGACGGTTGCCGCGAAATACCCGGGGTTTGTTGAATTTCTGAGTTGTGTGCGTCTACTGTGGGTAGTCCATTTGCCCGTGTGCTTGTAGACGCATCGTTTTGCGCTTGTATTTGCGGTACTTGCGCATTATTTCCAGCACTCATCTGCTGGTGATACACAACTCTGATTAATTCATCATCGTGCAGCATTTGAATGGGGTGCGGTCGATCGTGATCAACACCCTCCTCGAGGATTGTTGATCCTGATTTTTCCGCGCACGTCTGGTCGATGAACGCGCTTCGCAGCTGTTCGCGTTTTATTCGCGCTTCCTCGGGTTCCAATTCAGTTTCCTCGAAATCTGATTGGCTATAATGTCCGAGTAGCCAATTATACAAACGCTCCACTTTTGATAACCTCCAACCCGTCCGGTTGAGGTTAAGTGCTTTGAGGTTATCCTCGAGATCGTCCTCAGAAAGTGCTAAGCACCATTGTTCCACGGAAGTAAGCGTTTCTCTCGCCATTACGCTGTTTTATTTATTTATTTAGTTTAAGCCGCTCGCAAAATTTTATAAACAAATGCGCTTATTAGCGTTGTGTGTGCGCGCTTTATTTCAATCACACCAGTCCGTTAACCTAGTGTGCTTTCGGATTTACAACGTAAAATCCAAAGACACACTTTAGCCGTTTTTACAATTTATAATCACACTTAGATTAATAAATTTTAAAATATTACATATATAAATATATAAGTATATAAATTAATAAAGCGCACGCAAATATGTATAATAAATAAAAAAAATAATAATATATGTCGCTTATATATCTGCACACTTGCGCTCACACACAACGACAGACACGAAGATATTTTCCTTCAACCAACTTGCGCAAAATCGGAAATGAATATTTTTTTTTAAAAAAAAATTAGGTTGAAAATATCCTATTTTGCGCCCGTTGTCTTATATGCGTGTGTATATATACACACCACAAACAATCAAGTGACAAATTATTTTTCAGTATAAATAAAAAACAATTTTTAAATAATTTCTCAAATTATTTTTAAAAATTTAATTAAATAGTTTCTCCAATTAAATTAAATAACTTCTCAAATTGTTAGCAAGAAAAAAAAACAAAATTTTGTGTGTGCGAAAAATTTTAAACTATATTTACATTTGAAAAGTGTAAAAAAAAATTAATTATTTATCACTAGTAAAGAAAAGGATTGTAGTCACATTAAATGATCAAAAACAAAATATGTGAATTGCAGGTAATTTCGTCAATTACTTAAAGAAAGGATATTAATTCTCTAATCGCTTTCCTGCAATTCGCTAGTCGAAGTAAAATTTTTCGCCTGTGCTGTTCTAAATATCATTTCTCAAATAATATTTGAACAGCGTAGAAATTACGAGTCTGAAAATCGACTCAATCTTTGTGTCTTATACACAAGTTCGAAAGTGTAAACAAGGCGCTTTGTTTACATTCGCGCGTCGCGTGCCTCCTCGCGTCAACAACGCACGAATTTAGACTAGCTAAATTTTAACGTGGGTATCGAAATATAACGCCCGAAAATTATTATTTTAGTTGTATTTCAATATTCGAATTTTTGTTGGCGGATTATAATTTTTCGCAAAAATTATAATTATTTATGCGCTAAAAAAAAATTATTTATGCGCAAAATAATCGCCTAAATTCGATTAATAATTTTCAAATATTATTATCCGCAAGAGGAGAGAAGAAAAGAAATTAATTATGTCGGCGCTTAATAATTTTCCTCGAAAATTATTAATTATTTATGCGCTAAAACCAAATTATTTTTGCGCACAATAATCGCCAAGTATTAATAAAAATTATTAAGTGCGATTTATATCACCACATAAATCGAACGCTTAACAAAAATTAATATTGTTAAATTATATTTTAAATTACCATAGCGCTTCTATGCGTAATTTATGCGCGAGAACTATAACGATATAAAAGAACGAACGGAGAGAGAAAATACAAGGTGCGATTTATTTCACCAAATAAGTCGAGCACCGAAAATAAAATAATCAAGTTTCCCGGAAACGAAGTACCGCGTATCCCAACCCGAAACCTGTAGTTGGGCGCCAGCTGTAACGGGGCGATTCTAGCGCGTGCTCCTCGTCGAGCACCGCTTTCGAGGTGAGGACTTACCTGCGCGGGCCTCGCGCCGCGCTGCCGTGTCCCTCGATGCCGCGATACCGCACACGGGCTATAGCCGTGGTACAACCGCGGTATCTCGGTGATGATGCGCCGTAAACAACGAGGACGATTCTCCGCCGCGTGGAGAATCGCCGGACCGAGTCGCACTCGGGTAGATTTGTACAAGCCGCGTGAAGGATGCGTGCTTGTGGTTGCTCGTGCCCGTCGTTGGAACACGAGGCTCGGCCGCTCAGAATGCACGTTAGCTAAAATGCTAACGTGCCCGCGGAGGCGGCTGGGTAAGCGGGAATAGGAATACGGGGATTTAGTAATAAACACGCGTGAGAGTAAGAATTTACAGTTAAATATATTAAATACTAATATTTACATCGATATTTACAAGCGCTCGGATGCGCTACAAACAAACAAAGTTTAATACGAGTAATACTTGCGACCTCGGGGTCGCACGCTATAACGCGGCGCGTTCGCGATCCACGGGAAGGACGCGCCGATCGGCAACTCGCGTTGCCCCACGGGAGAATCTCGCGCACGAGGAGGCCAGACAGCGTTTTCACGGCCGCTTATCCTACGCGCTTGTTAGAATGCTGAGCTTATAGCGGGAAAGCTCAGCACTGCGAGAGAAGTAACAAAAACTTACTTTGCGCAAACGTGCGCCGCCGGGTTCTTCTCCCGGTCACTCGCTCTCGCTCTCTATCTCGTTCTCGCCTTCTCGGAGGTGTCCTCCTGGCTGCGCGGCGACGGCGAAGACGGGCTCTTTCCGCGGGCGGTGTCTCGTCCCGGGGTGGCTGATCGTGCCCTGGGCCCGCACGTTCTCTATCTCGCTTCCACTCCCTCTCACTCTCACTCTCTCTCACTCTCTCACTCGTTCTCACACGTTCTCTCTTTCTTCTCTCTCGCTCTTTATCTCGTCGCACGTACTAACGCTCGTACGGCTCCCGACGGACTGCTCGAGACTCGGTGTCTCGCGGCCCTTCGCGACGTTGCGCGCAATCACGTGATTGCGCGGTTTTCGAGTTTACGGGCTATTGTGTGTTTCGGAACACGCGCCCGTTATCCCCTGGATAAGAGACTCTCAAAAAAAATCAACGAAGGTATCGGGGCGCGAACCCACGATCCCGGGAGCGCGAGGCAGAAGCCTCACCACTGCGCTACCATTCGCAATTATCCCGGCTAGTCGACTTGGTCCTATCGACGAACGTCGCCGATAATTCAGGGACCTAACCTGCGCCGACACTCGAAATCCGTACCCGTTATATCCCCCACCCAAACGCGACCTACGCCCTCGGGGAGCCGTTTGATCACTTCGATCACCTGGGCTAGAGAGGCGAAGGTTGTCCCTGCTCGACCGGTGTCAAGAAGACCATTTTCTGAGCACCGGGAGCCTCGTTAGGGATAGCCGTGCGTTTGCACCACCACGCTTGAGATCCCAGAAACTCAAGCTCCCCTACGTCTAGTGCCAACTTTTGGAGGTGTACTGCGTATACGTATACACACTGTGGAAGGAGCAACACAGGCTTTTCTCCTACAGTCGTACCTCCGCACTTTTTGACGTTCTCGCGGGGAAATCCACCGGGACTGTGGTGGTGGGGATGGGAGTTTATGACCGACTTCGGTCCAAGATGAGCCAGGCGAAGATAAACTACTTCGTCTCTTCTGGCAAGTGGGTTTTTGAGTTGGGCGCCATTTGTAACGGGGTACGGATTGAATATAAGGAATAAAAAAATCAACGAAGGTATCGGGGCGCGAACCCACGATCCCGGGAGCGCGAGGCAGAAGCCTCACCACTGCGCTACCATTCGCAATTATCCCGGCTAGTCGACTTGGTCCTATCGACGAACGTCGCCGATAATTCAGGGACCTAACCTGCGCCGACACTCGAAATCCGTACCCGTTATAATATATATATATATATATATATATATACATATATATATATATACACTAGGGGGGCTTCGCCCCCCTGCGCGCTTCGCGCGCCAACCCCCTATTTTTAATTTCGAAAAAGGTTTTTCGTAATTAATTTATTTAAAATAATGTTTTAAATTGTATTATTTTTTCACTACCGTGGACACCTTAAAAATTAAACAGATTCACACAACACTTTGGAGGTATTGCTATAGTTATTATAATTTGTAAATAAAAGTTTACCAAAATTTAGTGTAATGAAATGAGAATAAAAATAATAAAAAGAAATAAAGACATATTAAATGTTAACTGTAAATTTTAAACTATATGAATTCTTATAAAGCCTAAATTTATATTTTAATAATTATAAATGTTAATGAAAAATTAACTTACCAAAAATAGTAAAGTACATATACTTACTAAATTGTAGTATTTTAATTAACAACTTATTAAAATTTTGGATTATTTTATACCGTTATAAATAGAAATTCACCTTCTAAAATTAATTTATTTAATGACGAACGATCATCGCCAAAAGTTCTATGTCATTAATATTTTGTACTTTAATAGTAATAAAACTTTCTTCTTAATTAAATTAATTTTTGTATTATTTTTAAAGAATTATTTATAAAATTTTAGCGCTATATAAATAAAAACCTGTTGCTTCCATTTCTCCCGTGATTCGTAATTTGCACTCTCTTTCAAAATTTGCGTTTTAATCCATAATTATATCAAATTTATTTTTACTATGCAGAGCCCAAATATTTATTTTGATTATTATAAACAAATTCATTTCTTAAATATCCTTCTATTTCTAATAAATACATACTTGTTTATTTAAAATATTCTGTTATATAAATATAAATTATCTACACACTTATATATCCATACAATTTTGAAATATTAATTTAAAAAATATTTAAATTAAATGCTCCTAAATTAATAGTTTTTGAAAATCTATTCAAATGTAATTCGTATTTTATATTGCCACTGTTAAAATTTGAATTTTCTTTTGCCTATACTGTTTATAATAGAATTATCTTAAAAATGCAATAATTAATATATTTAATTTTTAACCCATTGTATATCATATGGATATTTGGAAAAGTGTATGTTATACTTGATTAATATTTATTTAATCTTCAAACAATTTTGCATCTGTATTTAAAGCATTACATTGCATTTTAGATTCGTTATTATTATTGGGTATACGTTTAAAAATTTTATGAGTTTTATCAAGAATGAGTAGACAAATACACATTCTTTCAAGTTATGTTCACAACTTTTTTTTGCGCACGGAAAAAATACGTATATTATGTATACTTGAAAAAACAATTTTAAAATATATATATATATATTATATAAATATTACGCCGCACGCACACACACCCACATACATACATACATATATATACATATATATGGTCTATTTCACGTCAAGTGGTACGATGCTAATTATGTGTAGAATTTATCCTTCTGGGTTAGAATTTCTAATCTTAAGGTCAATGTTACATAAACTACATGTCAATATTCAACTTAAAAAAGTGTAAGTTCGCCGCAATTGATTTTTTTATCCAAAAGTCTAAAAGAAAGCTTGGAGCAATACCTTTCAAATAGTCTGTAGCTTTTTATGGCCTTCAATTCTGTAAAAAGTTATGATAATTTAAAGAAAGACAAAAAATTCACAAAAATTAACATGGTATTTCCCATTTAAATTTTTAAAAAAATTTGGTGTTTGTGTGTTCAAAAAATGTGATCTTTTGAGCGGTGTTAGATCAAAATCGATTGTGGCGTAGTCGCCTTTTTTTGATATTCAATATTTCCGGGCGTTCTATCTCTTCGAGATTTTAAAATTAGGAATTGTAACCCAAGTAGATAAGTTCTAAAGATTATTTTGAACAAAAGTTGTTTATAATGTATTTTTAAAAAAATCAATAGGTTTTGAGATAAATAGCTTAGAAAATAATAATTTCTCTAAAAAATTGTAAAATTTCCATTTTTCATGGTGGAATAACTCTTAGGCAAATTATTTTTAACACCTCAAATTTTTTTTCTATCTTCTGGAAGATATTTCCAGTCTGTTCACAAAATTTGGAGTGATTTCAAATTTTCATCGTACCACTGATGTGAAATAGCCCATATATATATGGTAATGAACAATTAACTTACCAAAAATAGTAAAGTGCATATACTTAATTGTAGTATTTAGTAAAAACCTATTAAAATTTTAGATTATTTGAAACGGATTTAATAGAACTTTACCTCCTAAAATTAATTTATTTAAGTCATCGCCAAGAGTTCTATTTGTCATTAATATTTTGTACTTTAAGAGTAATAAAACTTTCTTCTTAATTAAATTAATTTTTGTATTAGCTTTAAAGAATTATTTATAACATTTTAGCGGTATATAAATAAAAACCTGTTTCTTCCATTTCTCCCGTAATTCGTAATTTGCACCCTCTTTCAAAATTTGAGTTTTAATCCATAATTATATCCAATTTATTTTTCCCTTTAGTTACAGAGCCCATATATTTATTTTAATTATTATAAACAAAGGCATTCCTTAAATAACCTTTTGTTTCTAATAAATACATACTTGTTTATATAAAATATTGTTTTATATAAATATACGTAATCTACTTACTTATATATCCATACAATTTTTAAATTTTGATTTGAATAATATTTAAATTAAATACTACTAAAATAATAATTTTCGAAAAATTTTTGAAATGTAATTCGTATTTTATATTGCCTCTGTTAAAATTTGAATTTTCTTTTGCCATTACTGTTTATAATAGAATTATCTTAAAAATGCAATAATTAATGTATTAATTTTTAATTTATTGTATATTTCACATATAGCTATTTGAAAAAGTGTATGTTATACTTGATTAATATTTATTTTATCTTCGTAAAATTGTGCATATTTTTAAAAACATTACATTAAATTTTAGGTCCGTTTTTATTTTATGAGTTTTATCAGGAATAAGTAAACTAATACACATTCTTTCAAGTTATATTCACAACTTTTTTTTGCGCACGGAAAAAATACATATATTATCTATTCTTGAAAAAACAAAAACCAGTACACACACATACGCACACACATACACACACACATATATATATGACATATATATATAAAATGTATATAACATATATATATGACATATATATATAAAACATATATATATATGTTGAATTCTGAATTCTTAGACACGGCGGCGGCGGCGGCGGCGGCGGCGAAATATTTATATATTATAGAGATATATATATATATATATATAGATATACTGTAATGGTAAGTGATATTCACTCACCAGTATACGAATTCGGTAGGTAAACACGAGCGCTATATATATTTATATATAGATATAGCCAACGACTCGAGCGGCCGATGCCCGGGCAACGAAAATCGGCAATTCGATAGAGAGCGTTTGCGCGCGCAGGACAACCGGTACGAGATCGAGATTGCGACTACACGTGTGTCTAAACGTCCCGGTTTACGTAGTTATTTTATTCACGAGTTTTTACGTGTGGTCTTTTAACTGTGTTGGTTTGGTGTACGCACGAGGTGGTTTGATCGGCGGTCGAGGTACTATCCCGCCGACATATCAATCGTAAGCGATAGAGAGAGCGAGAGAAGCAAAAAAGGCTGTCCATTCTTGGTGGTTTCTCTGCGATTCGAGGATAATTAAAAGTAAGTGGTACTACTTCTCGCACGAGCGATAATTATCGCGTATTAATTAATTTTAACGTGATCGATCGTATATTTTTAAGAGAGTTAGTTCGCGTACCCCTTTCCGCTCTCGTGGTGAGCCGACGTTTACGACTCAACACTCGTGCGTGCGTTGACCTCAGACGATAATTGTTTTTTGTGTTTAGTTGTTATTACATTTCATTTAATAAATCTGTTAATATTTAATTGCATATCTAATCGTGTTGATTTATAGATTTCGAACCGACGCATACAGTTGTTCCTCCGTTATCCTAAGAGTCCTATATAAATATACGGACACTCGCGAACTCACACTTTTATCTGTCGTTGTTGGAAATCGAAGTACGATTTCCAAACAACTTTAACGGCAAGTGTGCGGACAGGTATCCGCAGCCTCTACGCGGGAAATATTTGTAAACATTATATGTATAGTTGCATATTCCGTTCAATAATCGAGTACGAGATACGTAGTCGGCGTTACTAGTCCGGTTTGTTCACCACGAACTACGTATATAAAAGACAGGCAACTCGATAATTTTTCCCTGGTCAAGCACACCGTTACATGGCGCCCAACTAAGTGAAGAATAAAGACCCTAGACGTTAGGATAATTGATTGCGCGTACACGGCGCAAAATAAGGGAATAGGAACGGAACGGAATTGAATTATTTATACGTATGCTCGATTGATTTACGTGTGTTTGGTGATTAAAACGATAGTTACGTTGATTAATGTATTAATTATTGTCGACAATTGAATTGCAATTAATTCAATTGCAATTAATTTCAATTAATAAATTATTGTGTTTGACAATGATTTAGATAATTTTATCGGATTTTCTTCGTTTTTTTGTCTTTATGTGGAAGATATCCGAAATCGACAGTAATAAAATTTCTTTTTGATAATTGTTGACACACGTAAATTACAATAATTTCAGATTTATTTATTTACATGAGATAGAATTGTTTGAGGTCCGCGGTTTGTAAACACGTGCCCCTGATTCCGTATAGGTTAGTCGGAAAATTAGCGAAAGTAATTTTTCCGACTTAATAAAAATTGTTAATACCTGTGCAAGGGTGTGATGTTTGAAATTTGCTTAAATTATAATTTTGACTACGCGTATCAGCTCTCGCGTCATAATAAAATGCGTTATGCAAGCCAGGGCATCCAAAATTCTGGCCGAGTGTCGTATACTATTTTTCTTCATCCCAGTCCAAAAGTATACATCTAATAATTAATCTAATAGAAAATGTCCGGTGCCGCAATATTCGTCTGCAGCTTCTTTTGTGGCCTGCTTCAGAGCCATGTAGATGTAACCTCTCGTACCGCGACGCGACACGCTTTATACCATGTTTGTTATATATTTGATGCCCGCCCGACATTTGCAAAACCGAGGCGAAGCCGAGGTTTTTGCTGGTCGGGGGCGGGCATCAAAAATATAACATACATTATACATAAGCATGTATAAATTTATTATAAATTATATTTATAAATTGGTTTTAATGCAAAGTTGCGATAAACAGCGTGCATAGAAGAAGTCGACTTTATATTAATAAAATTTACATTTGTAGTCAAATATCAATTGCACTGTTAAAATCTAACATTATATTAAAGTACAAATCTACGTCCGGGCGTCCGTCCGTCTGTCCGGGCAAGTGTTCCCTTCATCCCCAAGGATTACTTTTACGACGTTTTGGGACCGTTAGTATTATATATATTAGCCTTATAATTTTTGGGACTTAATATTTTTGGGACTCAATATTTTGGGTCTTAAAAATTTTAGTCTTTGATTTTTCTGCTGAAACTTTTGGGACTTAATATTTTTGGGACTCAACATTTTGGGCCTTAAAAATTTTAGTCCTAGATTTTGCCGTTAAAACTTTTGGGACGTAATATTTTTGGGACTCAAAGTTTTGGGTCTAAAAATTTTAAAATTTAAAAAATTTTAGTCTTAGATTTTGCCGTTAAAACTTATGGGACTCAACATTTTGGGGCTTAAAAATTTTAGTCTTAGATTTTGCCGTTAAAACTTTTGGGACTTAATATTTTTGGAACTCAATATTTTGGGTTTTAAAAATTTTAGTATTTGATTTTTCTGTTAAAACTTTTGGGACTTAATATTTTTGGGACTCAACATTTTGGGTCTTAAAAATTTTAGTCTTAGATTTTGCCGTTAAAACTTTTGGGACGTAATATTTTTAAGACTCAATGTTTTAGGTCTTAAAAATTTAAAAAATTTAAAAAATTTTAGTCTTAGAGTTTGTCGTTAAAACTTATGGGACACAACATATGGGGCTTAAAAATTTTAGTCTTAGATTTTGCCGTTAAAATATTTGGGACTTAATATTTCTGGGAGTCAACATATTGAGCCTCATACATTTACTGTATATTTGTTTATTTAATGTAATACTTCGTACAGAATCCTACAATATATATTTTATTATATTAAATTGGTACTATAACAATATTACTATTTGTTTTTCATCGATATACTGAACTACGTTTTAATAGACAGAAAAACGGTTCATATTATTTAATACACCACTAATCAAATAATATCAAAAATAAAAAAATAAAAAAATTTTTGAGGTATTCCGGGATAACTCCACTAATTTCGGGATTTCCTAGATGTTTCGGAATTTTCTGTGGTATATCGGGATAAATCCACCAAATTCTGGATTTCCTGGATGTTTCGGAATTTTCTGTGACATATTGGGATAAATTCACTAATTGAGAGATTTTCTGGATGTTTCAGGATATTCTGACGTATTCCGGGTAACTCCACCACTTTCGGGATTTCCTGGATGTTTCGGGATTTTCTGTGACATATTGGGATAAATTCACTAATTGAGAGATTTTCTGGATGTTTCAGGATATTCTGACGTATTCCGGGTAACTCCACCACTTTCGGGATTACCTAGATGATTCGGGATATTCTGTGGTATTCCGGAATATATCCACCAAATTATGGATTTCCTGGATGTTTCGGAATTTCCTGTGGCATTTCAGGATAACTCTTCTAATTTCGGGATTTACTGGATGATTCGAGATTTTCTGACGTGTTCTGGGATAACTCCAACAATTTCGGGACTTCTTGGATGTTTCGGGATTTTCTGTGGTATTCCGGGATAACACCACCAATTTCGGGATATCCTAGATGTTTCGGGATTTTCTGAGGTATTCCGGAATAAATCCACCAATTTCGGAATTTCCTGGATGTTTCGGGATTTTCTGTGACATTTTGTGATACATTCACTAATTGAGGGATTTTCAGGATGTTTCGGGATTTTCTGACGTATTCCGGGTAACTCCACCACTTTCGGGATTTCCTAGATGTTTCGGGATATTCTGTGGTATTCCGGAATAGATCCACCAAATTCTGGATTTCCTGGATGCTTCGGAATTTCCTGCGGTATTTCCGGATAAATCGACCGATTTCGGGATTTCCTGGATATTTCGGGATTTTCTGTGGTATTTCGGGATAAATTCTCTAATTTCGGGATTTTCTGGTTATTTCAAGATTTTCTATGGTATTTCGGGATTTTTTTATGTATTCCGGGATAACTCCACCAATTTCGAGATTTTCTTAATATTTCGTTAATTTCCTTGGTATGCCGGGATAAATTTACTAATTTTGGGATATAGTGGATATGTCGGGATAACTTCACTAATTACGGGATTTCCTCGATATTTCGGGAGATTTTGAGGTATTCCGGGATAACTTCACCAATTCCGAGATTTTCTTAATATTGCGGTCATTGTTGAGGTGTGCCGGGTTAACTTCACTAATTTTGGGATTTAGTGGATACTTCAGGAGTTTCTGAGTTATTTCGGGATAACTTCACTAATTACGAGATTTCCTGGATATTTCGGGATACTTCACTAATTACGAGATTTCCTCGATATTTCGGGAATTCGTGAGGTATTCCGGGATAACTCCACTAATTACGGGATAAAATATTAAAAAAGTGTGTAAGCACTTTTGCCAATACTCCAATGTTTGTATATTTTTGTACCAAATTAAATTATTATATTAAGAACATACCTATAAGTAATATTATAAGTAATTAATAATAAATAATAGTCACTACATACATAAATAATGTAAAAATAAAGTAGTCACAGTAATACTAACATAGACTGAAGCAGTACTGTCAGTCTAATAATTTTTGATAACTTAAATAATATATTTTAATGTAATATATATTTTATTTGATGATTCGTTTTGTTTTTTTTTATCACAGTTAAATATACGTTTTTACACATTTTTCATCATACTCTATTACAAAGGTGTAAAATGAGTGAGAAAGGTGGTAAAAAAATTAAAATTTTATTTTTGATTTATCATCTATATATATATATATATATATATATATCAAAATTCATCCGTTCTCCGGTGTCCGGTATCCCAAAAGTTACAAGAATTATACGTATCTGTGGAGTGGAAGGGTCAACATTGAATATGACAACTAGTCTTAATTTATCCCCCATGTAATGATTGAGTGGTAGAGGGTAAGAGGGGGGTTTAGTAGAAGAACTCCAAAAATATTTTATAGGGATTTTCGGTAATAAAAAGTGGCCACAGTGATACGAACACTGACAAAAACAGTACTATTAATCTAATAAATTTTGATAACATATATAATATAATATATATAATTTAATGTAATACATATTTTATTTCTAAGATGTAAAATGCGTGATGAAGGTGGTTAAAAAATTTAAAATATTATTTTTCTTTCATTTTTTTAATGTAATACCAAGTGTAATATCAAAATAACTTTTATAATTAATATTCAATTTTTATTATTGTAATTGTATAATATCATTTATATTTTTTGGTTGCAATTACTAATATTCTTTTTTATAAAAGATTTTTGAATATAAAACAAAATTAATAAAATGTGAAAATAAATCTTTTAGCCAGAATTTTAATCTGAAAAAATTTTTTATAAATTAAATTATTACGTATAATTATTTGTTTGAAAGAATTTAGTAATAAATAAGAGTTTAGTAATTTTGTATGAAATTTTAAATTCTTCATCTCCTTTCCGTGAAACATCATGAAAAAGCATGAAATATATGTATAATGGCCAAAGAATAATTTTATATTGTAATTTTTGTTGTTGAAAATATTATTCTGGTAGAAAAATAACACATTTGTTACTAGATTGATGTAGCTTCTTACAGGAATAGTGTGGAAATATTGTAAGTAATGATATATGTGTTACTACGTATTAAAAATTAAAATTAAAATTCCTTACTCCAGTGTAAGTTTTATCATGTCGATTATTTTTAATTTGTTTTAATTGTTTCAGTATTATGTAGAAATATGTTTAGTATCTATAAACTCTTGTGTAATTGACTAACAAGGGAAGTACATGACCTCCGGGAAACGGATCTCATCCTAACATTGGTATGTCTTTTATAATATAAAATTATGAAGAAAGCAAAGTTATCTCTTGCCAATGGCCACTTTTACGGACGTTATTCGACATCCAATAATAATAGCAGTAAAAATTACTTCCAATTCGATCGCTTATAACTCGGAAACAAATAAAGATAAACAATCGAACCAAAAACCAAAAGAAAGTTGAGTTCAAGTAGATATGGTTTGAAAAAAAGAAGCTCAAATTGCTTAATTTGAAGCAAAGTTATGAAGAAAATAAAAAATTGCAGAAATTTTAACCAAAATTTAATATGAAAAATTTATTGTTTCTTTTGGCCTAATAATCTTCAATTTCTTATTTTCTTCATAACTTTGCTTCAAATTAAGCAATTTGAGCTTCTTTTTTTTCAAACCATATCTACATGAACTCAACTTTTTTCTGGTTTTTGATTTGATTGTTTATCTTTATTTGTTTCCGAGTTATAAGCGACCGAATTGGAAGTAATTTTTACTGCTATTATTATTGAATGTCGAATAACTTTCGTAAAAGTGGCCATTGGCAAGAGATAACTTGGCTTTCTTCATATTTTTATATTATAAAAGACATACCAAAGTTAGGATGAGATCCGTTTCCCGGAGGTCATGTACTTCCCTTGTAAGATTAAATTAGTATATGCAATGTTGCAACTATAATACACTGTTATTTTTATTTTATTGACTAAAAAAAATTGATCGTAACTGAATACTAGGTTACTTAATTACACATTATATTATATTTTACATTTTTATTCAATTAAATTGTAAAATTATAAATTAAAAAAAATTAAAAAATAAGTATATATTTAGTGTAATTTCGACCGAGGGAGCGTTAGCGACCGAGGAATTGTTGCTAGTTTGAATATAAAGAAATTAAACATATTTCTTTCACATATATTTACATCACCGATATTAAATCAATATTAAATTGCTAGTGTAAAATTTTAAAATGACACGAAATAGATAGAATGAACACAGTCAACATAAGTATTCTATATCGTCGCCTCCGAATAAAAACATTCTAACTCAGAAATCGCTTGGAAAATACGTTAACTCAGAATTCGCTTGGAGAACACGTTAACTCAGAAATCGCTTGGAGAACACGTTAACTCAGAATTCGCTTGGAGAACACGTCAACTCAAAAATCGCTTGGAAAACACGTTAACTCAGAATTCGCTTGGAGAACACGTTAACTCAGAAATCGCTTGGAGAACATGTTAACTCAGAAATCGCTTGGAAAACACGTTAACTCAAAATTCGCTTGGACAATACGTTAACTCAAAAATCGCTTGGAGAAGACTTTAACTCAAAAGTTGCTTGGAGAACACGTTAATTCAGAGGATGATTTTTGGCGCCTCGATTTAAGTTGGCACCACTGCCAAAAATTTTTAACAGTTCAAGAATAAATAAAAAAACTTTCATATATTTATACACGTATTTTTTTTTTAATTTCTCTAAGCGTTCTTATTATACACTAATGCGTTCTCCTAAAAAAGGTGGAAAATTCTTTAAATATTTAAGAAAATCGTAGAAATTAGTGTTTTCGATAACTTTATGAAATCGATATTTATACGGGCTCTCCATAAATGTGTAAAAGTACATAAATTTATTTCTACTATATAACGTAGAATAAATATTTGAAAGAATTGACATTGTGATGTGTTGGTACTTTATTTTTATGAAATTGCATTATTTAATAATTGTATTGTTTTCAATATTATTTAAATATTAAAAAATTTGCTTTGTTTAGTTTTTGCGATTATCTAAAAAATATTTTGTATGGGAGAAAGTTCAACTTTATTCCCCCTTCCGACGAAAAGTATAACACGAAAAGTATTTATATAAAAAGTATATGAAAATTATACATACATACATGATAAATAAGATATATATATATATATAACAACAAATATCAAAGAACCGAAAAAATTCTTGCGCGCTTGGAGTTTCTAGTGCATATATATATATGGATCGATAGGCGATTTGCGATGATGAGATGAGTGCATGTATAGAACAAAAACGTAAATATAATAACCAAAAATCGAAATAACAATCATGTAACTGTCTACGGTGTATTTGCTGGGAATAAACCGAAACATACTAAAAAGAGAAACAAAGAAGAGGAAAAAATTGATTACTTATTTTTGTAAGTATATATTTTATATTAGTATAGTTAGTAAGTAGTAATTAATTACATATTATATATCATATTATATAGCACAAATATCATCATCAAACGCTTAATGTAAACATGCAAGTAAAAATGTTGTTTTTATTTTCATATTATTTACGTTTTATTCTAAAAATTATTTACTTGCTTCAATGTGTTTTATAAATATTTTTTCAGCTCAAAATTTGTAAGATTTTGAAAATAAAATATTGTGTGAAAAATGAATAGATGAATTATTAAACTATAAAATACATAATATTCACGTTTGTTAGTAAATATTTAAGCTGAACTTTGAACAAAAAATTTTATTTTAATACTTTGAGTGCAACATAGTTATATTACTTCCTACTTCTAAAATTCTATTGAATATATACATGACGGAGAAATAAATTTTACGTCGCATTTAAATATTTTAATATCGCTTCGATAAAACGATATAAGACTCCATTTTTTCTCTTTATTATATTAAAATGTATTAAACAGCTGCTTTATACTATTAAATATTTTAAACTAATTAATTAAAAATAAACTTATAATTATAAAGCTCGCAGTGTACTATATCGTAACAAGTGCGTGAAAAGTTACTACCGCGCTATTATATCACACAAAGTTGTAGTTTTCTAATGCATAAGTATATTGCAAACAATATTTTTTCAAATGAGATGCATAAAAATCGAATTTAGGTATTCATATACGTGAACAGAATCGAATTCAGAGCACTAAGCTACGACAAATCGTGTACTTAATTAATTTTGAAAAAAAAGCCAATATTGATAATCTTTAATAATTATTTATGCAAAAATATAGTACACAGGTATATATTCTGCTCAGATAAAAGTTGTCGCCTCAGCATAAGCGAGTATAATAATATAATTCATTTGAGGGGATTATCGGATATTACTCCAGAAGTGTAAATAAAACTATTCACCCTGTTCACTTTGATAATAGCTTACTTAATTATATGAATTTCTAAATTGATTCAATGCTGCTAAATTTTGTATTAATTAACTTAAATAATGAATTTAATTTTGACTTAATTATAATATATATGTATATGGGGTATTCCACGTGAAGTGGTCCGATCAAAATTTTAAAATGCACCAAATTTTGGGTACACATTGCAAATGTTTTTCAGAATACAGAAAAAAATTTTTAGGTACTGGAATGTATTTGCTCAAAAGTTATTCTAACCTCAAAAAGTGAATTTCTTCTAGTTTTTTTCAACACCAGCTGGGTTTACCGCTATTTAACTCAAAATCTATCAACTTTTACTATAAAACATTATATATAACATTCGTTGCTAACTATGTCTAGAATTTATCCTTCTGGGTTAGAATTTCTAATCTCAAGGTTAATGTTACATAAACTACATGTCAATATTCAACTTAAAAATAGTGTAAGTGCGCCACAATTGATTTTTTTATCCAAAAGTCTAAAAAAAAGCTTGAAGCAATACCTTTCGAATGGTCTGTAGCATTTTTGGGGCCTACAATTCTGTAAAAAGTTATGATACTTTAAAGAAAGACAAAAAATTCACAAAAATTAACATGATATTTCCCATTTAAATTTTTAAAAAAATTTGATGTTTCTTTAAATTATGATAACTTTTTACAAAATTGAAGGCCATAAAAATGCTACAGACCATTTGAAAGGTATTGCTCCAAGCTTTCTTTTAAACTTTTGGATAAAAAAATCAATTGTGGCGCACTTACACTATTTTTAAGTTGAATATTGACATGTAGTTTATGTATCATTAACCTTGAGATTAGAAATTCTAACCCAGAAGGATAAATTCTAGACATAGTTAGCAACGAATGTTATATATAATGTTTTATAGTAAAAGTTGATAGATTTTGAGTTAAATAGCGGTAAACCCAGCTGGTGTTGAAAAAAATATGGAAAAATTCACTTTTTGAGGTTAGAATAACTTTTGAGCAAATAGATTCCAGTACCTAAAAATTTTTTTCTGTTTTCTGAATAACATTTGCAATGTGTACCCAAAATTTGGTGCATTTTAAAATTTTGATCGGACCACTTCACGTGGAATACCCCATATATATATATATGTGTGTGTGTGTATATATAAAGTATACTTTGCGTCGCAAGGGGTAATACAGTTGAACTTTTTCCCATACAAAATATTTTTTAGATAATCGCTAAAACTAAACAAAGCAAATTTTTTAATATTTTTATTAAAAACAATATAATTATGAAATAATGCAATTTCATAAAAATAAAGTACCAACACATCACAATACCAATTCTTTCAAATATTTATTCTACGATTTATAGTACATATCGATTTCATAAAGTTATCGAAAACACTAATTTCTACGATTTTCTTAAATATTTAAAGAATTTTCCACCTTTTTTAGGAGAACGCATTAGTGTATAATAAGAACGCTTAGAGAAATTAAAAAAAAAATACGTGTATAAATATATGAAAGTTTTTTTATTTATTCTTGAACTGTTAAAAATTTTTGGCAGTGGTGCCAACTTAAATCGAGGCGCCAAAAATCATCCTCTGAATTAACGTGTTCTCCAAGCAACTTTTGAGTTAAAGTCTTCTCCAAGCGATTTTTGAGTTAACGTGTTGTCCAAGCGAATTTTGAGTTAACGTGTTTTCCAAGCGATTTCTGAGTTAACATGTTCTCCAAGCGATTTCTGAGTTAACGTGTTCTCCAAGCGAATTCTGAGTTAACGTGTTTTCCAAGCGATTTTTGAGTTGACGTATTCTTCAAGCGAATTCTGACTTAACGTGTTCTCCAAGCGATTTCTGAGTTAACGTGTTCTCCAAGCGAATTCTGAGTTAACGTATTTTCCAAGCGATTTCTGAGTTAGAATGTTTTTATTCGGAGGCGACGATATATACTCTCGTTCTCTCTTTCTATCTCTCGTTTTATTAAACAAAACAATTATATAATATATTTCATAAGGCAACATTAAAATACATTTTACATAGAAAAACATAAGTGCTTGTAGGAAATCGATTAATAAATTTGAAATAATTTAGCAATGTTTACTTGAGAGGTTAAGCAACGAACATGTCATATTGGGAACTTTGCGGCCGTTGCTGCAGCCGTCGCTATGCATCGAGGCCGCGAAAATCTATGAGCCAATCAGAGCTCGCGAGACTCCGGCCGCCGGAAAAGTGGCTCTTCCCCGGAAACGCGTACTTTCGGCGGGGGGATAAAAAAATTGTACAAAAGGAGGCGTTTTTATCGATTTTTAGTGAACTAACCATTTAATTTATTTAATTGGCGACGTTTCGATGGAAGTCCTCCATCCTCATCAGGCTATACCTTTATTGAAACAATCATTTGTTACACCAGCATTTTACAATTTTGCATATATATATATATATATATATCTAAATATAATTACTCACTATTTGGTCAAATTAATGCACATATGTGGCTTTTCTCATAATTTCCATAGTATCTCTAATGTGTCGCTCTATAATCAAAAGCAAAAGCAAGCAGCAAAACATCAGTGTTAAAATTTGCACAAAGATTGAGGTTATGTAACTTATTTTACCTTTCTTCTCTGAATCGTACTTATATAACATCATAGAATTTATTTAATAAATAAATAAATAAATAAATAATTTAATAGAACACACAACACCAATTAAGCAAAAAGCAGTCAATATCAATAAAATTTATCAGAAAACAAAATTTGCTAGTCATTATCACAGATAGTTGGTAAAGCTATAATTCAAATTTTTTGCGACCCGTCATTATACACTTGTAGTGTGTGTCAATTTGACCGTATTCATGACATAGACGTGTAGTAAAAATTTGAATATTAATAAATCTTATACGAAATGTAATATCATTAATTAACATCAAACTTAAGTCAATAATATTAAAAAAATTCTTTTATAAATACCACTAAAAAAATAATTAATGAACACGTAACCATATAAATATTATTATTTGTACTTTAATATTTCTATAATTTAAAGTTATATTAACATTGATTCATTCATTATTGTCAATTACTGTTAAAAATTTTTTCTTAAAAATTAATAATAATTCAGTCTATATTTATTGCACTTTGTTAAAATATATTTACCATTTACAAATTAAAAATTAAATTTTGATTTTTTCCCAATTTCAAATTTATGCGCGTATTAATCAGTAATCGATTACAGCGCTGATTATAATACTTGTAATTAAATTTGAACTAATTGATCTACCATCTGTAGATAACTAGCATTATTTTTGAATTACGTTCAAGAAAGAAAGGAAATTATTACAATTTGGACCGTAATTTGAGTTGATTAACAATGTTATTGTAAAATTGGCTAAGATTTTTTGTATCATCTTTTACGTTAATGGCATTCTTCTCTAATTTAATATGGGTCATCTCTGATATCAGTCTTTTCCCCCAAATTTTTTCTCTAACACGTCTACATCTTTAAAATTAAATGTATGGTCATATTTTGTTATATGGTCATTTATAACATATTGCACACCCGACTTTTTACTATTAGATTCGTGTTCTTTTATTCTACAATTTAATTGCCTTTTTGTCTCTTCTATATATGCTGCGTCACAATCATTACACTTAATTCTGTATACTACATTTGTTTCACAAAGTTTGTCTAATTTTTCCTTGCCTCTAACAACAACATTACTTAATCCATTACAAATTTTAGGAACAACCCTAATACCCTTCTGTTTCATAAAACCAGACACATTATTATAAAAATTTGGAACATATGGAACGCTTAAAGTTGCAAAGTATCTATTTTGTTTATTTTGTTGAATATTATTGCTATTAGTTCTATATTTTATTTTTTCCATTCTTTTTCTTATATTATGATTAATAAATTTAATTGGGTACTCATTATTAACTAAAAACTCTTTAACTATTTTTAAGTTGGTGTTATGAAACTTCTGGTTTGACAATAAGATTGCCTTATCTACCAACGTATATATCATAGCTCGTTTTTGTTCAATAGGGTGACTGGATAAAAAATGTAAAAATCTACCTGAAAATGTTTCTTTCCTATACCAATTCGTGATTATTTTTTTACTATGATTATTTCTAATTAAAGATAACTCTAAAAAGTTTATAGCACCATTTTTTTCTTTTTCATGAGTAAATTGTAATCGTGCGTTATAATTATTGAATACCTCTAATACTTTAGTTATCTTATTTTCAGGAATGCACATTATTGTATCATCTACATATCTGTAGTAAAACACCGGTATAAAATCTAAATTATTTAAGCACTCCTGTTCTAAATCTGTCATTACCAAATCTGCAAAAGTTGGGCTTATCGGACTACCCATGGGAGAGCCAAAAATTTGTCTATAATATTTTTTATCCCAAGAAAAAATACGTATTAAGTAGCAAAAATTTTACACCTTCTAGAAGATCATTTAATGAGATATTGTAAATTTTCTTATAAGGTGATACCTTTTTTTAATACTCTCAATCACTAAATTTTCGGGTACGTTGGTAAATAAGGACACTACATCTAAAGAAATCAAAACATAATTTTCAGGAATATCACAGTTGCTAATTTTATTTATTAAATCTACACTATTTTAACATAAGATTTAGGTCTCTTTATGCAATTCGAAGCATTTTGTCTATTATATTCTTTTTTATGTACTTTTGGTAATCCATAAATTCTCGGCAGTACTGTATCTGTTTGGGTTAATTCGTGATTATTTTTTTACTATGATTATTTCTAATTAAAGATAACTCTAAAAAGTTTATAGCACCATTTTTTTCTTTTTCATGAGTAAATTGTAATCGTGCGTTATAATTATTGAATACCTCTAATACTTTAGTTATCTTATTTTCAGGAATGCACATTATTGTGTCATCTACATATCTGTAGTAAAACACCGGTATAAAATCTAAATTATTTAAGCACTCCTGTTCTAAATCTGTCATTACCAAATCTGCAAAAGTTGGGCTTATCGGACTACCCATGGGAGAGCCAAAAATTTGTCTATAATATTTTTTATCCCAAGAAAAATACGTATTACGTAGCAAAAATTTTACACCTTCTAGAAGATCATTTAATGAGATATTGTAAATTTTTCTTATAAGGTGATACCTTTTTTCAATACTCTCAATCACTAAATTTTAACATAAGATTTAGGTCTCTTTATGCAATTCGAAAGCATTTTGTCTATTATTTTAGATAGCTTGTATGTGGGACTGCCAATACATGAAACAATAGGCCTAAGTGGATATTCTTTTTTATGTACTTTTGGTAATCCATAAATTTCTCGGCAGTACTGTATCTGTTTGGGTTAATTCATTATTATGGCATTTTTTTACCCAAGAGTTCTAATTTATTCCACTTTTGCATAATTTTTTGTGTATCTTTTTGTAATTTTATTAGTGGATTTCTATTTATTCGAATATATGTTTTACTATCTGATAAAAGATTGTGCATTTTGAGTTCATATGAATCTCTTTGAATAGCAACTGTGACGTTACCTTTGTCAGCTAAAGTAAAAAATACATTGGTATTATTTTTTAAAAACAACTTTGTTTGTTTCAATCTTTGTGCAAATAATCTGTCTTCAATGTTTATATGTGTAGTTCTTTTTATATTTCCTTCCATATAATTAGTAATATTTTTCCTAATAAGATTCATTGATTCTTTTGCAATTTCTGTGTGTTTAAATAATTGTTCCACATTCTTTATGGTTTCTATTATACCATTTTTGTCTAAAAAATTACTAGAACTATATTTTTGGCCTAAGGATACTGTATCTTGAACTTCATCAGGAATATTAACATTAGTTAGGTTGATAAACCATTTCTTTTTGTAACTATTTGTATTTGTGGAACAATTATTCGACACATATGCATTGCTACTACTGCTCTTAATTGTACAATAAGTTAATTTATCAAATTTTCTTTTGTGTACAATGTCTATTTTTCTTTTTACATTACTTATATTATTATTGCGTATTTCAAAGAATTTATTAACAATATCTTCCGGTAATTTACTATATATTGACGTTCTTACTTTATCTATTTTTTTGCTAACATATGATATGTGTATATTAACATCTTGTATTTCTATATTTAAAAACTTTTTTTGCAATTTACTGATGTTTTCTATTACTTTGTGTTTAGCAGTATTACTTATAAACGTAATATGTTCTAAATTGTGCTTGATATTTTTTAAATGTACCGGCAATAAATCAACTTTTCTACATTTTAATAAAAATTGTCTCTGCGACTTAGCTTTACAAAGATTTTCTTGCAATTTTGTAAATTTTTTCAGCATCGTCTTGACGCTTCTTCCATACGTATCAGCTATGTGTGTGTAAAATGATGTTTCTTGGTCCTCGTTGTTATTGGACATTTCAGTAAGTCTCATTAAATGATCTTCTAGAAGGTGTAAAATTTTTGCTACGTAATACGTATTTTTCTTGGGATAAAAAATATTATAGACAAATTTTTGGCTCTCCCATGGGTAGTCCGATAAACCCAACTTTTGCAGATTTGGTAATGACAGATTTAGAACAGGAGTGCTTAAATAATTTAGATTTTATACCGGTGTTTTACTACAGATATGTAGATGACACAATAATGTACATTCCTGAAAATAAGATAACTAAAGTATTAGAGGTATTCAATAATTATAACGCACGATTACAATTTACTCATGAAAAAGAAAAAAATGGTGCTATAAACTTTTTAGAGTTATCTTTAATTAGAAATAATCATAGTAAAAAAATAATCACGAATTGGTATAGGAAAGAAACATTTTCAGGTAGATTTTTACATTTTTTATGCCAGTCACCCTATTGAACAAAAACGAGCTATGATATATACGTTGGTAGATAAGGCAATCTTATTGTCAAACCAGAAGTTTCATAACACCAACTTAAAAATAGTTAAAGAGTTTTTAGTTAATAATGAGTACCCAATTAAATTTATTAATCATAATATAAGAAAAAGAATGGAAAAAATAAAATATAGAACTAATAGCAATAATATTCAACAAAATAAATAAAATAGATACTTTGCAACTTTAAGCGTTCCATATGTTCCAAATTTTTATAATAATGTGTCTGGTTTTATGAAACAGAAGGGTATTAGGGTTGTTCCTAAAATTTGTAATGGATTAAGTAATGTTGTTGTTAGAGGCAAGGAAAAATTAGACAAATTAATTTGACCAAATAGTGAGTAATTATATTTAGATATATATATATATGCAAAATTGTAAAATGCTGGTGTAACAAATGATTGTTTCAATAAAGGTATAGCCTGATGAGGATGGAGGACTTCCATCGAAACGTCGCCAATTAAATAAATTAAATGGTTAGTTCACTAAAAATCGATAAAACGCCTCCTTTTGAACCAACTGCGTGGACGAATAGAACAAATTTATATAAAAAAAAATTGTATTTAATTTTTTTTATGTAACACGCGATTGTAAGAGGTCACTGCGTTAGATATTCTATATAGTTAGGTAGGAATATATTTATTTATTAATTTATTTATTGATTCATTTATTAATTTATTTATTAATTTGTTGATGAATTTATTTATTTTTAAGTATATTTACGTGCGCTGGTGACCGAGAGCCGAGGATAATCCGTTTTTATCCCTCATTTTATCGGATTGAAAATTTTTTTTTATTGTTTAATATTTCGTTTGATTTATTTATTGTACAAAATTTTTTTTTTTTTTTTGGTTTCGTTGAAAATCGGGTACAATATTTTAAAATAAATTAGACTGAAACACGTATAACAAATTTAAATTGAAAGTGAAATTTAATTTATTTTGTTAAATAGTTGTCAAAATTATAAAATTTGTTATTTTTTTTTTACAAGCAAATTTCAAATTGGTGAGCGTAAGGTGTTTATTTAAAAAGGGAAAAGATCACAGTCTTCAACACAGTGGCCCAATAATTTAGTAGTTTAACACCACCTAGTGTTGAATAAACAAACCTTGCACAAGTACCTGCGGAAGCAATTTTTTTTGTCTCTTTATTTTTTGTTAATAAATCGGCGATAGTTTTAAGATAATATGGCAGAATCGATGACTGACCAGATCGATAACTGGATTGATACTCAATCCGGTGAACAGACAAAATGTCACCTCGAGTCGTTGGAGATGCGAATTGACGGCCAAAATTATAAGAGAGCCGAGCGTCTCCAAAGGTGGTTAATGAGGAATTATACGGCTCAGGATTTTGCTGAAGAGACAAATCTGTTGGTGGAACGCGAAAGGCGAAATAGGCGGAGGTCGGATTGGTTCGAGGCTATGTTTGCCCGGAATCCGGCACTACCTGATCCAGATTCTGATCCAGCTGTTGTGGAAGTTTTACAACAGACTCATACACTGGACGTTCCAGATGTAGAAGGGCAAGAGACAGATCCAGATACTGAGGTAGATCAGTGTAGTGTCTACAGGCGGCGCACAATTCGAGATACCAGCAACATTTGCTGCGATGTTGACAGAGCAGTTGAAGCAACAAGCCGTCATGTCAGCACGGATGAAAGATTTGGAGGCTCAAGATAGTACACAGAGAACGACCTCCAACAGAAATCGAGAACAAAACCAACATGTCCGATTCCAGGATACGTATACGTGTCACACACTGGACGATACGGACGAAAGACTACGACAAGTGCAGGCAGAGTGTGATGGTTCTCAAGCGCCTCAAGCAGCTGCTAGAGGAGTTTTGGGGAGGGGTGAGATATGGAGACAAGGTCAACCTCCATATTCTAGCTCTCCCTACACTAGTCGGATGGACTCAAACGTAACCGGCCAATCTACAACTAGATCGGCCGGGACAGTGCGCGATGTCGGCGCAATTGTTGGTAAGTGGGGAGTTCGATTCTCTGGAGACAATAGCCAGAGTATTGAAGCATTTCTTGCGCGAGTAAAAGATTGTAGAATACTTGCCAACCTCAGCGAGGACGAGGAGTTACCGTCCTTGTCAGAGCTTCTCACCGATAATGCGGCTACGTGGTATCGGAACGTAAAGGATAGATGGCACTTATGGCAAGATTTTGTAAGATATGCCAAAATGTGGTACGGGATGGGCCAGAGTTATCAAAAGCGGCTCATCGAGGAGTCTGACGCTCGCACGCAAGGCGAAGATGAGCCGGTAAGAGATTACATTACCTGCTCGATTGCGATAATGCGTATGCTCAAGCCGATCCCCGATGAGCGGAGCCAGTTAGATCATCTGTACCGCAATATGCTACCTCAGCTTCAACGGCTATTTAGAGAGTTGAAGCTCGGTCGTTCGAGAGTTTCTTGCAATTGGCGTTGGACGCCGAGCAAACACTCGAGCGAGAAAAGCTATATCGGCCGCCTCCCACAGAAGAAGACTTGATGCTGCCTGAATTAGCATATAAGTCTAGAAATAAGAAGCGGCCGAACGCTAAACCCAAGGTAGCAAGCGTAGCCAAGGATACGAGTGAACCGACTCAACCGGATCTTTTGGAAAGGTTCACAAAGATTCTTGAGGATACGTTAAAATCCGTGAAAGGGAGTTGACATACAGTTGGGGTGAGAGGCAACATTGATGTCTCTCAAAGCAAGATGACCCACAGATCGCCTCCTCGTTTCAAGTGAGGACAGAGGAAGGGTAGTTGTAAGAGTCCTGATCGGCAGTCATCGAATGGTCATACATCAAGAAACGACGAGAAGTCTAATGCCGGAGATGAGGAGAAGCGGAAAGACGTTGTCCCCAAACCTATAGCCTGCAACACTTGTGCAAATTGGGCTATACGATTAGGACGTGTCCTGATTGTGCAAAAAACGTACGGGGAAGCGGATAGAGGCGACAGCCGCTGGTCCCGAGGTTGAGGCAGTCCCCGGAGAAGCGGTATTAATCCTCAAGGCAGTCAAGCTGCAGAGAGGCGTCAAGAAGACCTGATGATAAATGACCCCAAAGAAGTTAGGACGGATCCGATCACGAGTAAGATTTTAAAATTTACTCCGGAACCGAACCAGCGAGTTTGTAGTCCAGAAGATGAGACGCGCTGATGGTGTCAAATCGATATCGGTGGATATCGAATCCGAGCGTTGTTTGATCCAGGTGCATCAACAACGGTAATGGGTTTGAACGGTTTACAGTTGGCAACCGCTCTTGGCAGATCCATTCTCGATAAGCAAGCGGGTAGTGCTAAGCTTGCGGGTGGTAGCACACACCAGTTGTGTGGACACGTTATGCTACCTTTTACCATTGGTAAAGTCACGCGAGAAATACGGTTCGTAATTATGCCGAATTTAGACGCGGATTGCTATTTAGGGGTGAATTTCATTCAAGCGTTCCGAGCAGTTCTAGACCCAGATTCCGACTGTTTATAATTCAAAGGGTCATCACAATTGAGAGTGGTCACGCTTCGTTGTCGTCAGCGGGTGTGGCCGACGCGACAGAAGATGAGCGTCAACAACTGTGTGAACTTCTGGATCAAGTGCTGTCCAGTACTTTGCCAAATATCGGCCGATCATACGGTGTTGAGCATGTTATCGACGTCGATTCAGCGCGGCCGATCAAACAAAGGTATTATCTCGTCTCGGATAAGATTCGAGAGGAGACGCATCGACAAGTTTGAGAGATGCTCGAGACAGGTGTTATAGAACCGTCTAGTAGCGGTTGGTCCAGTCCATTGGTGATAGCTAAGAAGGGCGAAAATGCAAGAAGTTTTTGCTTTCAGTCAATCAGTCTTTTCTTTCAGTCTTTTAGTTCAATTTTGATTTCAGGAAGGTCAACGCCTTGACCAAACCTGATGCGTATCCTTTGCCGTTTATGCAAGATATTTTACGCAAACTTAAGAGAGCCCGATATATATCTACGATACATATGAACTGCGCCTATCACCAAATACCTCTCCAAATGGAATCGCGCCCGATTAACAGCATTTACGGTACCTGGAATGGGTTTGTTCCAGTTTACAAGTATACCCTTTGGATTGGCAAATGCTGGTGCGACGTTCCAACACATGATAGACCAGGTGATTGAACTTGCTCTGGAATAGAATGCTTACTCTTATCTTGATGATATCATTGTCGTGACAGAGACCTTCGAAGAGCACAAATTGTTGCTAAAGGAGGTGTTGACTCGTTTGAGCCAACCCTTATCGGTAAACCGAGAAAAATGTGTTTTCTATCAACCCGAAGTGAGATACTTGGGTGTACGGGTCAATCGCGACGAGATAAGACCTGATCCATCTAAAACGAAGCCGATTCAGGAATATTTGGCTCCTCGAAATTTCAAGGAGCTGAGACGATTCCTCGGGATGGCATCTCGGTACAGACGATTTATACCCGACTATGCTGCGATAGCGGAACCGTTAACACGTCTTACAAAGAAAGATCAAAAGTACGAATGGCTCCAAGAGCAAGAAAGTGCATTTCAGCGACTCAAAGCGCTGTTGATGGCTGCACCCGTTCTACAGACTCCTGACGAGAATGGCGATTATACCATTCAGACAGATGCTAGTGACACCGGTATCGGTACAGTACTAACACAGGTCGTTGATGGAGTAGAGAGATTCCTGGAGTTTGCCAGTAGAGTACCCTCGCCCGCAGAACGCAACTATAGCGTTTCAGAACGGGAATGCCTGGCCGTATTATGGGCAATTAGAAAATTTCGACAATATATTGAGGGTTACCAGTTTAAGGTTATAACTGATCATAGTAGTCTTCGTTGGCTGTGCAATATACACAATCTAACGAGTCGGCTCGCCAGGTGGGCATTAGAACTCATAATCAGTCTCATAATTTTACAATTGAGTACAGGAAAGGAGCTCTAAACTATGTCCCTGATGCACTTTCCCGCATGTATAAGGAAGACGAGCCGACCATCACTTCAGTTTCTTGGAGCCAAACTACAAAAGATCCTTGGTACCTCTCATGGCTGAAAGACATAACAGAGTGACCTAGAGATTTTCCGGAATGGAAGATAATAGGAAACAATTTGTACTCGTATCGCGTCGATAACGAGTTAAACGACGTGATGGAGAATCAAGACGCTTGGACACTGGTTGTACCAGAGGAGCATAGGCAAGCCATACTCCGTGAGTGTCATGACGATCCGACTGCTGGACACTTAGGTAGGGAAAAGACATTTGCTAGAGTGGCTAAAATGTATTATTGGCCGCGTTACTACGCCGAAGTCGGAGAATATGTACGCAAATGTCAAGTCTACCAACAGTGTAAGGTGGAGCAACGTCCTCCCATGGGTTTGATGGGGAGACGAATGATAGAGAAACCATGGCAAGTTGTAGCAGGTGACGTCACTGACCCACTTCCGCGGACAACACATGGATACGAATACATATTGGTCTTTCAGAATTTGTTTACGTGCTGGATCGAGGCGGTCCCGATTCGGAAAGCTAATGCTAGGACCATCGTAAAAGAGTTGCATGAGCGAGTCATCACACGCTATGGTGCCCCAGAGGTGTTTCTGTTAGACAACGGAACCGAGTTTAAAAATAAACTCGTGGATAACTACTTAGTGGAACGAGGGATTTTCCATACGACGATTCCTCCTTACCATGCTCAGGCAAGAGGAAGAATCGAGTCCTTTCATCCAGTGTTTAAGGTATTTCGGCCAAGTTATCCCCGAAATACGTTGGCCCATATTTGGTAGTTTATAGCTACGGCCCAAACACCGTCAAGATACAAGATGCCCGAGGTAATGAAGAGAAATGTCATGTACAGTATCTCAAACCGTACTTATCCGAAGATCACGGGGATGAGTACGGAGAAGTAGACGACATCGAGATCGGTCAACCTACGCTGGAGGAGGAACCTGATAATACAGTTCCTGCGAGCGAAGACGTCTCGAACGGCGAGACGCAAGCGAGCGAAGTTCCATGCGAAGAACATGACGGTAATCCGACCGAGAACGCGTCCCCTATTAAACGAAGTAAAGGTAGGCCGCGCAGACATGGTAGGGTCGTTGCGATACCGCGAAACCAAGCGAATGTTGTCTCTAATGTAAGTCACCGTGGACAAGTTAAACGTGGTAGAGGTCGACCGCGAGGTATGACAAAGCGATAGGTAGTTAAGTTAAGCTAATGGAATTCACGCGGAGCTTGCAACGAGCCCCAGACACTCGAGCTCCTCAACGGTATCACCACGGCCGTGGACCAGGCCGTGAAGGGTGACTTGGAGGAGAGACGTCGGTGGCAGGAGGACCTAGATGCGGTGATCATCGAGGCACGATTCCGGCAGGTCCACCGCCATCCAGGGTCGGGGCTGAACAGTGGCCCAGGGAGCCGGTGGTCCGGCTTTCCAACCAGCTCCATAAAATTTTTCTACTCCCAATGTAGTTCTTTTGAGTGAGTTCATTCTTTGTCACACCCGAGTCGTTATATCCTATCCTTCATTCGTATTTCTGGTACAGATACCACATACCCGTTATGCGGAATCTGGCAGGGGGTTGTAATGGTAAGTGATATTCACTCACCATTATACGAATTCGGTAGGTAAACACGAGCGCTATATATAGATATAGATATAGCCAACTACTCGAACGGCCGATTCCCGGGCAACGAGAATCAGCAATTCGATAGAAAGCGTTTGCGCGTGCAGGACAACCGGTACGAGATCGAGATCGCGACGACACGTGTGTCTAAACGTCCCGGCTTGCGTAGTTATTTTATCCACGAGTTTTTACGTGTGGCTTTTTTAACTGCGTTGGTTTGGTGTACGCACGACGCGGATTGATCGGCGGTCGAGTTACTATCCCGCCGACATATCAATCGTAAGCGATAGAGAGAGCGAGAGAAACCAAGAAAGCATTCCATTCTTGGTGGTTTCTCTGCGATTCGAGGATAATTAAAAGTAAGTGGTACCACTTCTCGCGCGAGCGATAATTATCGCGTATTAATTTATTTTAACGTGATCGTTCGTATATTTTTAAGAGAGTTAATTCGCGTACCGCTTTCCCCTCTCGTGTTGAGCCGACGTTTACGACTCAATACTCGTGCGTGCGTTGACCCGTAGACGATTATTGTTTTTTGTGTTTAGTTGTTATTACATTTCATTTAATAAATCTGTTAATATTTAATTGCATATCAAATCGTGTTGATTTATAGATTTCAAACCGACGCATATAGTTGTTTCTCTGTTATCCTAAGAGTCATATATAAATATACGGACACTCGCAAACTCACACTTTTATCCGTCGTTGTTGGAAATTGCAGTACGATTTCCAAACAACTTTAACGGCAAGTGTGCGGACAGGTATCCGCAGCCTCTACGCGGGAAATATTTGTAAACATTATATGTATAGTTGCATATTCCGTTTAATAATCGAGTACGAGATACCTAGTCGGCGATACTAGTCAGGTTTGTTCACCACAAAATACGTGGTTATAAGACGGGCAACTCGATAATTTTTCCCCTGGGCAAGCACACCGTGACAATATACACACCGTTGTGCAAGCCTTAGTTTTAGATAATAAGAAGAAACACATGTTTTAGTTTCAATACCTTGCATACTTTACTTTTACCGTGTGTATTATTCTTAGAGTGATACAGCGATGTCTATTTTTGACAATTCATGTCTTGTTTTTTTGCGCTTATACTTACGCTATTATAAATACTGTTATCTCTCTCCTTCTCTTTTCTTATTGATATTATACCTACTGAGTTTTATAAATTATACTACATGCATGTAAAAATGTACAGGTGTCGCGTCCCGATGAAAATATTACTATTATTTATCGTAAAAAGTACTGCGTAGTTTAGAATAAAAATACGGCGTAGAAGACGAACAAAATAAGGTTGATAAAGAATGATTCTAAGTAAATGCAGTAATATAAAATATAATTTATAGAACTAAGGAACAGATTATTTTACGAGTGTTTCAAACGAAACAGAGACTGATAAGTAGAGTTGAAGATATTATTCAAAGCCAATACGCATATAAGCGGGATCGCCGATAGTGAGATCGAAACGAAGGGTTACGCAAGAGTATTTTTTGTACTGCACTATAAAATCAATGCTCGGAGAAGAGCCGGCAATCGAAATCGGGAAACATCGACTAGAAAATTCGAGCATTAGAAGGAAGTAATAAATTAAGCCGTTCTTTGGGTAACGTCGCAGTAATATAAGGGGGACAGCAAATTCTCCGAATTAACTACGAAGCGATACAGAAAATGCATGGGATTCGATCATTTTTAATTACGCACATCTAACGGTCCAATCGGGTGCAAGCACAGAAAAATCGAGAACTACTTACACAATTTCCATATAAGGCAAAGTGTAAGACAAGGCGAAGTGTAAGACAAGGACAGATGCATAGATTTTTAGGGTATATAAAGAGGACCCAGAACAGACACAGCCACTCCTAATTTTTCATCTAAAGCTTTCGCAAGGCGAAGCTCTGCTAGTCAATTCTTTGATTTTCATCCGAGGGCGTGGCTCTGCTACTCGGACTTTAAAGTAATACGCAGTAAAAATCACGAGAGATCTTGTATTCGGGGATCGAGACGTATCATTGACATCTACGAGCCATAGTCAAGGAACTACGACTTCGACATCTGGCAATCATCGGACTCCAACAACATACATATCTAACGTCGACGCCCGCAGGTCTAGCAGGGCATTATCCAGCAATCTGACACCGCTATCCACGTTCGAGGCGGACCTTCGTTCCACACCGAATACACACATATATATATACTTATATATGAGTGGTTCTCTGTGACATCGAAGATGAAAAAAATAAATATTGCTATAACTGTGGGAATATGTTTTAGAGGTATCCAGTAGTTCTCCTGAATTTTTTCAGATATTTTCTGGGCCATTATTTTAAGTTACAGAGAGTCAAAGTTGACATTTTAGCACTTTTTTGCATTATATGCCCATATTCATGAATTTTTAGCTCCCAGGGGATGCATTTTTCACTAAAAACATAAGTATGACTTTTTTTGTAAAATTTTCCGAACTTTTCACTAAAAATACTTTTAAAGACATAAATGTATGCTGTCACACTCTTGTAAGCCATTTAAACCTTAAATAGTGAAAATCAGCAATTCTGCTCCGGACTCTGGTAACCTAATACTGTCTAAAAGATGTCTTTTTATAGTCAGAAACTGCCTAAAAATTTCCAGAGTGGGTCTAAATCATTAAGATCACTTATGGTCAAAATATCCGGGAAATGTGCCCGAAATATTAATAGAAATGTATATTTGCTGCCTTATAACGATGAATCTATTAGCATGATCATTGCAAAAAAATTTGTGCACTTACCTTGGAGTGGTAGAAAAGTATCTTCACTTGTTTCAGTATCCATCAAATCCCCTGTAAGCTGCTAAAAATTATTATTACTATAAAAGTATTAACATTATTATTATTATTATTCAGCAATACATTGTTTAGATTTCACAAACTTGTCCCTGTCACGTTATCATATTATTCAATATAATTATATATCCGATTTATTTATATATCTTTTGTATTAAATACGTATATTCAGCTATTGTAATAATGCTGTTTATATATTTATAGTAATCCTTCAGATTAGTACTATAATTCTTGTAAGGGATGTGAAACTAAAAATTCAGCATTATAATTGTTTAAAAATTAATTTTTTACATTTGTATAATAATATTTGTATTTTTAGCAGCTTACAGGGGATTTGATGGATACTGAAACAAGTGAAGATACTTTTCTACCACTCCAAGGTAAGTGCACAAATTTTTTTGCAATGATCATGCTAATAGATTCATCGTTATAAGGCAGCAAATATACATTTCTATTAATATTTCGGGCACAATTCCCGGATATTTTGACCATAAGTGATCTTAATGATTTAGACCCACTCTGGAAATTTTTAGGCAGTTTCTGACTATAAAAAGACATCTTTTAGACAGTATTAGGTTACCAGAGTCCGGAGCAGAATTGCTGATTTTCACTATTTAAGGTTTAAATGGCTTACAAGAGTGTGACAGCATACATTTATGTCTTTAAAAGTATTTTTAGTGAAAAGTTCGGAAAATTTTACAAAAAAAGTCATACTTATGTTTTTAGTGAAAAATGCATCCCCTGGGAGCTAAAAATTCATGAAAATGGGCATATAATGCAAAAAAGTGCTAAAATGTCAACTTTGACTCTCTGTAACTTAAAATAATGGCCCAGAAAATATCTGAAAAAATTCAGGAGAACTACTGGATACCTCTAAAACATATTCCCACAGTTATAGCAATATTTATTTTTTTCATCTTCGATGTCACAGAGAACCACCCATATATATATATATGGGTACTTAAGGTATATTCTTTTCGGCTATCTATACGCTTGTATTATTCGTAAAGGCAAACCTGATATTTTATGTTATTTCGATTGCTGAACCAACCGTTTTCTTTTAAAACAATTATTATTATATATTACAATTTATTTATAATAATTATTCGTTGCATTGCATTTGATTTGAAATATTCACGGTTTGAATTGCAATTTATTAACTATAATTCATGTTTTAAACGACAACAATTTTTTTATTTAATCTGCATTTATTTACAGTGATTCTTATTTCAATTATTAATTATTAATGTTTATAATAAAATAACCTTGCGAATATTTTATTCTGTAATGTGCTAACGTGTTCGCCGCACACTTGTTTATTTAATCAAAATTAAGATTTTTGTTTGACTTAAATAAATTTATGCAATTGTAAATAAAATAGTTTGAATTTATGTATTTTTGCCCATTAAAAAGCTGTAATAATTTAGTTGCACGTGTTCATTTAAAGGAAAACAGCATATTATATTTAAATAAATAATGCATGATTAATACGAAATAAAACATATATTATTTTATTTATCCCACATTATATCCTGCATCTCTACTCTCAAAATAACTTCGCTCGCTACTCCCGGAGACGTAAGGCTAGTCCTAGTCAAACAAGAGCGAAAGGAACGCGAATGGTTTATTAACCATTTGCCTTCTTGTAATATTTTTTATAGTGATTGGTGCAAGTCTGGACGTGACAGATTGTATTAATTATTATAATAAATTTGGTGCATCGGCCGGGAAACTCACATTTTTGAGAGAAAAATAAAGAGATTGAAGGAATAATGTGTTTAGATATAAAATGTCAGGTTCGCCTAAAAATACTGATTGTTATGTAAATAAACAAAGAAACACGAGTTTAGAATTTTCTATGAATGATACGCTATTAAATTTATACAAAAAAAAAGTTCAGACTCTCGATACTCTCGATTTAATCAAAACTCCTAGGGAAACAGTGCAAAATTTGACAAATGAAATAAATTATTTAAAGTATAGACTAGAAAAAAGTGCAGCAAATATTTCATTATCTATACCTCGCGATTTTGAATATAGAGACCCTTTTTACCAACTGATCTTTCTATTTCCGAAGTTAGTGAAGACGAACAGGAAGACACAATAATTACTCCCACGCGCGTAAAACATTTTAGTTTAAAACCCGCCGTTTTGAAATACGAGGAACAAAAAGACCTTATCGCGAATAATCCTGTAAATTTTAGTACGCCAGCCCCAATTTATCGTCCATATGAACCATTGATTTTAACACTGGATAACGTTATAAGCTCGGTAAGAAAGCGGCTCGCGACTGAAGTAAAAAAAGAGTTGTTAGATTCTTATCTCGAGGAACCTAAAATCATAGAAAGTTTACAAGAAAGTGTAAAAAAAGGGACAACTTTTCAAGGTATCATAAATAAGATTAAAGGCGCGTTAAATATTCTTCTGCCCGCGCGGGCGCAAAATGCGTTTTTGCGCCCGCTTTTTCGGGTGCAAAATGGCCAATTCCCGCCTGCTTTTTTTAAAGCATTTTTCACCCTTTCGGACAGAAAATAGTATGTGCACCACGGGCGCAAAATTGAGGATTCTGGCCCGAGGGTGTGTTTTCACCCGAGCGAAGCGAGTACACAATGTACTATTTCCGCACCGATCGAAATGAGACTGAGGAAGCAAAGGCACTAGTGACAGACACGGCGAAAATACTCGACGAAAAACTAATTCAAGGCGCGACAGATTTTACAATTCCCTTCGATAATCAATTAATTAAAAGATCACCCGAACAAGCAAACTCTTCTAAGATTAAAGACGAATTATTTAATAAAATTAATTTAGACGAATTAAGAACAAACACCGGAACAAAACCAAAAAATTTTGATAGGAGTGAAGTTAAAAAATAAATTAATAATAAAGCAATGACGTCTCAAATTCGAGGATTATCGCTAAAGGACGCTCTAGATTTAATACCGCGATTTAACGGTCATAATATAAATATATCGCAATTTTTGGACGGATGCAATGAAGCAAAAAAAATTTTACCGTCGGAGTACGAGAAAGAATTAACAAAACTTATTCGAATGCGTTTATATGGGGAAGCTTTAACTTGTGCGCGCGGAGAAAATTTTAATTCTATCAAAGAGATATCCGATTTTTTCGAAAACACCTTCGGATTGATAAAAACATATTACGAGTGGACGGGAGAACTTGCTAAATTAAAACAGAAAAACAATGAGACAGTCGTTGCTTATTTTAATCGGTTACAAGAAATAAAAAATGAAATAGTCAAAGCGGCCGACAGAGAGGGTCGAGTCGCGATAGCAGATCATTTCATGCTTGAACTAAGGCGAGATTGTTTAAAATTCTTATTAAAAGGACTTCGTTGGGAAATTCGTGCGCATTTAGGGACTCCAAGTTCTATAAAACAGGCTTGTGTACAAGCGCTCGAGGTGGAGCGCGAGTTTGCTTGTAGCGTCTTGGACTAGAAGACGCCTAGCCGAGAAGAGGCTCGTTTTCGTTCAAATCGAGAAACGCGTAAAGTAAACTATATTTCTAATAATTCTCCGATTGTATGTCAATATTGTTCTAAGACTGGTCATGGAGCCATATATTGTTTCAAATTAGCACGAAGTTTTGCGGAAATATTTTCCGATAATAACAACCGACGCAATCCCATAAACAGTTCATATAGCCCACAAAATCGCTCGGATAACAGTCGTAATTATAATAGACCAAATTTACAATTTGGTGGTTGGAATGAATATCAAAATCAGACGGAATTTTTACCAAATAGGGACAAAGATAAAATTGATTCCTTTGTTCGTTATAATACTAATAGATATTCATCGCAACAATTTAACAAAGAAGATCGGGGAAATAATTCCGGGACTCGCGGTGTGCGCGAGCCGGTTAATCCAACTTCCCAAGAATCACGATATATTAATAACGAATCGAATAATAATATAAGATCACCAGTTACTTGTTTTCATTGCGGAAAACCCGGTCACATAAAGCGCGATTGTTATAAGTTACAAAGAGAAATAAGAGAAGGAAATCAAAATCAAGGAAACACCGATACTCTCTCTCCGAGGAGGGTCGAGAGAGAGGCTACGAATCAAATTCCCTCTACTTCGAGCGCGGAATCCCGCTCAAACGTCCCCTCCGCACCGCGAAAATAAATTTAAGCCAACAGAGTTCAGCCCCGGTCGTAATCTTTGATGCCGGTCAGTTAAGACGTCCGTTAAAATTCTTGCTAGTTACAGGAGCATCGGTAAGTCTAATTAAAGAGTCAGAGGTAGACTCTCGCGTAAAAATTGACGAAAATGATATTATATTGTTAAAAGGCATAACTGACCACTCATTAACTACTCGTGGTAAAATTAAAATAGATTTCGAAGGATCTCCCGTGGAACTCAATTTAGTACATGATTCGTTCCCTATACAACAAGACAGAATCTTAGGCACCGATTTTTTCCGTAGAACGATGCAAAAATCAATTATTTGGAACAATATTTAGAATTTAACGGATTAAACCTCCCCTTTGAAAATGCAAATAATATGCAAACGGATGAATCGATATATATAATGGAGAATATCGAAAATTATGACCGAAAATCAATACGATATATGCCAAAACCAAGGGAAAACAATGGTTATACGAACATGAAAAATTCAAGATTTTATAATTATACCGATAGTAACTCAGAAACGTCAAGTGATTTTCAATTACACGAAAATGATGAAACGTTTATAAAATTTGACACAAACGAATCGTATGAAATCTACGAACAAGAACAAAAAAATGAAAGAAATCAAAATGGCAACGACAAAAACCTATACAATTACAGTGAAAAAGAACAAGAGTTATATGACGATTATAAAGATGACGAAATACAAGTACATCAGATCGACGAGGAGTCGGATCTAAGGAATAATACATGTAAAGCAAGTGAAAATTGTTATGGATTAATGAAGGAAGAACGATTACAAATTAATAATGGAAAAGCGCAGTCACGGGTATGTGATGTGACTGAGCCACGTATTAAAGAGAAATTTGATGAAATTACTGAAAATTATGGTATTATTGAAGCACCATTGCTCGATAGGATGGCTGAGAGTCCATCCTGTACTAATTATGAAAACGAAGTTGACCGGAAGTATGATATTGAAAATGAAATAAAAAATGAAGAAAATTTATTGGATAAGACAGTTAATAATTGTCGAGTACAAATGGATTATGAAATCGAGGAGGGCGATAAATGCGGACTTCGTGAAAATAAGGAAGATTTTGTTGATAAAAAGATGAATTGTCCAGTACGAATGGATTACGAAATCGAGGAGGGCGATAAATGCGGACCTCGTGATAAAAATGTTAGTTATGTTTGTAAATTGAATAACGAAGAATTGGTTATGTCGGGGGAAAAGTTATATACTATCCCGAGAACCGAAATATTATGGATAAACATACAAGGAACTGAAGAAACTGAAAATGAGATAAATAATGAGAATTTAATTAACATACAGGACGAAAATGAACAGGATGAGGACTCTATTGAACTTTTTATTGAATGAACGAGTAATAAACGAAAATTTACGAAGTGAATTTGTTGAAGCCATACACGAAAACGAAATCAATAACAGTTATTTGGTTTATTCAAATAAATCCTATATTAATAATTTTTATAGTTATGAAAGTGAAGAGGTCGACATACACGACATTTCTGACAATCGAGCTGAAGCGAGGATACTTAACATGACGGAGGATACAAGTGCACTTAATCGTAATAAACGGTTAAAAGAAGCCTTGCATTTTGATAAAATGGACGAGGAACAAAGACAATCTATAGAAAATTTAATTGATAAATATTCGAATTGTTTCTGTCTAAAAGGAGAAAAATTAGGCGTGACAAATGCTATAGAACATAAGATACCGACTGTCGATGACATACCAATCACAGCTAAGCCATATAGATTTCCTCATGCTCTCAAAACCGAACTTGATAAACAATTAAAAGAAATGATTGAAGGAGACATAATTGAACCATCAAGTTCCAATTATACATCACCTGTTTTTCTAGTAACAATTATTGAATGAACGAGTAATAAACGAAATTTACGAAGTGAATTTGTTGAAGCCATACACGAAAACGAAATCAATAACAGTTATTTGGTTTATTCAAATAAATCCTATATTAATAATTTTTATAGTTATGAAAGTGAAGAGGTCGACATACACGACATTTCTGACAATCGAGCTGAAGCGAGGATACTTAACATGACGGAGGATACAAGTGCACTTAATCGTAATAAACGGTTAAAAGAAGCCTTGCATTTTGATAAAATGGACGAGGAACAAAGACAATCTATAGAAAATTTAATTGATAAATATTCGAATTGTTTCTGTCTAAAAGGAGAAAAATTAGGCGTGACAAATGCTATAGAACATAAGATACCGACTGTCGATGACATACCAATCACAGCTAAGCCATATAGATTTCCTCATGCTCTCAAAACCGAACTTGATAAACAATTAAAAGAAATGATTGAAGGAGACATAATTGAACCATCAAGTTCCAATTATACATCACCTGTTTTTCTAGTAACAAAAAAACCTGATAGTCAGGGTAATAAACGATACCGACTAGTTGTCGATTTTCGACAATTAAACGATAAAACCGTAAAAGATCGATACCCATTACCTAATATACTAGATATTATCGATCAAATCGGACCAGAAAATCGTGTATTCACCGTCTTGGATTTATGTCAAGGATTTTTACAAGTTCCGTTATCTCAAGAAGATCGACATAAAACAGCTTTCGCATTTTCATTCGGCCTATTTCAATTTAAAACAATGCCTATGGGATTATGCAATTCTCCAGCCACTTTTCAAAGGATGATTGATCAACGATTCCTTGACGACGCAGTTATATACGCTAAAAATATACAGGAACATAACCAAAAGTTTGAAAAGTTTTTGCAAAGAGTACGCGCCGCAAATCTGAAATTACAGCCAGACAAATGTGAATTTTTAAAGAGAGAAGTAGTGTATCTGGGACACGTACTATCACCAGAAAGGGTTTTGCCGGATCCAAAAAAATTAGAAGCAGTAAAAAAATTTCCAATTCCAAAAACAGTGAAAAACATACGTCAATTTTTAGGATTAGCAGGTTATTATAGACGATTCATTGCGAATTTTTTGGGTATTGCTAGACCATTAAGTAATTTATTAAAGAAAGACGCACCTTTCCTATGGTCCAGCGAGGTTCAAAAGGCATTCGATGATTTAAGAGAAAAATTGTGTAAACAACCAATACTACAAATCGCAGATTTTAACAAACCATTTATAGTGACTTGTGACGCTAGCGGTACAGCAATAGGAGCAATATTATCACAAGGAGAGGTGGGAACCGACCTACCAGTTGCTTATGTTTCACGAGTATTAAACAAAGCCGAGCAAAAATATGATACTTACTCAAGGGAAGCATTAGCCATACTGTATGCCGTTACTCAGTTCGATTGCTATCTAAGAAGCCGTCGTTTCCTCATTATAACAGATCATAAACCACTTGTTTGGTTTAAAAACAAAGTAGATCCGACATCCAGAGTTAGTAGATGGAGAATAAAACAGAATGCATACGACTTTGACATCGTATACAAAGCCGGTAAAACTAACGTTAATGCTGACGCGTTATCAAGAAATCCAATAGAAGAACCCGTTTATGTTATTAAAAATCATTCTATGGAAACACGCAGTCGTGCAGGAAAAATAACACGGCCAAACTACAACGAAAAGAGAGCTAAACGACCCAACAAGTCAAATATATCAAAAGAACCAGTCAAAAACCGTCCTATAATACAAGAAGCCCCCGAGGAAATTGAAACGATAGTCAACTCAGACAAAAGATTACAACCCATGGAGATAGATAATTTTAACAACAAATTTGACGAGTCCTGGGAAGAAAAGGATGTTTACGAAGAACCAAATGATGAAAAGAAATTCATTGAAGTTAAAGAACAACTCTTTATGAGAAAAGATAATTACGTTTATTTCATAACTACGACTGGAATGCCTTTAGATGAAGGATCCAGAAATTTGGCTTCCAAATTATTACTACCTCATTTTTCCAATTTAAATCCAGGAGAAATAAGAATCAATAACAAAAACGGAAAAATACATTTTGCTATGGTGTTACGTGACGAAGAGCGACTGAGTACTTCAGAAATTATTAATAATCTAAAAACGAATCTATTAAATTTGAAAAATATTATATTAAAAGAAAAATTACGTTCAATAAGTATCGCGAAGAGCGAATTTATTGAAAACGTTTCATGGAACGAAATATTGAAACCAATAAGTATAACTCTACGAAAAATTAATGTAAATTAATTATTTTTTTAGAATTCATAAAATGTGTGGAAGAAAGTAATAGGGAAAATATTATTCGCGAAATGCACGAGTCTGCTTGTGCAGGGCATAAAGGGGTAACAAAAACCTATAAACGTATAAAGCAACGTTTTTATTGGCCAGATATTAAGAAAGATGTACAAAACTACATCAGACATTGTTTAACTTGCCAACTAAAAAAATTGGTTCGTGTTAAAACTAAACAACGTATGATAATAACAGATACTCCGTACTCGGCTATGGAATCCATATCGGTCGATCTTGTGGGACCATTTCCCAGATCTCGAAATAATAACAATAATATATTAACCATTCAATGTAACCTTTCAAAATACTGTATGGCGATACCCATACCAGACGCGACCGCGGCCACGATCGCCGAAGCGTTAGTCCGTCGACACTTTTCAATTTTTAGCGCCCCGTTGTTAATTATCTCCGACCAAGGTACCTCATTTTTAAGTAGTCTGATGAGAGAAGTAGCGAAAATTTTTAAGATTAAACAAGTTAAAACCACGGCTTATCACCCTCAGTCCAACTCCGTTGAGCGTTTTCATAGCAGTTTAGCAGATTATTTAAAAACAATGATAGAAAGAAATGACGCATGGGATGAGTTATGCGAATTAGCCACGTTTTCGTATAATACGTGGGTACATGAGGGTCATCTCTACACACCTTTTGAAATTGTTTTTGCACGAAAAGCGCGACTACCATCAAACGAACCTTTAGACCCACGAGAACGAGTTCCAACGTATGAAGATTACATTATAAATTTACGACAACGTTTAAACGAAATACAGGGAATCGCGCGAGAAAAATTACTAGCGTCTGAACATAGGTCGAAATTCTATTACGACAGGAAAGCCAATCATCAAGAATTTCAGGCAGGGGATAATGTCTGGTTATTAAAAGGAGGGAAGAAATACAAACTAGGCGATCAATATACTGGACCACATCGGATTTTAGAAATAGTTAATAACAAGGGAAATGTAAAAATAGAGCTAGCTCATAATAAAACGAAAATAGTGCATGTTAATAGGTTAAGATATTCATATATGGAACCTTTGTAGTGGCCAAACATATGTATATAATATATAATAGCCCCAATGTGCTTGAAAATATGTATACGCACTTATATATATATTTTACAGTTCTAAAAGGTTGTTAATAGAATAATATTTATTATCTTGTAATCACAATTGGCATACATTCAACTTAAAATAAAATTATTTCAATTTATCTGACTTTATACAAAAAAAAAAACGATATAAAAGTAATATGTATATATCTAAATTAACGACGAAAATAAACTACAAGGAAATAATATTTTTTATTATACAGAAAGATCATTACAAGAAAAGCATACACTCACTTAAATTAAATAAATACGCTAATATTAAATTAGAAACGAATAAGGCAAATAACAAAAAAATAAGGTCTTTTTCTCTTTACTCTTCTCGCCTAAGATAACAATGATGTTAATGTACAAAGGAAAGTAAGAAAAAGGTTTAAATTTTCAATGTCAGTTGAGCTTACTCAAATTTAAATTTAATTGCTATATAAAAAAAACGATTTACAATCAAATAGAATCATTGGAGTCTAACATATCACTAAGCCTAAAACCTATATCCTATCCTTCCTAAGGAGTGCTTGATTGCACCCTTTCCTCCTCGTTGCGGTAAATGCTCCAGCAACACGGTCACTTATCCTTCCTAAGGAGTGCTTAATTGCACCCTTTCCTCCTCGTTGCGGTAAATGCTCCAGCAACACGGTCACTTATCCTTCCTACATAACGTTCAAAATGTAAACCTATATAAATAATTACAACTGAACTTACCTTGACTCTAGTAATTCTGTTAATTAGTCATATTTTCTTACTGGACGTGCAGGAATAAACATATAAGGAGAGTTTGGCATAATAGAAAATATAATCTAACACTAGGCTCAATGGACATAGGAGAATCTGTACAACAAAATAGCAATTGCAAAGAAACGAGAAGAAAAGGGAAAAGAAAGATTTTTAAAATTAATAATTAAAAAAAAAAGATTGAAAACTTCATTAATTAAAATAATTAAATAAAGTAAACTCACATAGTATCAATACACATGTCAAATAAAATCATCGATTCAAATTCAAAGTATGAGAATATTACTAATATTGATTTTAATAAAAAAAATGCAGCGAATTTGATTAATTAGTTAATTTTGTTGATAAGGTTCTAAATGAAACTATTAATAAAAAAAATAATAGTTAAAATTGTACAATTTATAAAAATAAAAATCCTAATCATTTTATAAAAATATATTATTAAGATAGGATGTACTAACATTGTTCACATTGAAGGGAAAACCTATATATTGCATAAGAACAAGAACATTTTTTTTTTCTTCTTTTCAACAATTCGTAATAGTAGAATTATTAATTGAATAAATGTAAAAAAAAGGAAACTAATCTTTAACTCTTTACTTTGACTTTTTAGAAAATATATATGTAAGCATACAAATATTATAGAAGAAAATTGAAAATTTTGTAAAAAAATGTGGCTACGAGAAAAAAAAAATTCTAGTAATATATATTTTTAACATGACTTGATGTATACTAAAAATTAGGGGTACAAACTAAAGATATATAAATTTTTTTGTTAACTATAGAAAACACATTTAATAATAATTATACAATTTTTCAGAATATCTAGGATAAAAATTGTAATAATAAAACTTTTTTAGTACGTATCTATTTGTATAGGTGAATTATATCAACACTGTTAAACTGTTTGAAATAATGTACTCGAAGTATGTAACATAATAACAAACGAAGTTGAACTACGAAATAAATAATTTGGTTTATAAAGTTCACCATAAGAAATAAAGAAAAATTAATCCAAATAATGTTTATAATTTAAAATTAAGTATGATATCTTATGTTAAGAGAAATAATAATATAATAATAATATTGATCAACGACGAGGGCGTCGTTTTTAAAAAGGGGGGGAGTTGTCGCGTCCCGTCGAAAATTATATTATTATTTTTCGTAAAAAGTACTGCGTAGTTTAGAATAAAAATACGGCGTAGAAGACGAACAAAATAAGGTTGATAAAGAATGGTTCTAAGTAAATGCAGTAATATAAAATATAATTTATAGAACTAAGGAACAGATTATTTTACGAGTGTTTCAAACGAAACAGAGACTGATAAGTAGAGTTGAAGATATTATTCAAAGCCAATACGCATATAAGCGGGATCGCCGATAGTGAGATCGAAACGAAGGGTTACGCAAGAGTATTTTTTGTACTGCACTATAAAATCAATGCTCGGAGAAGAGCCGGCAATCGAAATCGGGAAACATCGACTAGAAAATTCGAGCATTAGAAGGAAGTAATAAATTATGCCGTTCTTTGGGTAACGTCGCAGTAATAAAAGGGGGACAGCAAATTCTCCGAATTAACTACGAAGCGATACAGAAAATGCATGGGATTCGATAATTTTTAATTACGCACATCTAACATTCCAATTGGGTGCAAGCACAGAAAAATCGAGAACTACTTACACAATTTCCATATAAGGCAAATTGTAAGACAAGGCGAAGTGTAAGACAAGGACAGATGCATAGATTTTTAGGGTATATAAAGAGGACCCAGAACAGACACAGCCACTCCTAATTTTTCATCTAAAGCTTTTGCAAGGCGAAGCTCTGCTAGTCAACTCTTTGATTTTCATCCGAGGGCGTGGCTCTGCTACTCGGACTTTAAAGTAATACGCAGTAAAAATCACGAGAGATCTTGTATTCGGGGATCGAGACGTATCATTGACATCTACGAGCCATAGTCAAGGAACTACGACTTCGACATCTGGCAATCATCGGACTCCAACAACATACATATCTAACGTCGACGCCCGCAGGTCTAGCAGGGCATTATCCAGCAATCTGACACCGCTATCCACGTTCGAGGCGGACCTTCGTTCCACACCGAATACACACATATATATATACTTATATATATATATATATATATGGGTACTTAAGGTATATTCTTTTCGGCTATCTATACGCTTGTATTATTCGAAAAGGCAAACCTGATATTTTATGTTATTTCGATTGCTGAACCAACCGTTTTCTTTTAAAACAATTATTATTATATATTACAATTTATTTATAATAATTATTCGTTGCATTGCACTTGATTTGAAATATTCACGGTTTGAATTGCAATTTATTAACTATAATTCATGTTTTAAATGACAACAATTTTTTTATTTAATCTGCATTTATTTATAGTGATTCTTATTTCAATTATTAATTATTAATGTTTATAATAAAATAACCTTGCGAATATTTTATTCTGTAATGTGCTAACGTGTTCGCCGCACACTTGTTTATTTAATCAAAATTAAGATCTTTATTTGACTTAAATAAATTTATGCAATTGTAAATAAAATAGTTTGAATTTATGTATTTTTGCCCATTAAAAAGCTGTAATAATTTAGTTGCACGTGTTCATTTGAAGGATAACAGCATATTATATTTAAATAAATAATGCATGATTAATACGAAATACAACATATATTATTTTATTTATCCCACATTATATCCTGCATCTCTACTCTCAAAATAACTTCGCTCGCTACTCCCGGAGACGTAAGGCTAGTCCTAGTCAAACAAGAGCGAAAGGAACGCGAATGGTTTATTAACCATTTGCCTTCTTGTAATATTTTTTATAGTGATTGGTGCAAGTCTGGACGTGACACAGGATAATAAAATTAGGTAATTTTAAATAATAAAAATAATAGTGTGTTTAATTTATAATATGTTTAAAATTTATTCATATTCTTACTTCGTTATATTATAATATTAAATATACTCTAATTCAAAAAGGAATACAATTTTTTCTATTTAATAAATATTTCTTTTGTTCGTCTTTAATTATATTTTTCACTTAGTTTTTCATCTTCGGTTATAAATTTGTGAAAACCTTTTTCACCATAAGGGTCCCGCAAAAGTGCACAATTATAGTAAATTTTTGTTTTTTCTTTAGCATACTGCTACCCTTTGAATCACCTAGGTGCTGCCAAGGTATTGTCAATTATTATAGTTTGTAACACGTCACCCATAAACATCGATAAACTAAAAAGAAAAAAAGGTATAATTATAATTAAGTGAATTTATTATTAGTAAATTTCCTGAAATTAATAAAAATTTTACTTACTATCCACTTAGAAATCTTTGTAATTTTGTCAATTTGTATTGATGAACATATACATCCTTCCTCGCTACTATTTCGATTGGTTTATAATCATCCATTGGTTCATTGACAATTGTAACGCTGTTAAAAAATTCTTCTTTTGTCAACGTAAATGGCTTTTAATATTTTTTTATTTGTCGCCACAATTAGACTCCCCCAGGTGAAGAATCGTCGAACGCACGTACTCGGATTGTTTCGTGTCATCCCGCATTTATCTAACTCTTTCATGCACGTTATAATATCGCGAGTTAACTTACTTACTCTATCTATTTTATTAAATATTTCCGACACGTTGTTTGTGTGTTTAAAAAATATTTCGCTCCTTTTAAAGCGCGAGGACGTAGATTGATGCGCGTATTTGTTTACTGTCGTCGACTTATTTTCTTTATTTGAATTCGATTCATATATAATTTTAAAGTCATTATTTTCCATTTCTTCGGACTCCTTCTCCATATATGTAGTTGTAATTTCATTATTTCGTTCATTAAATGATTGTAAAATTGAATAAATTGCCTCGCTAATTTCAATATTAGAAAATTCTTTTACGGTGTCGGGAAATGCGTATTCCTTTAAATGGTCACGCGATTCAGGTAAATTTATCACTATGTCCTCAGAATTTAATGAACACAAAGAAATTGTTGTTTGTGTTAAAGTGTTGGAAAAACTTGATAAAATCGTAAGTTCGTCTTCTTGTAAACACGCATTGTTTACTGGGCTGATACTCGGATTTTGAAAACTATCGTTTATTACATTTGTTTGAATATTTGGTTGATTACTCGTAGAAGAATCGTGAGCTATCGTTGGAATCAATTCATTTGTATTTCCTTCCATCAACAGAACTATCCAATCTATTTGTTTCACAATTGTTTATTTCACTAAAAACTTCCATTGCACTATTCTTAAACAACACAAAACTTTTAAATAAGTGATTTAATTAATTTTTAAAAATTTAGTTATTAATACGTCTTTTTTCTTAATAACACAATATACCAAAGGTATAAACCACCGAGATGAAACAGATACTTATTCACACTATTGGTTAATTGTATTATTCAAACGCGCTTATTAATAAAATGTTTCACTAACATATATCGATGTGAATGTTCGAACTGCACGAGTAAAACTAATAAATTGCTAAAAAAAGGAGCTCCCTTTTTCAAAGAGGGTTAAGATTTTACCGGGTTTAGGAAAATGTGCGTAACATAAGCAGGTAAGAAATAAATTAATTAATATTTTTATCGATCTTACAGTCAATAACAAATTAAATATATGGGCAGTCAGATTGCCCCTACTTATAATCACCCCCGAAGAATCTATAAAAATAAAAATAAAAATACAAAATTAAAAATTAAAATCTCTAACTGAAAATAAAACAAATTATTAATAAAGCAATCTGACTGCCCCCCTACACCAAAAATCTACTCACCCCAAATATGTTGTCCGACGTTTCAGTCCCTGATGAGGAGCAGCAGCGAGCTCGAAACGTCGGACAACATATTTGGGGTGAGTAGATTCTTGGTGCAGGGGGGTAGTCAGATTGCTTTATTAATAATTTGTTTTATTTTCAGTTAGAGTTTTTAATTTTTTATTTTTTATTTTTATTTTTATTTTTATAGAATCTTCGGGGGTGATTATAAATAGGGGCAATCTGACTGCCCATATATTTAATTTGTTATTGACTGTAAGACCGATAAAAATATTAATTAATTTAGTTATACTACAGTTGCCATAAGTAATATTTTATTAATAGATAAGAAATATAATAAAAAACAGATGGATCTTTCCCGTACTCGCATCTCTGCACAAAATATTGTTATCAACCTATCTAAACTAATACGAGCGAACACATCGAAAAGAGTTTATTGTTGAAGGAAAAATGCTAGTTGTGCACGTGTCCAAGAATCTGTTCCTGAACCCTCAATAAAAACCAGATGGGCCTCTGTAGTATCATACCTGCGTAAGAAAATTAGTTCGCATCTGTATGCATGTTCCGTAATATCGTAAATGAAGAAAGAAGAGGTGGGAAAATCGCTTAGTAAGCATGAACATGAGACAATCGTCATTCTATTTTCCCGCGTGGTCTTAGTTACATCGCAGCACGAGAAAAGCTTTTGTTTTATATATCAAAATCTTGTCTTTTTGGAAAAATAGTTTAAAAATGTTTAGCCATGTGAAAAGGCGATTATTTACGCCAAAAGCAACCCCCTGCAAGACTTTGGCGTAGATGTGATTTGACGTGGCGTCACCGCGTGAGGCATATGGAGTGCGCGAGTTTAGTGCGGGAGTTCAATTTTGTCCTCAGTTGCTGCGGCTTCCGGGAAATTGCTCAGCTACACCGTCTTTATTTTTGAGGAAACGAAGTGGCAGTAAGAGCAGCAGGAAGTTTTATAATTCACCTCAACATGCAAGGGTTGTACCCATTAAGACATTTAATGGCTGAGAGTACGAGGACAATGAAAGTAAGTGTATATACTGTGTTTATTGTTAATTCGATCATCTCATTGTATGATTAGCCTCTCTCTCTTTCTGTCTCTCTCTGTAATAATAAAATTGCATGCACACACACACACACGCACAGTGAATTTTTTAAAACATAATAATAAATTGCATGAAATGATTTTCTAAATAAAATAAGAAATTTCATGGAATGATTTTAAAAATAAAATAATAAATTGCATGGAAAGAATTTAAAAATGAAATAATAAATTGCATAGAATGATTTTAAAAATTAAATAATAAATTGTATGGAATGAATTTAAAAATTAAATAATAAATTGCATGGAATGATTTTAAAAATGAATTAAGAAACAGCTTGGAATGATTTTCACTCTCTCTCTCTCTATGTGCGTGTGCGTGTACGTGTGCGTGTATACGCACGCGCGTATGTGTGTGTCTGTGTGTGTGTTTTACTAATATTGATTGTTTATGATTTGAACATTAATTAATAATTTTACGTTTTTTAGTTCGGAGAAACCTATTAAATGATATTGACAGTGACGACGAGATTATCGTCGTGTCTGCTTCTGAAAGTGATGACGAAGTCAGTCAATGTACAAGTGAAACCGATCGTCACCTGTTGAAGTGAAGTCGGTCGTCACCTGTTTTACCGCTTGATGATGAACTAGTGCATGAAAATAAAATTGAAGAAGAGGATATGTTGATAAATGTAGTGGATGTCGATGAAGAAGAAGACAGGGAGATGGAGGTCGTACATGTTGAAGTCAACATATCGGATAACGAGCCCAACGAGGACGACGACGATGGGGATGACGACGACGATGAGGATGACACAAACGACGAACTCAATGATGAATCCGGACGCCCTACAGGGTTTATAACCGGTGTGATCATGAGTACCTATCCGGAAACTGTTGGCATCGTCGGGAGAGCGATAATGGCTCCAGCGCCGATAAGTGATATTAGTCAACACAATATCGAAGAGCAGAATGCTGAACGTTCGCGCGCATTATTTGACTTTTATACTCGTCAAGAAGCTGTCGACGAAGACACTGGATTTAACACCTTCCATGTTCTCGACAAACTTATAAATGAACGTGAGTATAAATTTGAAATAACTATCTTTCTTTTTTGTATACAATGTTTTATATACAAAGTTTTTTATGTAGTTATTCGTCGGGATGAGAACGGAAGCGATAGGATTTCCCATTGGGGTAGTCCGGCATTAAATGTTTACGCGGATAGAATCCGAAATAGCAGGCGGGCTCGAGAATTCCGGTGAATCCATACAATGGCTTTCGATGTGGATTCACTGCTGTACATAGAGCCCAATATACAAAATCTTTTGGAACGGGTTCACGAGAGTTTTAATGGACCATCGGAACCATAAAAAGTAATTTTAATTAAAATAAAACTTATTAATTTTTAACATTTTTTAAAAAAAGCTTTGTTATAAAAATAAATTTAAATATGACTACATTTTCAGGTTTATTTATATACTTATTATTTGTAATATTTTCGGCTTCACGTATACTCTGCGCAAACCCTGTTCTTCGACTAGTCGACTACTCCGACTCTTCAAACAATGGATCAGAAGTTGAAGAATCATCCCAGGACAACAGTCGAGCGAGCGTTGAGTACGAGGGTGACGTAAGTGATAGTGAATTTGAATGCGAGAGTCAAGTGCGGGTTATGTTTCGAGGTGGATATAGCGCGGATGTAGAAAGCGATATTGATACGAAGACGAAGCATACTCACGCGATAGGGAAATGGAGGTGGAACATAGCACAAGTGTACAGATAGGTGGTGGTACGCGTAATACTCTGAAGAAAGACTCTAGCACCGATACCGGAGATAGTAGTACCGATACAGCTATCGAGGAGGAGACCGATAATTCTATTCAACCACCCGGTGTATCATTTATCGTATTAAGCGAAGAAAATCGTCACATAAGAAAATTTCGTGTCCACGGACGACGGATTACACTCCGTATAAAACACCCACCACAGGTTTTTAATTTATTCGTTTGGTTAGAGCTTGTTATGAAAGACATTTATTCATATCTTATTTCAAAAAATGGGGAAAATGATCTAATAGGGGTTTTAATTAACATCAACAATTTCGTTCACGGTTCTGCAGGAATGTCATTTAGGGCAATAAATAATTTTTCCATAATGATTTCTGGGAGTTGGTAGGAAGTGTTGCCCAAAATAAGGCGAATTTACAGGTAAACGATTCTTTTATTTTAGAAGCTACGTGTGTGAATGTACCAAGAGGTAAGGGTCGCGCTAAAAAACCTTTAACCGTTGATGTTGCTGGTCAACGCTCGTTTTTATTCATCAATAATGGTGATAATTTATGTTTACCTCGTGCATTGGCCGCCGGTGAAGTTTTTATTTTAACCAAATGCGACATCAGTCCTGAAATAAAGAAAATGTGGACATTGATTAGAGACGGACGTAGGTCATATAAAAAAGAACAGGCTTTAGCACTTGTAATGAAAGCTTCGGTTAATGTTCCTGAAAACGGTTGCGGTCTTGAAGAACTAAAAGAATTCCAAGATTATAATGCGGCGCGTGGTATAGGAATTGTCGTCTACGAAAAAAGTGATTACGGGTCTGGAGAACCTCCTTTATTTGATGGTCGTAAAACTTTGATTCGTCATAACGAACGAGAAACAACACCGACAAAAGAAATTAATTTATTGTATGACAAGGAAATAAAACATTTTGACTTAATATGAAATTTAACAGGGACAGCCAAAAATAGTTATTTTTGCACTTCATGCAACAAATCGTATAAGTATCTTGATCAGCATGCGTGTTCAGCTATTTGTGCGTCGTGTTATGTTTCACCACCTTGTAAAAAAGAAAAGAGTAGAGTATGCAAAGATTGCTCACGAACTTTTTTAGTAAAAACTGTTTCAAAAGCCATAAAACTGATGGTACTTATAAAGTAAATAATAAAAAAATTTGGAAATTAATTAAAATATGTGATGGGTGTAAAAGTTTTGTACATGTACATCGGGGGAAACACGAATGTGGAGTTTCTTATTGTACAGGATGTAAAAGTAAGCAATCGTATAATGAATTATGTTTCATGTCGCCATTGCATTTTATGATTAAGGAAAATGGAAAATATTTATACGTTTTCTACGATTTTGAGACACGACAAGACACCTTATACCGAAATCTTGGAACTACCTGTTTACACGTTCTAACTTCATGCGTTGCGCATCACGTTTGCACAGACTGCCTGGATAAGGATAATATTAAAGATACTTGCACAACCTGCGGAACGCGCGAACATATTTTTTGGGAGAATCCGGTGAAAGAATTTACAGACTTGTATTTGCGAGAACAGGCAGTTTTTCGAAAAAAATGTCTGCATTGCGCATAATGCTCGTGGTTTCGACGCACAATTTATTCTGCATGAATTAGTTAAGAATTGTAAAAATGTTTTACCCAATGTAATTTTAAACGGAAAAAATATCATATTAATTCAGAGTGGTAAAACTAGCTTTATCGATAGTTTAAATTATTTTCAAATGAAACTCAGTGTTTTACCAAAAACATTTGGGTTACCACCAAGTTCAAAGAAGGGATTTTTTCCACATTTGTTTAATTAAATAGGTCCATTGCCCGATGAGTCTTTTTATTCGCCAGACTCAATGTCGACAACCGAGCGTGAAGAGTTTTACGAGTGGTATAATGCAGGAAAAGCACGAGACACTGTTTTCGATTTCAGGCGTGAAATATTAGAATATTGCCGTATGGATGTCGAAATATTAAGACGTGCATGCTTGGCGTTTAAACAAATTTTTTTAGACATCGCGGATATATGCCCGTTTACAGAAGCAACTACGATTGCTAATGCGCGCTCGCTACTGGACCGAAAACAATTTTTAAAAGAAAAAACAATAGGTATTTTGCCTTCTAATGGGTACAGACGATATAATACCCATTTACAAAAATCCATCGAATGGCTTCTCTACTGCGAGCGAGAAATTGGCCATGAAATTATTCACGCAGGTAGGTCGCACGAGTTTAGGTTAAAAGAGGGTTTTTTGGTTGACGGGTATTTACCACCTGCAATTTCGGAACAAAAAAGAATTGTATTCGAATTTGAAGGGTGTTACACTCACGGATGCCCAATGTGCTTTTCAAAGTCACGCGACAGAAAACTAGTTTACGGTCGATCGTATGAGGAAGTATACGAAAATACACAAATTAAACTCAGGAAAATGCGTGAATTCGGGTACGTGTGAATGTGAGTTTGATAAATTAAAACAATCAAATCCAGAAATAGACCTCTACTTAAGATCGCACCCGTTAATTCATAAAATAACACTCAATCCGCGTGATGCGTTTTTCTGGGGTCGAACTGAAAATATTGTACCTTTTTATGAAATTGCACAGGGAGAAAATATTAAATACACGGATATTGTTTCTTTTTATCCATTTATTTGTAAGAGAGGTAAATACACCGTAGATCATCCACGAATATTGATGGGTGAAGAGTGTTGCGAATTAACGGGTACCGACTTAAATGATCTAACACGCGTTGAAGGCATCGTCAAATGTAAAAATTTACCTCCACGAAATTTGTATTTACCCATTTTACCAGTTATTATTTGCATTGTGCTGCTCTTGCTGCGAACAAATGAATGACGACGAGTGCAATCACGACAGCTTTACGCAAATCATCCACGTGGGTAGTGGATGATTTGAGTAAAGCTGTCGAGCTCGGTTACTGCACAACCGAGATATATATAATCTGGGAGTACAAAATTACACAAATTGACGGTATGCAAGGAGGTCTTTTTCATGACGACGATACAATGTTAAAAATCAAGCAAGAGGTGAGTAGTTTCCCTGCTGAATGTATTGACGAGGTATGAATTTTGCGATATTTGCAAGATTACGAGCGCAGTGAAGGCATAAAGTTGAATCGTGCTAAAATACAACGTAATTTAGGATTAAGAGCCGTTTCTACACTTATGTTAAACACGCAGTGGCGTTATTTTGGTCAACGATTAAATTTAAAACAGACCACTGTTGTAAAAACGCAACAAAAATTTTTAGAGTTAATGACCGCGCACGATAAAGGAGTATTTTGTATTATACCCGTAAACGACGAGATTATGTATATAAATTGGCGATACGTAGAAGAGGCTGTTGAACCGTCGCCGAATACAAATATTGTTATAGCCACTTATACAACAGCTCAAGCGCGTTTAGAATTGTATAAATATATGGAACAACTCGGAGAAAGACTGTTGTATTGTGATACAGATTCATGTATATTTGTGAGAAAAAATAAAAGCGATCCGTGTGAATACGAACCCCCTTTAAATAATCTATTGGGTGGGATGACCGATGAGTTGGCGGGGTACGCCAAAGGTACCTACATACAGATCATGATTGCCGTCGCTCCAAAATTTTATGCTTACAAAGCGATTACACCATCGGGTGAGACTGTACAGTGCTGTAAAGTAAAGGGCGTATCGCTGAATTTTAAGAATTCACAAAATATCAATTTTGAAAGCGTTAAGAATATGCTCGATGCGACATTTGGTAATAGAAGGAACAGGTTTGAAAATAACCCTAATTTAAATGTAAATACCAATCAAAATTCAATAACAGTTAATTTCCATTCCATTCGAAGATCCGCAGTGCATGAAATGTTGACTTGCAGCGAATCAAAAACATGCTGTGCTGTATTAAAAAAAAGGCGTTATATCTCGCAACACCGATCTGTACCATACGGTTATAAATCGAGATAAATCTAGCGTAAATATGTAAATATCTTAATATGTATACTTTTATTGAATAAAAAAATCGTAAAAATATATTTATCCTGTTTTTACCACATTTTATTTTTACCTATCCATTGTCATTTACAGAGAGCAGCGGGAGGTTAAATCAATAATATTGATCACCGCATCAAAAGCTAGCTAGATCACCGCGCGGACCAGGCTAGTACATTCATCGCGTCGAAATAGCTGAATATAACGCGGTAGTCTAGCTAACACCGGTCAGCGACGCCGCCGCCCCCGTCCGCGAAGATCATGCTTCCTTGCGTTAAAATGTATTGTACGGAGAACATCATTCAGTTTTGAGAATGGACACGCGGTAGAAACATCCGTTTACATGCATATGTGCCGGCCCAACGATGGCCGGTAAATCGGTTTTCGTGAAACGATTTCTTAAACATCTACCACAAATGTGTGACGTCCGGTTTGATCAAATTCTTTTTTACTACGGTGAATGGCAAGTCTCGTATCGCACTGCCTTTAAATCGGGCGATAATCGAATAATAGAATTCAAGGATGGAATACCGCAACCGACCGACTACTCTTACGATAGTCAAAAAAAGAAATTATTGATTCTCGATGAAAGCGAAAAACCTCGTTTAAAGCGACACAAAAACGTTTTGCGGAAGCTGGTTATTAGACCTTCGCGTGGGAGTAGTACAAAGAATACGTGGAAAAAAAAGAAACGTGTAATAATACAAAACGGTGGTTCGTTTTTACCTCTTTTACTGGGTCCGCTTGTAAGCACGCTATTTTCAAAAATTTTCGGTAAGTAAACGTTATGGAGCGAGGTCGAAAAATAGTTTTAGTACCGGCTGAAACACTAGCTCGTATGCAAGCGGAAACGTATCCTATTTCCTCTTTGCCCGTAAGTAATAATGAGTTACCTAGTAAGATAGCTGGTGTATCAGACAATGTACCACAGATCAATGAAAACTCGGTTCAGACGGTTGGGGATAATTTATCACGCTTAGATAAGGAAATCTTAAAATCAAAAAAATTTGACAATGAACGTAACAAATGTAAAAATTATCTACAGGTTTTGAGACGTTATTTATTTTTTAAGGAAAACCAACGTTTCAACCGTGCTGGCGACGAGGAGGATAGCGAGTCGTCAAACGTAATAGACAAGGTCGAAGAAACTCTAACACCATTGTCTGAGGAAAATATTCTGTCAAACTTGTCAGAAATTTATCGAAAAAGGGCACGATTATTACTGAAGTACTGGCGCAAGAATGCACCAGATAGGTTAAAGTGGAATGCCTCTGGAAACATTCTGTTGGATGGAAAACTCGTACCACAATTCAACATATTACAACTATTAAACTATGTTGTAAGGGAGAGTAATAGTAGAAAGAACAAAAGGGAAAGTATGGACAGTAATGAACCGACAGGTGGTTTAGAAATTGCAAAATTTATTGGTGAGTCTGAAACACCGATGCTTCTTATTAGAAATATAGAAATTATAAAGATCATCAAAAGATTGACTAAACCATTAAATACGGCAAAACGTCGAGCAAGTTCGACCATATGTACTAGTAAACGGCATTCAATGGGGTCAGTATTCACACCACCTCAGACGAGAAACATGGTGGTTAAAATTGGACATGTAAAAAATGTCGGTAGATTACGATAAACAATATTATGACCCATCTAACGAAGCTGGTTATGCTGGTGCTCACCGACTGACACTAGTGAAAGCAAAAGGTAAATCGTTATCGAAAAAAAACGGGAACGTTTGCACGAATGGCTAAGCAATCAAGACGCTTACACGTTGCACAAACCTATACGTCGAAAATTTCCAAGATTACACTACAATGTTTCCAACGTGGACGATGTTTGGGAAGCTGATTTATGCCAATTAACATCTATAAAAAAAGAGAACGATGATTTTTGCTATTTACTAGTAGTTATCGACATTTTAAGTAAGTTTGCATGGGTCGAACCATTACGCGACAAGTCTGCAATCACCGTAGCCAATGCTTTTGAGAAAATTTTAAAACGGTCTGAGGGTAGGAAACCGGTGCAGCTCCAAACAGACAGAGGCAAGGAATTTTTAGGTACAGCACTGCAAAATGTTTAAAAAAACATAACATTCGTTTTCGGGTGGCTCGAAATCCCGATGTGAAAGCGGCTGTAGTTGAACGACTAAATCCCACGATCAAAGAGCGAGTTTGGAGATATTCCGCGCATCAAAATACGAATCGATATATTAAAATATCGTAAAATAATTCTACACATTCTGGAATAAAGATGAAACCAGCAAAGGTTGATCTGTACAATGCAGTGCAAGCCCGAGAGAATTTACAGAAGAGTAGGTCAAAGGCAACGTTCGAGAAAGGTTTTGAAAAAAACTTCAGCGAAGAAATATTTATTGTAAATGGAATTTCACGACGACAAAATATATATATTTACGAATAGCGAGATCTGAACAACGAGGTGATTGACGGCATCTTTTACACCAAACAGTTAGCGCGCGTGGGATCACACCGCGTAGCCAGTGAGCAACAATTTAAGATCGAACGTGTGCTACAAAGTAAAGGTGTGGGAAAAAGAAAAAAACTGTTGGTAAAGTGGATAGGATACCCTGAAAAATTTAATTCTTGGATTAAAGCATTTGACGTAAAATCGTTGTAAACATGGATCACCTTGAAGACTTTTATTTGGTACTACCGAGCAATAGTAGTATGTCGTATTTTCCAGATAATACAACTACTTGTTTCACCACGTAAGTCACAAAATCCGATTAAATGGAAATTGGGAAATTGGCCTCGCTGAAATTCACGTTCCTTGTACTATCATGCATATTCAAAAATCAGAAAATTTTTATAACTTTTAATTAGGTACTGCCAAAAACCAATTTTCGGATTTTGACGGCATCTGTAACTTTCCATACGGAATTTACGATAATATTGAACAGCTGGCGAGTGAAATAAACAACATTCAAATCGTACGCGAACATCAAACCCTCGTACCCAGTCAATTTCAGAATAGTTTTTACATGTTAAAACAAACTTGTAATTGCGAGGTACCACTATATACGACATTTATTCAAAAATTTCTTCGTATTTTTGGTTTTCAAAATGATGTGCATAGAGCGACAGGTACAATTGTTACTGGAATAAACAAATATTGGTAATAGACTCGCTTGTCTTTCGCAAACTATACCCGATCAACTTTACGTTAATACAGATATTTGTGAGCCTTACACAGTTGGTGACATTCAGGCTGCGCTCTTACGAATAGTCGCTCTGAATACTTCGAAATATAAATTTGGAACAAATATGGTGAGGCAATATGCATCAATTCGTTATAAACCATTACTGCATCCCTTTTTTCGAAATGTTATCATCGATATAAGGGATCAACACGGAAAAACAATCCGATTCGAGTTTGGTACATTGACGATAAAACTTCATTTCAAACGCATGCGCTAAGTACATAATATGAGTCATTATATTCAGTACTACAAAGAGCAGGCTGGTGGCGGTCCTAGAGGTGTAGAAAACGTATACTCGGGTTCAACGTATCCAAAGGGTTGTGGAATTAAAGTTTTCTCGGTTCGATATTTAGAAAAATTGTTCCTTATCTAGCTAGCGGTGTCAAGGCTATAGGAAAGCAGACTGTATGCGCGGGATTACACGTACTCCGTGACGTTACAAACAGTGGTGCTAATTTAAAAGAATCTTTGAATGTGCGAGTTCGAGAGTCTGGAAAAAAATGTGAAAAGGAATGCAGTGACAAAAATTTCGGAAATGATGCAAGATGGTGGATATAAAGTGTACGGTGCCGAGCGTAGACGCTAGTCAAACAGAAAACGCGGACCAATGCGGGTTACTACAACAAAAATTCGCAAAAAAAAAACAGTTTCAGGTAATAATAAAAGGAAGGGTAAGAGCAGGAAGAGAAAGAAAATATGTTTGGACCTAAGTAATAAGTAGTTTTTTTAAAATGGCGTATTTGCACGCCTGCAGCGGCGAAGGGATGAAGAGCGAACTCGATCTCTTTTCCGTACCTCTCACACAGACATCGATCGAGAGTAGTGCATATCTTTACTACAAACCTGTCTCTTAGCGATGAAACCGATTCACCTTTAGAATTTTTAATCCCAAGCTCTACGGAACGATGATACGAAAAATGCAAAAGTCGCACCAATCAATAATGTTATTCATTCGATATTTGATCAGGTCGACATATTTTTTAATCAAAAATTAGTTTCTCCACCAAACAACACTTATCCTTATCGGGCCTACATAGAAAGATTATTAAATTATGCACCTCCCGCTATACAATCTCTTCTGACCGCTGCGCTATTTTATCCGGATACAGCCGGTAACATGGATGCACCACCAAATATGGCGAGTAATGCCACTGGAGCAAATATCGGTCTAATAAATCGTCAATACTTTACTTTAGGTGGAAAAACAGTCGACATGATTGGTCATTTGCATTGCGAAGTTTTCAATCAACCAAAGTTTCTTCTCAACGGTGTAGAAATGAGAGTAAGACTTGTACGTAGCAAAAATGCATTCTGTCTCATGGATTTTTCCTCAGATGGACAATTTTCAGTACGTATTAAAGAGGCAACGCTAATTGTACGGAGAGCTAAAATAAGTCCTGGTAACTTATTAGCTCACGCAAAGGCATTAGCGAAAACAACAGCCGAATATCCCATTACCAGGGTTGAAATAAAGTCGTTTACTATGCATAGTGGGATTTTTGGAGATACCCTTGATAACGTTATATTAGGTCAATTACCGAAAAGAGTCATTCTTGGTTTTGTTCTAAATGAGCATTTAAGGGTAACCGGCAACTCAATCCTTTCCATTTCAAACATTTTTCAATAAACTTTCTCTCATTGTACGTAGACGGTGTGCAAATACCGAGCAAACCACTACAACCAAGGTTCACAGGTACAAGTACTCTGTCTATAGATGCATTTCATACACTATTTTCTGGCACTGGCATACATTACCTAAACGAGGGTATCGATATCAGCCGTACCACTTACCCTCTTGGATATTCTTTATTCGCATTCGATCTTACACCTCGGTTCTCGCGATAGTTCGTCCTGGAAAAAGTACGTCGGTAATCATGGATTACATTATAGATATCCAAGGTCTAAGAGACTAGCACAATAATTTTTTTCCAAAAGAAGTTGCTATAGTTTCTCTCCAAGTCACGTTATCGGTAATTGGATAGTAATGTCGCCTCGGTATTACGAAGAATTACCATGCAAAGTGAGATCTGCAAACGATTTTGTTACGGCACGACTTCATGGGATACCATGGTTTGATGGTGATATTACATTACGTAAATTACATGTGTACTTTTATGGTATCGCGAGAAACGCATCATAAATATACGTGAAAGGAAGTGAAAAAGCTCTATATCTTAAATCTCTGTTGGCTCGATGAATTGTTAATATTGACGACTATACCAAGGGCAGTTTTAGCGATTTATATAAAGCATTCGATTGTAAACACAAATGCATTCTACACGCAAGTATGCAAGACAAGTATAAAACGTCGCAGTGCGCTTTGCAGAGCGCATACTTACTAAAGGTATGGCTTTATTCACAACTGTCGGAGCAAGATCGTAAATTTTTTTCTCAAAATAGTTCTGAAACAATTTATGATAGTCTGCAAAAACGCTTATGGCGAGATACTAGAGATAGCGATACCGATTCAACAGCTCCAATCTCTGACAACGACGGAAGTACAAGTGTCGATAATTATATCCTTGATAGTGAGAAATCCTTTAAAGAAAATGCTGAAAAAAAGAAGACAATAATGAATACAATAGAGATTGGGCGAGCTCTGGAGGGTACGGAAGCTACAACAATCGGAGTCCACGCGGCAGATCATCGTGCAATGCCAACGCCAATAGCAATAACGTGTAATGTGGATGAACATACAAAACCAGGGTCGCACTGGATAGTAATTTACGCGAATAAAGACAAAATTGGGGCGTATTTCGATAGTTATGCTTTCCCACCGTTGTCTCATCATTATTTAGAACGTCTTCGACGTAACTGTGAAAGATTCGAATATAATACTAAGAAACTTCAAAGCGCTGATTCAACGTGCTGTGGTCAATACTGTATAATGTTTTTACATCATATGTGTCAGGATGGAGATTTCAACACATTTTCTCAATTATTCACACAAAATACTATAAAAAATGATAATTTAGCTATTAATTTTTATAAAAATATTTGTAACAAACTGAAATATAAAAAATGTAAGAGAACGTTTGCGTTTGGTGATGAACTCTCACGTGGTTTAGGATATTGCAATTAATCATGTATTTCTAGAAAGATTATTTAACATTAATGTAGTTTTAAAATAAATAATATCGGTGATGTGTAAACGGTTGTGTTTCTTTTCTAACATTCTAATCCTCTCCCCTTTTTTTATTATATATTAATGACAAACGTTATTTATATCTTATACGCAGAAGTGCATAATTTTTATTTTTTCTGTTACATCTAATTTTCACAACCAAACAATCAGTGCAACATCTGTTAAAGCACATTCAATTTTATTTTTAGAATTCTATTGTATGTACTTCCCTACTACTTTGATGTACTACGTTACATCTGGTTAAAGTAACTAATATCCGAAAGTGGTGGGACCATCATAGATACATGAAGAGGTGGTTGTACAACAGTCAGTTGAGCATAGACAGTCGATCTATGAGTTTAGCGAACGAAACAGTGTAGTATAACGTTTATAAATTTCTAGTGTACAATTTAAGTAAAAAAATGGCTGACTGTCAATTAAGAAAACGTGAAGTGTACCCGGAGTCGCCTAATCTCTTATTAGCTACAACGTATGCTCTGAATAAATTAAACACAAAGTGGGTCTGCGTAGGACTTGAGTAGAGAGGAGGATATTATCTCTATGTTATTAAGTTAATTACCGCAGGACCGTCATACAAGAACCTTACGCTGGACGTAGAAAGTTGGAACAGTTTGAAACTACACTTTGATCTGATAACATCATATTTCGATAACAATTATTCTTTTTATCGAGAGTTTGGACGTCCTAGTAAGATTTTTCTCGAGAAGCACGATTTAAGTTTTACATCGTAATACGGTCATAGAACAATTATCATCGACGAGAGACCAGAGTCTGATCACGATGTTATAGAAGAAAGTGATATTGAAACGCTAACTGAAAATCCATCTTGTCAGAAGAAGAAACTTTGTCATAATCCACCAGCTATAGTAATGCAACAATCAACTTTTGATGGACTGCGAAACCAGAGCGGGTTGATAGATTTGCATCTTGGATTACTCAAAGAAATAGTTGGTAAAGTTAATAGGACTGCCGATTGTACGTTCGAATGTTTAAAAGATAAACTTGGGAAGGAAGAAGGTTAAAATGCTAAAAGTATTTTATAAAACTTTAAAGTGTTTAAACAGTACTATTCAACCCAGTATGCTGACATAGAAGGATTTGTTAACGAGAGAAAGGTCGAAGATGATAACGATGGGTTTAAGTATATGTATTTACCAATTATGTTGGGTGAAATTTACGCGTTCGACTTACCCTTGATTTCAAAAGATCTACACGCTATCATGTTTGAAGAATAGTATAAATACAAATCACTCGAGCAAGTCTACTCATTCTATTTCAATACTCACATCAACATGGGTCCAAATACCAGCAATCCGAAGCACAAACCTCTACTAGATAAGCAAGAAAAAAATAACGAAAACAAATTCATGTCTCAATGGAAAAAATCAAAATAAAGAGAGAGATTTGATTTGATTTGATTGTTCTTTATTTGGCTTTATGGGGTAAATACCCCGTAAGCACTAACAGCATGAAATACAGAAAATATACAGGAAAATAAAATAAAATAACAATATGTGTAACATATACAAAAACGTTATCAATATATAGCGATAATTACAAGAGCAGTGACTAGATATAATATAATAATAGAATGTAAAATAATTTAGAAAAGTATATGTACAATTAATTAAAGAATAAACAAATACTTAAAACTACACAACAATAAATAAATAAATTAACTTAACTGCTCTCTGCAGGCATCGCTGAAGTTTAACAATTTTGCTAAAGTTGGTTAAACTATAAAACTTAAGACTTAATAAGCTAGGCGCTGTTACAATTTTAAAAACAACTAAGAATATAAGAATGTAAATTACGCAGCATCCAGGTGAGGGATGGACCTCGGCGATAAGCCCTCAGACACCACCCGCAAGTACCAGGCTGTTTGGTCGAGCCCAGACAAATGGCTAAATAGTGTGGTTTTAAATTCGTTGAAGCATGAAGGGTTAAAGTTGATGACAGGGAGCTGATTCAAAATGCGGGTGGAGGTGATGATAAATGACTTATTTAAGGCTTCTGTGCGCGGAGGAAGATACATGAGCGATTTGGGAGGATGACGAGAGTAAGAGCGAGGGTTTTGGCCGGAGGTATTAAGCAAGGTAAAATGGTCAGCTAGATATGAGGGTGAATTGTGAGCAATGATATTAAATGCTAGGGAACCGATGAGATATGAACGTCTGGACTCAACCGACAGCCATTTTAAACCAAGTCTAAACGGGGTGACGTGCTCACGTCTCGCTATGTTACCCCATACAAATCTGACGCAGGCATTCAACAATCTTTGAAGCTTGATATTTTTAGTCTGATCTACATCATTATACACTGCGCACGCATAGTCTAGATGGGGAAAAATAAGCGTTTCAACAAGACTCTTGCGAAGCTTAATCGATAATGATTTATTGTAAAAGCGGAGAGAATGTAGAACACCGTGAACGCGCCTAGAGATTGACATGATCTGCTTAGACCAATCGAGGGTAGGGGTGATCAGCAACCCCAGTGATTTAACCACACTCTCGTAATCCAGCAAGTCATTACCCAGTTTAACCTTCGGGGCAATGTTCAGGTTGATACGCGAAATAAAAGCCTGACTGCCCAGGATCATTACCTTCGTCTTTTTAACATTCAGTGAGAGGCCATTTTCCAATGCCCAATTTGCGATCGCATTCGCATCGTGAGATGCGCGTTGAACACCAGCGTCGAAGTCAGATGGAAAGAACGAATGGTAAACCTGGGCATCATTGGCAAATAACATATGATTGCTATACTTTAAAACCTTAGGTAAATCATTAATGAAAATGGAAAATAAGATCGGACCCAGAACACTGCCCTGAGGCACACCAGCATTCACCTCCAGCCAATCAGAAAACATGCCAACCTCGTCCACGACGGCCTGTTTGCGACCTACAAGGTATCTGTAAAACCAGTTAAGTACCAAGTCTGTACAGCCGATGTCGCCCAGCTTACGGATGAGCTTATTGTGTGGGACTGTATCAAAGGCCTTGGAGAAATCAAATAAGACTAAGATCGTAATCATTCTGGAGTCAATTGCTCTTCTAAAGTCATCTAACACCCCCAGAAGAGCTGATTGAGTACTATGGCCCTTTCGAAAGCCCGCTTGTCTGTCAATTAACAAATGATTAGATTCGAGGTACTCAACCAGCTGATCATGTACTAATCTCTCCAAAACCTTTGAGATCTCACAAAGCTTGGCAATAGGTCTTGTGTCTGAACACGATTCTAACCTGCTCGACTTCGCCAACGGGAACAGCACGACCTTCTTCCAGCAATCGGGGAACCATCCGGAAGAAGCTCTAGCAATAGCTTTGGAAGAAGCTCTAGCAATAGTTCGCTGAACTTTTTTGGCCGATGCAGGCAGTAAGCTGAATGAAGGAGGCGTTGGAAAGTGACAAATATTAGAAATGATGGATGCGAATGAATGAATAGAGAATGGTGAAGAATGATTTGAAATAGAAGCATAGTAATTGTTGAGTTGATGAATTGTAAAGTATTTTAATGGCGAAGGATTGGACTTCATGCCCAGACCCATATTTTTATAGCAACTAGCGCTTTGGCTTTAGCCAACGCACAACAGCGGCGCTCCGTCGAGCCCGGCGCGACCTCGAAACAATGTGTGTGCGTGATGTTATTGCATAGTACACAAACCTCCTTATAATCTTTCCGCGTCAGTCGAGCACCACACACAAAACAGCCGCGCGACGTTGCCATTCGAATAATGAGGCGTCGATTCCGTTGACCTTGCGGTGCGCGAATTCTGCTCGTGTGCGTAGGTTGGTAATCCTGCTCGTAGAACGCTGGACAGGCCGCCTTTTCGCAAACTCACAGGTAACCTCCAAAATGCCTTTAGTTGAAAAGCGATAAAGCGTGGGAACAGCTGACAGCAAAAACACAAACTATTTATAAAAATAGGTACTGCTGTCAGTGTACGTCCCAATGATTCCACTGGAAAAATACTCGAGGCAAACGTGAGAGTATTGTGAGTGTTATAGCGCGGAGCAAAAATCTAGGCTAGTTTGTACTCACCGGAAGAGAGAGAGAGAGAGAGAGAGAGAGAGAGAGAGAGAGAGAGAGAAAGTGAGAGAGAGAGAGTCTAAAAATAGATGCAGCGCGCCATACCGGCCCTTCGGCAGACTGTGTAGGGAGGCGTGGTGGGGGTTTGTTTACGCCTCGCTATACCACCCTTTAACTACTTACATATTTTCTTCATAAATATTTATATTAAAAGAAATTAATGTTATTTTACCTTGTCTTAGCTATAAAATAAACTATACTTTATATATGACATTAAACCGGTTAAATTAATAAAATAGTAAGAAAAAATTTTTTTTTAATTTATATCATTTTTATTACGCAATTTGTTTTTATTGTTTCTTCAAAAAATCTTGAACTCCAATTAAACATTTTTTATGTTATACCAAGTAAATCACCGTTTTATAAAAATCATATACCAGAAAGTGTTGCATAACAGGAACTAGTTTTCGCTGTGTTTCTTAATAGGCCACTATACCTTATGTAGGGTATCGGAAAAGTTTTAATGATTGGAGACTAGATCGAAGAAAAAGTCTATTGAAACCTTATTCTTTTGCTTAAGAAAAATCGTGAAATTTTTAACTGCACCTCAATTAGATAGAGAGCAGTTTAGGAACGTGCAAGAAAATATGCAGAAATTTAGTTTTCCTTTTTTTTAAACTATTTAATAAACTAAACCCTGCAACGCACATTGGGTTGCAGTACACTCGTGTGATGTTATTAAATGGACCGCTGGTACATCGCATGAAATTTGAATGAAAGAATAATGTGTTACAGAAATTGCAGCGGGTATATCATAATAAATGTAAATTCATCCCTTTGTGACGGGTAGATTTTATTTAAAACTATCAAACCTATAAAACCTAACCTCACGCAAATACTTTTAATTAATTCTGTTCACCTCGATTTATTATAATTAAAAGCCTCACCTCGGCTTGAGACTACCGCACTCTATAAAGGGGAGTCAGAAAAATGGCGCAACCCACGTCGTATCAGCAAATGATAGTTTTATTATTTTACTCGACGACACAGACAATACAGACAACACGAGGAGCAACTACTAATAAATTAACAATTTTATATTTATAATTAACAACTAAATTTATTCAATGTAGTCAATTACACTCCAATGATTATTGGCACCGCTGTTCATCAATCTAGAACACGAAACGTAATACAAATTTTCTTAAACAATTCAATTTAATTAACAATTAATTAATTAATAAAAGGAAAAGAAAACGCGACGCGATCACACACACACAATCTCACTCACACACCCAGATAGGGTAATTTCGCGCCAAAAATAGACGCTAACTCGATTTTCAATAATAATATTAATTTAAAAACTCGAGCTGAAAAGAAAAAGTTTGTTGCCGATACTCTAAAACTATTGCATCTGCTACCTTACTCAATTCAACGAAACTACTCCTGTAAATAAAATAATGACTCGAAATTTCCACAAATTAAATTTATCTCAGCTATCCATGAGTTCTCGAAGCTGCAAAGTAAATTAAATATTAAAAGGTCTCACCAACATTTCACCTTGAATCCACTTTCAATATCAATTATTATTTCTTTTTGTTTGTCCACAATACAATGATCAATTATCTTATCGTCTTGGAGTCACAATGATCGATTAATTAATATTCTATTATTCTCAAAATGGAGACTTCTCCTTTTCGTTATTTTTCTCCTCCAAAATTATCTCTCTATCTCTCCAAACACACGTCTATGCTCTATCAAGGCTAGGATAACAAGAACGGAAGGACGCGATCGAGGGAGATCCGCCCCCCGTAACGAACTTTTCTGAGATCGCCTGATTATAGATCATTGGATACTTTAGCTGAAACTCGATATTATTCGTGGAAAATTCTCTCGACAATTTGATTGGTTTTATTCCTGGATGCACGAACCTGCGCGAGGATAATTGTCCTCATGGAAAATCACTCATATGGCGCGACACTCGAAATCAAATTACCGGACTCGAAATATTTTAATTACATCATACTCGAAAAACACCGAACTTATAACACCAAAATGTCACCAAAATAACACCAAAAATACATAATAAATAATAGATTTCATCAATAATATATATAATTAACATATAACTCATGCAACATTTAAGGGAATATTGCGATTTATCGTTGGATTTTTCTCGAGTATTTAAATTAATGTTTAAGGGGATGTCGGAGCTATAGCCTCCATCAAAGGCCGCTCGATCTCGCGGCTTCGAATGGCGCTGGAGTCAGGTGTCAATTTCTATGATAAACGTACTTAAAACCTAAATTATAAATTTTGCAGCTACATAGAGCTGTTGAAAGATACTTTCCCCCTAACTATAACTAAAATTAAGGTAATTGTAATATTACTCTTAGCAGCAAATGTTTATTTTTTTAAAGAAATGTGAAATACGTTGCGTGTAGCATTACGGCAGATATAGATTCATTGAATATGAGACGTATTTCAAATTTCTTTAAAAAAATAAACATTTGCTGCCAAGAGTAATATTACAATTACCTTAATTTTAGTTATAGTTATGGGGGAAAGTATCTTTCAACAACTCTTTGTAGCTGTAAAATTTATAATTTATGTTTAAAGTACGTTTATCGTAGAAGTCGACACCTGACTACAGCGCCATTCGAAGCCTCGAGATCGAGCGGCTTTTGATGGAGGCTATGGCTCCGACATCCCCTTAAACATTAATTTAAATACTCGAGAAAAATCCAACGATGAATCGCAATATTAATTTCACATATAATACAATGAGTGCGAGAGAGAACGCCGTATATAAATGTATATAGACATACTTCCCACATAGCATGAAAGCTTCCCGATGAAAAATTCATGCAATATTCCTTTGCAAGTTTTCTGCAACCTTCTTAAACCTTTACTGAATCTGACAGCAATCTTTCACACGAAGATTCCTCGAAAGCGTTATACAATATTGTAGCAACATTCCAAGAAAGATAAAAATCACGGTAAAATGATATATTGCATGAAACATTGCTAACAGCTTGCAGCAACGTTTCTAGAAATGTTGTAAACTTCATTACAGAAAGCTTTCATGAAAGACAACTCGAAATATTGAAGCAAGATTTATAACAGATTCAAAGAAATTATACGGCGTAAGCTTGCTGCAAGCTATTCAAATATATTGCTGCAACCATTCAAGAAATATTCATTCTTAACGTTTCAGAAAAGTTCAGTCAAAGAATGCAGCAATTATTGCTTACTAGCTTCTAGGAAGATTGCTTAAAAGCCTTCCAGGAAGATTTAAATTATTCTTTCTGACAGATCTGTGACGTTGTAAAACATACAACGTACAAGTACATGCACATGGCTTGTATTTACAAGTCATGTGCATGCATACAGTTAATTTATATTAGATCGCGATCGCGTCGCGGGTAGCAAATCCCTCGCAGGCGGACCGAAGTGCACCGATGCACTTTAATATAAACACTGATACCCACGGTATGGGTATGTTTTAGCGACCGATACCCGATGGTATTACGCGGATCACGACCCAGACCACGGCCGAGAGGTATCGTGAGCCAAGGACCGAGCCCAGGTCGTCTCACGATACCTGGCGTACCCGCTGCTGATGTCAACAAGACGGGAGGTTAGGCGGCGTCCTAACCTCAACCGTCACACGTGCTCAGCAGACGACGACGGCTGAGATGGCGCATGGGTGCGCGCACGCCCGAACTACGTACTAGTAGTTGGGAGAGCCAGGGTGCTCCCCCACCTTACACCCGTATACCGGGGAACGCGGCACCGACGGCGACGATCGTACCGCACTAGGCGTGGTGCGCGGGAAGGGGGGATTACTCGAGCAGCGAGAGTGTTGCGCGCGCGAAGAGCTCGAGTGAGCGACCGTAGTGGGATAATGGGTGGGAGCGCGCGGAGCGAGGTGAGCGCGAGAGTAGAGTAGGAGTCGCGGTATACCTAATATATGCGTGCGAAGGTATACCGCGGCATATTAGAATATATATAGATATATATAGATATATATAGATATATACGGTGCGCGCACACCTATGTATACGTATGTACTGTTGTATATAGCGCGCACACGTATATAATATTAGGTTGATTATTTTAGCTAGATAGCGTTGTTGATTAATGGAAGAAAAATATGGAAATCCGTCGGTAGAGTTTGGGGCGTTTTGTGTTAATTTTTTAGAATGTATATAGTTGTAAATAGTAGACGGAATTAAATTTTAATTGTTGTGTGAGTGTGTCGGGATAGTTAGTATTAATTACATAGCCTGTAGGCACGGGGCGGCAGCACCGACTGGGTTACCGATCTGGTAATTATCTATTTGTAATGCGCGCCTTCCGAGTGCCAGGGGATGATTGGTTGCGTGATCGACCCAATGGTCCTCAACGCCGGTAGGTAAGGAGTAGAGTAAGATAGAGAAGGATATCGATAGGGTGGGGAGGAAAATCCTTAATTTTGGGGATCAAGCCACGCCGTGAGCCGGATAAAGAAGCCGGTCTCGAGGATTCGCTACCTGATCGTCCGACGAGATAGTCGTGTATTTATTGAGTAGAGTTGTTGAGGCGGAGTAGCCATTTTTGGTCGAAGTTTTGTAGAGTAGACTAGAGTTGAGTTGAGATAGGGTTGTTAGTCGAGGTGTGAGCCGAATTGGTGGGAGCCGTGAGGAGATTGATTAGGCGAGTAAGATTTACGGTTAGCCCGACGGGCGACCGAATTATTAATTATTAATATTATATTTTTATATACCGCCGGACGGAGTTGCGTGAGTGTATGCACGAGTGAGAGTCGGTCGCGAATCGCGATTAGAATTTGTGTCGGTGCCGGAAGTTGTAATATTTTGCTTTATTTAAATTTCCAATAAATTAAGTTGAGTTTGATTATAATTCGCGAGTGTGTTATTTGATTTTTCCTTTACTCTAAAAGCCGCCGGTTCCGAGGTGGTCAGCCGTCGGGATTCCCTCTGTGACGAGGAGTCGAGGTGGAGATTTGCCGGGGTGCCGAGTAGTGTTTTAACGTAATAATTATTCTTTTTAATTGAAATATCGCCAGGCGCCCAATTAAATATAAATCGGCGATATCTAGCCATTTTCAACGTCGCTACGACGGAACCTCCGCCGGGTTATAATTTAATCCAATTAGATTTTTCCCGACGAAAAGTAGCGTCGCAGATCATAGGACAATAATTCCGGCAAGCTTTCTGCAAGCTTCCTGAAAGCCGCACCGAAAGTCGCAAGAGCAAAGAAACTTAAGTTTGCATATAACCTTGCTAAAATATTACCGCAAATATTGCAGGAATGTTACTCGTAATCTTTCGTGAAAGACATGCATCACAGATTGCCACAACCTTTCTTGCCACCTTGAAAAGAGATTCGTCATGCACTGCACAACTAGCTTTCAGAAGCTTATTCTGGAAGATTGCAGCAGCCCGTCAAGGAATATTCCCGTCAAATTATGCAAAAATGTTTCACGAAAGATTGCGTGAATCAATGGTACCTACTTTGTAGAAAACTTGCGTAAAAGATTGCAGCAGGATTTCAATGCATTCTTTCTAAAAAATCATAGAACAATATTTCCGGCAAGCTTCCTGCAAGATTCCTGGAAGCCGCACCGAAAGTCGCAGAAGAGAATAAAATTAAGCTTGCATGAAACCTTGCTGAAATATTGCAGGAATGTTACTCGTTATCCTTCGTGAAAGACAGGCAGACAGATTGCCACAACCTTTTTGGCCACCTTCAAAAGAGTTTCATCAGGCACTACACGACAAGCTTTCAGAAGCTTATTCTGGAAGAGTGAAACAACCTGTTAGAGAATATTCCCATTGAATTATGCAAAAGCGTTTAACAAAAGAATGTCACAATGTGCAGTACATGCTTTGTAGAAAGCTTCCCTAATAGCATCCAGCAAGATTCCAATGAACTTTTTAAGGAAAATCGAAAGAGAATATTTCCAGCAAGCGTCTTGCAAGTTTTCAGAAAACCGCACCGAAAATCACAATGGAAAATAAAGTTTATCTTGCATGGAAGCTTGCTGAAATATTGTGTCAAATATAGCAGTAACGTAACTGCCAATCGTTCAAAAAAGTCTATGTATAGCATGAATCTTCCATCGGGGAGATATTTTAATACTGCTTCGTGCAGTATTATGTATAAAGAAATTCTTCGTAAATAATTTTTTATCTTTATTATTTATTAATATTCATATTAATAATAAATTATATTTTGTAGTTATATGTACAATTAACAGATCTACTTATTTCTAATTACGCCGAAATCGATCTGGATATTCGAAATTCGAGATTATCGAATGTATGTTCATTTGTAGAATGTGAGAATAAAGACTTAGTTCCAAGTAATTATTTAACTTAATGATTTGTTAATATTTAATTATATTTTATATTTTGTATTTATATCGTTGCATAATTCGCTGATTTCCACACAGCATAAAAGATCCCGATGAATGATTCATGCAATATTCCTTTGCAAGTTTGCTGCAACCTCCCTAAAACTTAACTAAATCTTACAGCAATCTTTTGAAAGGAACATTCTACAAAAGCGTTCTGTAATTTTTTAGCAACATTCCAAGAAATATATAAATAACGATAAAATGTTATATTGCATGAAACATTGCCAATAGATTGCAGCAACATTTCTAGAAATGTTTCAAACTTCATCACAGAAAACTTTCATGAAAGACAACCAAAAATATTTAAGCATGATTACAGCTAGAGTTTGATGCAAGCTATTTAAATATATTATTGTAACCATTCAAGGAATATTGCTGCCTAAGGTTCCAGAAAATTTCAGAAAAAGAATGAGGAAATCACTGGTCACTAACTTCTAGAAAGCTTGCGTAAAACCTTCCAGCAAGACTTCAACGCACTGATTTTGAGCGATCAAAAGACTATATTTCCGGTAAGCTTCTTGCAAGTTTTCAGTAAACCGCACCGAAAGTCACAGTGGAAAATAAAATTAAGCTGGCATGAAAACTTGCTGAAATGTTGCCGCAAATATTCCCCGATGGAAATTTTACAAAGTAAATAAAAGTATATAAATGCAGCTAAATGTGACAATTGAGACTGTATTTACTTTTATTTACGTTTATTTACTTTTCTTTACATTTATTTACATTTGTATATCTTTAATTATATTTGTATACTGTTATTTACATTTCTGATTGTTTCAAAGAAAAATTTACTGGCACCAAATAATTTTTTATAATCGTATATATAATTCATTACAGATATTTATATTTATTTAGACTTATTTACGAATACATACATTTTTTATCATTTATATAAATTTATGTACATTTATTTACAGTTATAAAATAAACTGCATTAAATATAATTATAGAAAATTATAAATAATAATAAACTAAATTAAAATATTAAAAAACTATTTATTATAGATACACTAACTAGGAGAGTGTCTCACCTTCAGGTCACGGATCTTAACCAAACTCTGGGATACGTTTTGTAATATAAAAATATAAAGAAATTCAAAATTTTAGACTCTAACGCTCTGATTTATGAAAATTAAAAGCCACTAAAGCAAATTTTGAAGAAAAATTACTCCCATTTTAATCGCTTATATCACGGAAACAAACAGAAATATACACTGAACCTGAAGTAAGCTCAAATTGGTTAATTTGTCTTAAAGTTATGCATAAGGAATATTGCTGCTTAATGTTCCAGAAAAGTTCAGAGAAAGAATGCGGCAATTTCTAGTAAGTAGTTTGCAGAAAGCTTGCATAAAAGATTTTAGCAAGATTCCAATGCAATTTTTGTGAATGATCAAAAACAATGTTTCTGGCAAGATTCCTGCAAATTTTCGGTAAAAAACGCGATAAGTTGCAGTGGAACATAAAATTAGGGTTGCTTGAAAGCTTATTAAAATATTGCATTAATAAAACTGGTAATCTTTCGTGAAAGACAGCTAGATAGACTACAATAATCTTTCTGGACACGCTCAAAAAAGTTACGTAACGCCTCGCACAAAAAGCTTCCAGAAGCTTATCATGGAAGATTGCAGCAATATATCAAGGAATATTCCCGATGAATTATGCAAAAATGTTTCACTAAAAAATACTGCAATGAACAGCTTACCTGCTTTATGGAAAGATTCCTCAAAAATTTCCATCAAATTCTTGGAATTTAGTACAAAATACACTCTCCACCACATGCTTTCAAAATTTCAAAGTTTTAGTGCTTAGCAACAAAACGTTGTAGCTTAAAAACTCCAAGGCCTTTCAAAAAAGCAGGTAAAAGATTTCAGTAAATGCTACTGCAAAAGTTAAAAAATTCAAATTTGTGTTTTTTATAAATATTAAAAAGAGATGAAAACACTAAACAACATGTCTCTTTTTGATCCGTTGTAGATTTAGTGTACAGATAGCTCAAGAAAACCAACGAGGTTTGGAAGGTAATTGCTTTAGCTTTAAAATGAGAGGTTGAGCGTTTGTTTAACCCACTTTTTACCAATGTTGGAGTATTTTTAGTAAAAAAACACGCTTTTTTTTAAAATCGAAATATTTAAAAAAGGAAGAGACATAGAGAAACACTTCAGAGCGAACAAAGATGCTATTTTACTCACAGAACATAGATCTGCAGCTTAAATACGATTTGAACAAAATAATTCTTTTCCATGTTTTAGCATAACAAAAAATTTTAAAAATCACTTTTTTTATTTTATATTGTACTTGAAAAATGTTTAAACTAACATTAATTGAATTAAAAAATTATAGAATAATATTAATTTTAAAAATACTGTATTAACTGAAATGGAATATAATGGAAAAAAATTTTTTTAAAATGCAAAAAAATGAGTTTTGCCACAATTTTTTTTCTTAAACCTACAATCTATTTAAACGTTAAAAAATTACCTTTCATTTGGTCTGAAGCTGGAGAATGGCAGACAATTCAAAACCAAGATATGGACATTTTTGGACAAAAACAGTACTACAAATTTACTAAAGTGTCCATATCTTGGACCAGAATTGTCTGCCAGTCTCCAACTACAGACGAAATAAAAGGTAATTTTTCAACGTTTATATAGATTTTTGGGTTGGGAAAAAAAATTGTGGCGAAACTCATTTTTTTACATTTTAAGATTTATTTTATGTCTAGCAGGTACCTATATATATATAATTGGGGCAATTAAAGTTTTTTAACAGATTCTACAGAAAATTTTCAAACTTTCTTGTATTTAACATGCATAACAAAAAATCAATAGGATTTGGGTTATAAAACGATAAATATAGTTAAAAAATAAAAAATTTCATTAAATTTCAATTTTTTGATTGCTAGCAGCATTAAACGTAATTAAAATAGCGCTCTAAAAATGTAGCTCCATCTTTTTTAACCCATTTCTGAAAGATTCCACCAGAAAAATATTTTATTTTTTGAATGGATCACTTCACGTGGAATACCCCATATATATATTTTTATACTATAACGGGCGCGTGTTCCGAAAAGCACAATAGCCCGTAAACTCGAAAACCAGCTGTAATCATGTGATTGCGCGCAACGTCGCGAAGGGCCGCGAGACACCGAGTCTCGGGCAGTCCGTTACGAGCCGTATCGACGAGCGGTCGTGATTCACGTGAAAGAAAGAGCGGAAGCCGTAAGAGAGACGAGACGTGCGACGAGATCGAGAGCGAGAGTGCACGAGGTGAGTCGAGGCAGCTCCCGGAGAACAAGCCGTTCTGAGGACACGGGTCTGTTCACCTCCAGGACGGATAGCCGCCCGGGACGACTTGCACTCGTCGAAGCTTCGCGAGATAGAAAGAGAGAGAACGGGATTGAGAGTAGCCGTTTCGCCGGCGCGTTCCTGCGCACCAAGTAAGTTGTTTACAACTTGGATCGGGTGGCATCGACTTCTTCCGGGAAGAGCGAGACGCAGTGCAGCAAGCACTGTCGGTTCGAGGGCGCGATTCGCCCAACCAGGCTTCCTCGCGCACGCGGCTAGGTAGATCGGTAACTCGGGTTACCCGATTCCCCGCGTCTTCCCCGGGGGACGTAGGAGCGCACGAGCGCGTGCGCGCGTGTGGATATAGCCGCGACCGGGCCGTCGCGATTGCCTGCGCGCCGTCGAGGTTACGCGTTGTTTCACCGTAGTTCCTAGATGATTCTTATTCTTAAACAACCCAGTATTTGTTAATTGTTTAACACCGTGCGTTATTGAGCGCTACCGAGCGCCTGTACATCTTTTGTATATTCTTTTGTAAATATCGTTGTAAATATTAGTGTTCAATATATATTTAACTGTAAATTCTTATTCTCACGCGTGTTCATTACTAAATCCCCGTATTCCTATTCCCGCTTACCCAGCCGCCTCCGCGGGCACGTTAGCATTTTAGCTAACGTGCATTCTGAGCGGCCGAGCCTCGTGTTCCAACGACGGGCACGAGCAACCACAAGCACGCATCCTTCACGCGGCTTGTACAAATCTACCCGAGTACGACTCGGTCCGGCGATTCTCCACGCGGCGGAGAATCGTCCTCGTTGTTTACGGCGCATCAACACCGAGATACCGCGGTTGCACCACGGCTATAGCTCGTGCGCGGTATCGCGGCATCGAGGGACACGGCAGCGCGGCGCGAGGCCCGCGCAGGTAAGTCCTCACCTCGAAAGCGGTGCTCGACGAGGAGCACGCGCTAGAATCGCCCCGTTACAACTGGCGCCCAACTTCCGGTTTCGGGAAAAGAATGCAGGGTATTCTCTTCGTTTAAGAATCTGTTGTTTTTTTTTAATTCTCAGCGTTTGACTTATTTTGTTGAAAAGAGGTCAAACTTTGTTTTTTTTTCTTTTCTCTCTCTCGTGATTTCCCTCGTATTTATTGCGATCGCGCATAAATTACGCATAGAAGTGCTAGTGTAATTTAATAAAACTCGCTTTATTTATCATTTTTTTTGCGACAAAATAAATTTTAGTGCTTGATTTATTTGGTGAAATAAATCGCACTTTGTTTTTTTTTACCTTCACTTTCGCTCGGGATAGGTCGTTTCGTTTTTTTGTTTATTTTATTTATTTCTCGCGAATAATTGTGATAGGGTGCTATCGCAAGTTTGATTGATCAATATAATTAGTAGAATTATCGATTTTTGTTGGTAATTATTTTGCGCAAAAATAGGGTTGTTTTATTTTTAGCGCATAAATAATTATAATTTTTGCGAAAAATTATAACTCGACAACAAAAATTCGAATTTTGAATTACAATAAAAATAATAATTTTTAAGCGTAATATTTCGATACCCACGTTAAAATTTAGCTAGCTTAAATTCGTGCGTTGTTGACGCGAGGAGGCACGCGACGCGCGAATGTAAACAAAGCGCCTTGTTTACACTTTCGAACTTTTGTATAAGACACAAAGATTGAGTCGATTTTCAGACTCGTAATTTCTACGCTGTTCAAATATTATTTGAGAAATGATATTTAGAACAGCACAGGCGAAAAATTTTACTTCGACTAGCGAATTGCAGGAAAGTGATTAGAGAATTATTATCCTTTCTTTAAGTAATTGACGAAATTACCTGCAATTCACATATTTTGTTTTTGATCATTTAATGTGACTACAATCCTTTTCTTTACTAGTGATAAATAATTAATTTTTTTTTACACTTTTCAAATGTAAATATAGTTTAAAATTTTTCGCACACACAAAATTTTGTTTTTTTTTCTTGCTAACAATTTGAGAAGTTATTTAATTTAATTGGAGAAACTATTTAATTAAATTTTTAAAAATAATTTGAGAAATTATTTAAAAATTGTTTTTTATTTATACTGAAAAATAATTTGTCACTTGATTGTTTGTGGTGTGTATATATACACACGCATATAAGACAACGGGCGCAAAATAGGATATTTTCAACCTAATTTTTTTTTAAAAAATATTCATTTCCGATTTTGCGCAAGTTGGTTGAAAGAAAATATCTTTGTGTCTGTCGTTGTGTGTGAGCGCAAGTGTGCAGATATATAAGCGACATATATTATTATTTTTTTTTATTTATTATACATATTTGCGTGCGCTTTATTAATTTATATACTTATATATTTATATATGTAATATTTTAAAATTTATTAATCTAAGTGTGATTTTAAATTGTAAAAACGGCTAAAGTGTGTCTTTGGATTTTACGTTGTAAATCCGAAAGCACACTAGGTTAACGGACTGGTGTGATTGAAATAAAGCGCGCACACACAACGCTAATAAGCGCATTTGTTTATAAAATTTTGCGAGCGGCTTAAACTAAATAAATAAATAAAACAGCGTAATGGCGAGAGAAACGCTTACTTCCGTGGAACAATGGTGCTTAGCACTTTCTGAGGACGATCTCGAGGATAACCTCAAAGCACTTAACCTCAACCGGACGGGTTGGAGGTTATCAAAAGTGGAGCGTTTGTATAATTGGCTACTCGGACATTATAGCCAATCAGATTTCGAGGAAACTGAATTGGAACCCGAGGAAGCGCGAATAAAACGCGAACAGCTGCGAAGCGCGTTTATCGACCAAACGTGCGCAGAAAAATCAGGATCGACGATCCTGGAGGAAGGCTTCGATCACGATCGGCCGCATCCAATTCAAATGTTGCATGACGATGCATTAATCACCGCAGTTTATCCAATACAGCAGACGAGTGCTGAGGATAATGCGCAAGTATTGCGAATACAAGCGCAAGAGAGTGCGTCTACAAACGATCAGGTAAATGTGTTACCCACAGTAGATACGCGTAAAGCGGAAATGCAACAAACCCCGAGTACTTCGCGGCAACCGTCAGAAGAACAGCAACACCCACAGATTCCCATGAATTATCGAGAATTCATGAACGAATCTAACCGCAAATATGTGGAGCTGCAAAAGCAAATTGATTCGATAACGAGGTTATTCGAAAAATTTGCAAGCGCGTCGCCCGCGAGCAGTACGCGGATTGACGCGCAAGAATTGCACAATAACGAACTTCCGCACGGTGCAACTGGAAAAGTTGGCAATCGCGTTACTTTTCAAGACACGTACGATATTGTCAATTTACCGCAAAACAGCCCGATATCGGTAAATCAAACTCACCATTTGTCAGAGTCGAGTAACGTTTGGAGAGGGGGAGACCTTCTCAACCTGGGTGAGAATGCTGCAGGTAACTCGGCGCTAAATAGCGCGAGTAATAGCAACGTTACTGCGACTTCAAAGCGCGATGTTGGCCAAATCGTGCGCAAATGGGGTTTGCATTTTAACGGCGATCGAAGTCAAAGCGTCGACATGTTCTTGACGCGTGTTGAGGAATGTCGCGCGCATAGTAATCTATCAGATAGCGAAGTAATGTCTTCATTATCTGAATTACTCAACGGAGTAGCGGCTGTGTGGTATAGAAACCACAGAAATGAATGGTCGAATTGGTCCGACTTTTGCGAGGACGCTCGCTTAACGTACGGAATGGCAAGCGGCTATCAACAGAGGTTGGTAGCGGAAGCTAATGCGCGCACACAAGGCAAAGATGAGCCTGTGGGTGATTACATCACTTATTTGACCGGTATTATGCGCAAACAAATACCGAGACCCACGGTGGAAGCGCAATTAGATTTGCTATATCTTAACATGCTTCCCCGCTTGCGACAGCTGATCAAAAGAACGGACTTTGACAGCGTAAGAGACCTGTTGGTTATGGCAAAGAACGCTGAGCTCAATCTTGAGTACGAGCGCACGTACAGGGCTCCGCCGGATCCTGAAGTGTCACTTTTGCCGGAAATGGCGTACCGCGCACCAAAAAGCGCCGCCATAGCAACCAAAGTGTCCGCTGTAGTCGCTGAGGACAAAACAGCGGCGCCAACAGAGATCGCTGCACTTCTCACGAAAATGAATGAGAATTTTCAGCGATTTCTAAACCAACAAAAAGCACGCCATAACCAAAGTAAAGGCCAAAATAGAGGCAAAAATAACTCGCCCAAACATAAAGGTGAACAGGGTAAAGGGGAGCGCGGTCAAGCTAACAATAAGAGTGCTGAGAGCAAGGGCGCTCCTCCGGAAGGTAAGAGCGAAGAAGCGCGAAAACCTCCCCCGCGCACACGGGATCCAAAGAAGATGAATGTTCGTTGTTTCGTGTGCGATGAGCCAGGACACTTCGCAAGAGATTGTGCGAAGCGGGCGGGAAACGAACGACGGGAAGCGTAGACGAGGTCTCTATGCCCCCGGTAGATTCGTGTACGACCTCAAACGTTAAGACAGAGAGCGTAGAGAGTACGCAGCCTCTTTGTGCGAACATTAGTGCGACTAGTGTGGCATCGAGCGTCGATACGCCAACGAACTCGCACATGGAAACCTACGTGTTACCGCAAGCGTTGCGCGACACGCCGATTACGTCGACCCGAGATCCCAACGACATCGAGGATCGTTGGTGGCTCCAAGTCGACATCGGAGGTTTCCGAGTTAGGTCATTATACGATCCAGGCGCAGCGCGTACGGTTATGGGCGCGCTTGGACTACAAATTGCCAGCGCATGTGGACGAGAGCTCCGACCGAGTAAGGGTCGTGGAGCTCGCGTTGCCGACGGGCATTATACTCCCATCGCCGGATATGTAGATCTGCCTTTTACCGTAGCAGGTGTGAAAAAGGAGGTTACAGTGGCAATTATGCCCGACCTTGATCATGACTGCTATATAGGTACAAATTTTTGTCGTTTATTTGATGCAGTGCATGACCCTAACGCCAACCTGCTTTATTTAAAACAAGCGGAGCAAAGTGTTAAGCTAGAAGTAGCTAGTCTCAGCACTTGGGGTTTATTGCAACTATCTGCTATAGGACTCGCACGAGTTGAGCAGATAGAGCGCGACGAAGTAGAGCGTCTACTAAATCGCGTTCTAACCTCTAGCGAAGCGAAACTCGGATGTACTTCACGGATAATGCACGAAATCGATGTAGGATCCTCGCGCCCCGTGAAACAAAAGTACTATCCGGTTTCGCGCAAAATCGAAGAAGAGATGCATAAGCAGGTCTTCGAAATGCTAGAGGCAGGTATAATTGAACCTGCAACCAGCGGCTGGTCGAGTCCAGTCGTGATGGTCCGCAAATCGAACGGTACGTATCGATTTTGCGTCGACTTTCGCAAGGTAAATGCTGTCACGAAGCCTGACGCCTATCCATTACCATATATGGATAATATACTTCGAAAATTACAAAAATCAAAGTATATAAGTACGCTCGATCTCAGCAGCGCGTATCATCAAATACCGCTGAAGAAAGAGTCGCGGCCCTTTACAGCTTTTACTGTACCAGGGTTGGGACTATATCAGTTCACGCGCATGCCTTACGGCCTTGCATATGCGCCGGCGACCTTTCAAAGAGTCATAGACTCGATAATTACACCTGAGTTAGAGCCGTGGTCGTTCTCATATTTAGACGACATAATAATCGCTACGGAGACGTTCGAGGAACACCTCAGAATGCTTGAGGAAGTGCTCCAGCGAATAAAGGCCGCAGGTTTCACGATTAACAGGGAGAAGAGCGTCTTCTGCCGAGAGGAAGTTAAGTACCTCGGCGTCCTTGTTAATCACGACGGTTTTCGCCCAGATCCGGATAAAATTGCACCGATAATGCAATACCCGGCCCCCAAAAACTTAAAGCAGCTCCGACGATTCATGGGAATGTCGTCGTGGTATCGCAAATTCCTACCGGATTTTGCGACACTCGCAGAGCCACTTACGCAACTTACGAAGAAGGGGCGTAAATATGAGTGGGGGGAGGAGCAACAAGGGGCTTTTACACAAATAAAAGCGCTCGTGGCTACAGCGCCCGTGCTCCAGCGTCCGGACTTTTCAACTCAGTTTGTAGTCCAAACGGATGCAAGCGACTCAGGCTTGGGTGCCGTACTTTTACAGTACGTAGACGGCGAAGAGAGAGTGCTCGAATTTGCTAGTCGCACTATGACGCAAGCTGAGCGCAATTACAGCGTAACCGAGAGGGAATGCCTCGCTGTAATATGGGCAATACGGAAATTTAGACCGTATATTGAAGGTTATACCTTCCGGGTATTAACCGACCATAGCAGTCTTCGCTGGCTATGCAATTTGCGCAATCCAACAGGGCGCCTGGCGAGATGGGCGCTAGAGTTGCAAGGGCACTCTTTTACTGTTGAACATCGCAAAGGGGCGCTTAATCACGTTCCCGATGCATTGTCGAGAATGCACGAGGACGAAGCGCCCGAGATTTGCGCAATCACATGGGCGAGCGATACGCGCGATACGTGGTATACGCGCCTACGCGAACAAATACAGCAACAGCCGCGAGACTTTCCACGCTATAAAACGATAGGTGGACAGCTGTATATACACCGCCCAAGCGAAATACTTCCAGCAGAAATCGACGAGGATGATGCTTGGAAAATTGTCGTTCCAAAGGAAAAGCGACAAGGAGTCATGCAAGAATGCCATGACGAGCCGACTGCAGGCCACTTGGGGCGCGAGAAAACATACGCTCGCGTCTCATTATATTATTTTTGGCCTAGAATGTACCGAGACGTACAAGAGTACGTTAAAACATGCCTCGTTTGCCAACAATGTAAAGTTGAGCAACGAGCACCCGCAGGTTTGATGGGGCGCCGTGTTTTTGATCGACCATGGCAAGTCGTTGCGGCGGATATCATGGGTCCATTTCCCCGCAGTAAACACGGCAAAGAATACATTTTAGTATTCCAAGACCTATTCACGCGGTGGATAGAGTGCGCAGCGATTCGCAAGGCGAACGCGCAAACGATACTAAAAGAGCTTAAAGAGCGAGTATTCTTGCGCTATGGAGTTAGCGAGATATTTTTGTCGGACAACGGGACTGAATTTAAAAATCGTCTTGTCGACAAATATCTTGAAGAGCAAGGTGTGCTCCACACTACTACGCCTCCATATCACCCCCAGGCGAATCCTGTAGAACGCGTTAATCGTTCCCTTAAGACCATGATAAAGTCTTTTATCGAGGAGAGCCACTCAACTTGGGACGAAAAACTACACGAGATAGTTTACGCGTACAATACATCGATACATAGCTCGACAGAAACGAGCCCAGCGCTCTTAAACTACGGCCGACAGCCTACGCCGCCGTCTTTTATGAAGAGAGCGCAAGATATAGCCGCTGCAGAGCAAGAGCAGCAAGACGCAATCGAGAACTGGAAAGCTAGGATGCGCGTCCTAGCAGACGTGCGCGATACAGCAGCTGACTGCGCGAGAAAGGCGCAAGCACGTCAAGCGCAGTATTATGACGCCAAACACCGTTCTCGCGAGTATCAAATCGGAGACACGGTGTGGAAAGTAAATAAAATTCTTTCCTCGGCCACCGAGGGCCGCGCTGCGAAATTAGCGCCTAATTTCGCAGGGCCTTACGTAATTACTGCACGACTTGGTCCAAATACGTATAGATTACTCGATAAAGATGGCTATATCGTTGACTTAGTGCACGTCTCGCAAATAAAGCCATTTGAGACTGCACAAGAAGAAGACGACGTCGGGATCGACGCTCAACCACCGAGGGATGCGAGCGCCGATAAAGCGATGCGCGACCCGCTGATTTCCAGCGAGCGAAAGTCTGCGAGCGCGCAGCAAAATGTAATTGCGGATACACATGCGCGTGTATCAAACAGCGAGCGAAGCGTCAACGTGCAGACGCGGGCACGATGTTCGGGAGACGCTAATCCTGTAAAAACACAAACGAACCCCAAGCGAAGGGGGAGACCAAGAAAGAATACGATTGTTGTAAAGAGGACCGGAAAGCCCTCTCGCGTTAGAATTACGGATAAACCGTCCGAACCGATGAAAAGAGGCCGCGGTCGTCCGAAAGGTTCGCGAAATAAAAACGTTTCGGTTAACGTAACAGATTCGTCACGAAAAACGCGAAGCGCGACTAAAAACGACGTATCCTAATGATGTTCCTAACCTTCCCTTCTATTTGTTGTGGTAAAAATTCACGTTGTTTAAACCTTGATTTATCCTGAGTGTATTCCGATTTATCAAGCCCTCCTTAAAATCCTATGATCCAACGTCGCGATAGTTGTTTTCTTCGTAGTTTTTTTTTTAGAGTCTCCTATTCAGGGTATAGTCGACTCTGGAGGGAGGGTATAACGGGCGCGTGTTCCGAAAAGCACAATAGCCCGTAAACTCGAAAACCAGCTGTAATCATGTGATTGCGCGCAACGTCGCGAAGGGCCGCGAGACACCGAGTCTCGGGCAGTCCGTTACGAGCCGTATCGACGAGCGGTCGTGATTCACGTGAAAGAAAGAGCGGAAGCCGTAAGAGAGACGAGACGTGCGACGAGATCGAGAGCGAGAGTGCACGAGGTGAGTCGAGGCAGCTCCCGGAGAACAAGCCGTTCTGAGGACACGGGTCTGTTCACCTCCAGGACGGATAGCCGCCCGGGACGACTTGCACTCGTCGAAGCTTCGCGAGATAGAAAGAGAGAGAACGGGATTGAGAGTAGCCGTTTCGCCGGCGCGTTCCTGCGCACCAAGTAAGTTGTTTACAACTTGGATCGGGTGGCATCGACTTCTTCCGGGAAGAGCGAGACGCAGTGCAGCAAGCACTGTCGGTTCGAGGGCGCGATTCGCCCAACCAGGCTTCCTCGCGCACGCGGCTAGGTAGATCGGTAACTCGGGTTACCCGATTCCCCGCGTCTTCCCCGGGGGACGTAGGAGCGCACGAGCGCGTGCGCGCGTGTGGATATAGCCGCGACCGGGCCGTCGCGATTGCCTGCGCGCCGTCGAGGTTACGCGTTGTTTCACCGTAGTTCCTAGATGATTCTTATTCTTAAACAACCCAGTATTTGTTAATTGTTTAACACCGTGCGTTATTGAGCGCTACCGAGCGCCTGTACATCTTTTGTATATTCTTTTGTAAATATCGTTGTAAATATTAGTGTTCAATATATATTTAACTGTAAATTCTTATTCTCACGCGTGTTCATTACTAAATCCCCGTATTCCTATTCCCGCTTACCCAGCCGCCTCCGCGGGCACGTTAGCATTTTAGCTAACGTGCATTCTGAGCGGCCGAGCCTCGTGTTCCAACGACGGGCACGAGCAACCACAAGCACGCATCCTTCACGCGGCTTGTACAAATCTACCCGAGTACGACTCGGTCCGGCGATTCTCCACGCGGCGGAGAATCGTCCTCGTTGTTTACGGCGCATCAACACCGAGATACCGCGGTTGCACCACGGCTATAGCTCGTGCGCGGTATCGCGGCATCGAGGGACACGGCAGCGCGGCGCGAGGCCCGCGCAGGTAAGTCCTCACCTCGAAAGCGGTGCTCGACGAGGAGCACGCGCTAGAATCGCCCCGTTACAATACCGTGGGCGTAAATGAGATTTTTTAAAAAAGAGCAATGCGCAAAATGTGTTTTTACGCACACTGTATCAGAAGATAATTGTTTTAAAATTAAAAAGTTGTACATTCTCATGAAAAATCATAAAATAATATTTTATATGTTATGTTTGGTAAGCAAAATTTAATATGAAATGTATGTTAAGTAATCAAATGTTTTTCAGGTGATTTATTCATCATAAAGCTTCTGTTATTTATTCGATATCGGCTATAAAGAGCCTAACTCGATTTTTAAAATATTAATATTTTTTTATTATAAATCTTGAACTGAAAAATAGCACTCGGAACTTTTACAACAAATAGTATTATTATAACATTTTACAATATCACATCGTTTTATAAAGCTGATGCAAAGTTATACTGTTTTTTTTAATTTTCCAAAAACTATACTATTGAGTTAGGCCCTTTTAACCACCCAACCCCTCATTTTATTTGATAAAGCATTATTTCGTACTGATTTGTACAATTATGAAACTGTTTTTGTACTTACTTTGCGCAAAATTTCGTATTAATTTGGTACATAAACCATATTAATTTTTTTAATTGGGCAGTTACATTTCTGCAATATTTGCGGTAATATTTTAGCAAGCTTTGATGCAAGTCTTATTTTATGTTTCGCTGTGACTTACCGTGTGGGTTTTCCGAAAACTTGCTGCAAGCTTTACTCAAGCTTTCTACGAAGCAGGTACTGTTCATTGCTGCATTTTTCATGAAATATTTTTACATAATTGAGAATATTCATCAACAGGTTGTTGCAATCTTCCAGGATAATCTTCTGAAAGCTTGTTGCGCTATGCATATCGAAACTTTTTTAACCGTGGCTTGAAACGTTACAGCAGTCTATCCAGCAGTCTCTCTTGAAAGATTGCTAGTTACGTTGCAGCAATATTTGCGGCAATATTTCATTAAGCTTTCATGCAAGCTTAATTTTGTTCTACTGCGTCTTTCGTGTGGTTTTCCGAAAACTTGCCAGAAGCTTGCCAGATATATTGTATTTTTAGCTTTCACAAAAACTGCATTGGAATCTTTCTTGAAGCTTTTACGTAAGGTTTCTACAAAGCAGGTAGATCGGTAACTCGGGTTACCCGATTCCCCGCGTCTTCCCCGTGGGACGTAGGAGCGCACGAGCGCGTGCGCGCGTGTGGATATAGCCGCGACCGGGCCGTCGCGATTGCCTGCGCGCCGTCGAGGTTACGCGTTGTTTCACCGTAGTTCCTAGATGATTCTTATTCTTAAACAACCCAGTATTTGTTAATTGTTTAACACCGTGCGTTATTGAGCGCTACCGAGCGCCTGTACATCTTTTGTATATTCTTTTGTAAATATCGTTGTAAATATTAGTGTTCAATATATATTTAACTGTAAATTCTTATCTCACGCGTGTTCATTACTAAATCCCCGTATTCCTATTCCCGCTACCCAGCCGCCTCCGCGGGCACGTTAGCATTTTAGCTAACGTGCATTCTGAGCGGCCGAGCCTCGTGTTCCAACGACGGGCACGAGCAACCACAAGCACGCATCCTTCACGCGGCTTGTACAAATCTACCCGAGTACGACTCGGTCCGGCGATTCTCCACGCGGCGGAGAATCGTCCTCGTTGTTTACGGCGCATCAACACCGAGATACCGCGGTTGCACCACGGCTATAGCTCGTGCGCGGTATCGCGGCATCGAGGGACACGGCAGCGCGGCGCGAGGCCCGCGCAGGTAAGTCCTCACCTCGAAAGCGGTGCTCGACGAGGAGCACGCGCTAGAATCGCCCCGTTACAATACCGTGGGCGTAAATGAGATTTTTTAAAAAAGAGCAATGCGCAAAATGTGTTTTTACGCACACTGTATCAGAAGATAATTGTTTTAAAATTAAAAAGTTGTACATTCTCATGAAAAATCATAAAATAATATTTTTATATGTTATGTTTGGTAAGCAAAATTTAATATGAAATGTATGTTAAGTAATCAAATGTTTTTCAGGTGATTTATTCATCATAAAGCTTCTGTTATTTATTCGATATCGGCTATAAAGAGCCTAACTCGATTTTTTAAATATTTAATATTTTTTTATTATAAATCTTGAACTGAAAAATAGCACTCGGAACTTTTACAACAAATAGTATTTATTATAACATTTTACAATATCACATCGTTTTATAAAGCTGATGCAAAGTTATACTGTTTTTTTTAATTTTCCAAAAACTATACTATTGAGTTAGGCCCTTTTACCACCCAACCCCTCATTTTATTTGATAAAGCATTATTTCGTACTGATTTGTACAATTATGAAACTGTTTTTGTACTTACTTTGCGCAAAATTTCGTATTAATTTGGTACATAAACCATATTAATTTTTTTTAATTGGGCAGTTACATTTCTGCAATATTTGCGGTAATATTTTAGCAAGCTTTGATGCAAGTCTTATTTTATGTTTCGCTGTGACTTACCGTGTGGTTTTCCGAAAACTTGCTGCAAGCTTTTACTCAAGCTTTCTACGAAGCAGGTACTGTTCATTGCTGCATTTTTCATGAAATATTTTTACATAATTGAGAATATTCATCAACAGGTTGTTGCAATCTTCCAGGATAATCTTCTGAAAGCTTGTTGCGCTATGCATATCGAAACTTTTTTAACCGTGGCTTGAAACGTTACAGCAGTCTATCCAGCAGTCTCTCTTGAAAGATTGCTAGTTACGTTGCAGCAATATTTGCGGCAATATTTCATTAAGCTTTCATGCAAGCTTAATTTTATGTTCTACTGCGTCTTTCGTGTGGTTTTCCGAAAACTTGCCAGAAGCTTGCCAGATATATTGTATTTTTAGCTTTCACAAAAACTGCATTGGAATCTTTCTTGAAGCTTTTACGTAAGGTTTCTACAAAGCAGGTACTGTTTATTGCCGTAATCTTTCGTGAAACATTTTTGCATAATTCATCGGGAATATTCCTTGACACGTTGCTGCAACCTATTAAGATAAGCTTCTGGAATCTTGTTGTGCCTTGCGTAACGAAACTCTTTTTAGCATGGACTAGCTACCTTTCTCGAAACATGACGGCTCTATTTCATCAAGCTTTCATGTAACACTAATTTTATGTTTCACTGCATCTTTCGTGTGGTTTCCCGAAAACTTGCAAGCTTGCCGAAAATATTGTATTTTGCCCTTTTACAAAAATTGCATTGGAATCTTGCTGGAAGCTTGTACGCAAGCATTCTATAAAGTATGGGTACTGTTTTTTGGCGCAATCTTTCGTGAAACATTTTTGCATAATGCATTGGGAATGCATAACGAAACCTTTTTGAGTGTGGTCAGAAAGTTTGTGGCAATCTATCAGCTGCCTTTCACGAAAGCTTGCAATCTCTCACTGGTTAGTTACTATTTTCCATGATATAATATATTACCGTAAATACTTTAGAGAATATATTGGATTAAAAATAACGATAAAATGATAACTATATAAATAAGACAATCTTTTGAATTGAAAAATAATTTTTAAGTGTAATTTAAATTTATACAATTTGAGATGCAAGAACATTAATATTTATTTACTAAATGCTTTGATTTATATTTAAGTTTAATTTACTATTGATTAAATAATTAAATAATTACAATATTAGTAATTATATTCACTTAAATGGATTGATCATTATATACAAGTTCTAAAAGTAGCCTTGCAAGCGTTGCGATATAACGTAGTGGTTAGAGCGTTTACTTTTCATGCGTGCGTCCGGGGTTCGTTTCCCGCTGTAGGTTATAACTTTCTTCGCGATTTGTGTTAAATATTTTGTGAGGTAAACCTCACACCGGTATTTATTTATAATTAACTAAAGGAGGGAAGCCTTGTCGAAGGGACGTACCTGAAATAAGAAAAAGAGTTATTCGTGTATATGGATAGTTATAAGGTTAGCGTAGAGGAGATAGATATAAGTGAAATAACATTTTTTATACAATATCATACCTTTTGAGACGACGAGTCCTGGGTGATCCAACGCTGCTATCCATGTGAGTCCTGTCCTTGGAGGCGATGAGTCCTGGGTAATGCCCATCGTGAGTCCATTTCCCCTTGAGGCGATGAGTCCTGGGTGAACCTTTGGATCCTGGGTCCGCTCCTTGGTAGCGTTGGGTACCTGAAAGGTTGATAATAAGTAAATCTAGAATATATATAGAAGGTTAGGATAGTAGGATTTATAGAGGGATAAAGTGTTGTTGTAATAAGGAAGTTATGTATGAGTATAGGATATTATATATAGGATATGGGGATAGAGGTTAGGAAGGAAGTAAACACCGGCTACGAATCCTGGCCCGAGCCATTCTCGTCACCGATATTTTAGTACATAAAGGGAAGGAATTAATAGGGTTTTCATTGATCTGTTGAGGAAATCGGAGGATCGGAGAAAGGAAAGAGTTTAATAACAAAGAAGGAATGATACAACCATACCACCACCGACGTCCAACCATGTTCCCACGTAGATCCAGTACCATCTCCCGACGACCTGGTGATGGAGAACGAAGACAGCCACGGAGATGACGACCCAGGAACTGGTGCACTCTTTACAAACACAAAATAAAAACCCGTTCGCCGTCGTGTAAACAAACGACGCCCGACTCGCGTGCAACGGACTCGGCCGGCTGCTCGTGTACTAGGGTCAGCGCGGCAGAGAGGGGGGGGCGGCGCTCGCTGCTCTCGCACATGCACGCCGCGGCACATAGCGGCGCACCGAGGAGGGGAACGACGGAATGAGCGGGAAGTAGCCATCTACAGCGCGTGTGTACGAGAGAGAAAGAAGACACACCTGTTGCATTGGTGGAGGCGCAAGTCAGTTCCTCAACGGAATACGGGTTATTTCGTTATTCCGTCACTGGGGAAAAGAAGATTGTTACGGGAATAGATAACGCGGACGGCGGTAATAGTCGACCATCTAATTAACCTGGAGGATACTATTGGTTGAAAATTAAGGAAGAAGAAGACAATCAGCGCCGCGTTTTAACGAACTACGAGGACGAGCGGGATGCTACGAGTCCCGATCGTCATTCGTAGCCGGATAGTCTCCCCGAGCACACCGAGTAATTTTCGATAGGTCCAATAGTAGTTTTTTTGTAGAAGTTCAGAGAGAAGTAGTAGTGATAGTAGTTAAGCCGTTTATTTTTGGAAGAAGATCGTTTTCTCGTTGCGGTAAGTGGGCTGCACGGCCACCTAGTAATTTAGTAGTAAATCGAGTGTATCGCCGGGGATTTCTTGCGCGTCGCGTATAGACCTCCTGCGTTCTTTATTTTTATAATAGATTATCGGTGATCGGAAGATCGGGTTAGCTCGCGGAAATTTATTAAAATACAATCTTTTTTTTTCGTGTTCAAAAATTGTAACGGTGATCACCCGTAGTGATCGGAATTTGAGTGTATAAATAAATCGAAATAATTATCGCTTTGATCTAATTGAAATTATTGAGTTCGTTAATTTATCGACCTACACCTCGACAATTTTCCGCCACGTGTTCCGAATGAGACAATATTCGTCGTTGGTTTCGCCACCTCCGTATTGGCGTTGGAGCCACATCCTGAGGAGTCGTACCGGGAAGTTATTTGTATTGGTAAGACCTGGCGCCCAGTAAAAATATTAAATACGGTCTTACCGGATTTAAAGGTAACATATATATATATTAAATAAAGTGGAACCGAGTAGCGTGGTTTACGGGCCACGAAAGTGAGGACCACGTTACAAGATGGCGCCCAACGTGTTCGGGTAATTACCACTACGCAATTTCGTTTTCCTTCGTATTTTCTCGTTACGTTACGTTTACAAGAAATCCCCCGTGTGCTGAGTGATTGTATATTAATATTTTATATTTTATTTGTGAATCTGCCCATAATTATTTTTTTGAAGTTATTAGTAATTTGAAATTAATTTTTTTTTCTATTTTATATATATTACATTTACCTCCAATATCTGTCCAATACTTGTCCAATATTGATATATTACATAATATTTCATATACATAAATATAATATTGTATTATTTCTTGTACTGCATAAACATATATTTATTGGAAGTAAACCTTATTTTCAGCTAGTGGAAAATTTTATTTTCAGCATTACTGGTAGTAAACCTTATTTTCAGCTGGTGGAAAAATTTATTTTTAACATTATTGCTAGTAAACCTTGTTTTCAGCTGGTGGAATACTTTGTTTTCAGTGTTGCTGGTAATAATTCTTATTTTCAACTTATAGAAAATTTTACTTTCTTCAGTACTGGTAGTAAACTTTATTTACACTTAATAATAGATTATATTTTCAGCAGATTTGGTAGTAAAATTAATTTCCCTCCCCAGAAATCAATTATAAGAATTTATCGCTTTACATTTAATATTTTATTTTTACTAAAAAAGTAGTGGTCTACGGGTAGAAAATTAATTTAAATAAGATAAATTTCGTTTGTACGAATATACAGCAACATAATATTTTCATTTACTTATTAAATTCAAGTAAAATAATAATTTCTTTTCTTTTGTTCTGTTGCAGAGTACTGAATTATTTTTTAAAACTTTTTTTCCCATCGAGAACATCACAGAAGAAATTGGAAAACTTCCAACTGATTTTCTTTCTTTTATAATTTTATTTTTTTATTCATTTTTGAAATTGAGAAAGCGATTTTTTATAACTGTTAACTACTTCCCCTCGATAAAAATAACGAAAAAAGAAGATCCCCGAGATAAAATTAGTAGAAATTCTCCCTTGAAAAAGAAAACTGGTAGAAAAGCTCTCCTTTCTAGAAATACTAGTAGTAAAATTTTATTACAGATATTGGTGGTAAACAGTATAGTTGTAATTAGTTATATAGATCACATCGTCGTATCACCCAATCACAGTTTGGAATACTAATAACGTGCATCCTCGCTTATTTCGATTTTTCCTTATATACAAAACCAAATAAGAGTTTGAAGAATCCTCTTAATTATACGTACGCCTTATCTATTGAGTAATTAATTAGGACACTTGTAGTAGTAGAATAGAAATAGCAGATATGACAGCTTATAGTAGAAAAGTTAATTTATGGTTGAGAGAAATATTAAAAGATCCAGAGGCCCTAGAAGCATTCGAGCGAATAGGCAAGAACGATCCACACAATTTAATAGTTCTACTTGACTCGCTTGGTCTACGAACTAGAGGAAAGAAAAGAACGTTAGTCAGTCGCTTATTCCGAGCCGGACTCAGACAAACGGACGCGACAGTCCCTTGGGATCCAGAAGTTGAGGAACGAGGGCTAGAGGCCCCAGTAACAACATTAGGTTTCGAATCGGATGGTTCAGAGGAACTGCTGGCTTTACAATTAGAAAATGAAAAAAGGAAAGAAAGTATCGAAAAAGAAGCCGAAAAATCAAACACAATAAATAACGAACCATCGACAAGTGGAACATCGAAACACCAAAACTGGGATCGAACTATAGTTCCAGTGACAATGGAAGAAATCATTGCGACCTCTTCAACCACTTGCACAACACCAACGGTATCGATGGCCTCAACAATCGTGGGGAATGCGACACTAAGAATGGTAGCAGTACAGAGAGGAATGATGCAATCCACATCAGCGTCACAACGTATATTATTGTCAAGTTCAAACCAGCGATTGATGATACCAAATGAAGTCCAACGGTTGATTAATGAAAGTTTGAGACAGAATAATGTGGAACAACATAACGTACAAAGAATAAGTCCAGATTCCTCTCAACCATGCCTACAGAATATATCTCAAAATAGAACTAATGATAGACGAGAAGAAGAACATAGAAGTACCCAAAGCACACCATATGCACCGTTACACGAAAGAACTCACAGTTTATATCCACAAATAGAAATAATCACACAAGATAACGCAGAAGCGTCTTCCGTTAACTCAGATGGTGACTTAGTATTGGAAAATAATAGAGAACTCGAACGTAACAGGAGCAATGGAAATAATAATGAAAATAGGGAAAACTACGTTACTAACTTAGACTATACTGACAGAGAAGATAGAACACAAAAAACGACTACAAGTAATAATAGACTAGTAGAACCGATCCCATCCGCCGGAAAAAGACTGCACCAATTCCTAGACATATTGGAGGACATGACAAAATTAAGCCATAAGACTAGCACACCGTTACAACAGGAACATTCACAACCGGTGCAAAGGGTAGATAACGCAATCCCCAATAATGTAAATGAAACCGAACAAAGAACGTATACAACACCTGTTCCTCCAACTAGGAAACCAGCACCTACAGGTAGAATACTAGAAAAAGAAAACGAAGAGAACGATATCTACTTAGGAGAAATCGAAAGCGAGAAGCACAACAAAAAGAAACAAAAGGCAGGTACCAAAAGTAAAAAACATGAAAAAACCAGAGAAAGTAATAAGAAAAGGAAGGATAAAAAGAAAAAAAGAAGAAATGACGACAGTAGCGAAGAATCATCTGACGACAGTAGTGATAGTGTAAGTGAAGATGATAGTGACAGCCGAAATGAAGACGACACAGACAGTACAAGCGACACAGATTCTGACAAGGATTACCGGAAGACCCGTCATAATAAATCGAAAAAGTTTAATTTAGTCGAGAATGAAAAAATACTACGATTATTTAAATCATGGAACCTGTCATTTACAGGAGAAGAAAAAGATAACCCAAACGAGTTTTTAACTAGGTTATCCAATTTTAAAAAGAATGTATTAATGTCAGATCGCCAATTCTTTAGAGGCCTCCCATGCATTTTCACCGAACGCGCTAGTAGATGGTACGGTAACATACAGGATGAACTGAAACATAAAAAATGGGAAGACTCTTTAAAAGCATTTAAAGCCCAATTCACAAAGAAAATATCCGAAAGCGACGTATGGGATGAAGCATGGAAGCGAACCCAAGGAAAGAACGAGAGCATCACAAATTACGTTGGATGCATAAAACATATATTTTCCTACTTGAAAACTTCACCTTCGATGAAAAGGCAAATTGACGTGGCCTGGCGGAATCTACGTCCTGAATATCGTCGCTATATGTCCGAGAAAAAAATTAAAACGTATACAGACCTGGAGAAGTATGGGAGAAGATACGAGGATTTGTTAGAACTAGATAAAAGGTTCAAACCACCTCCATCTCCCGAAAACTCGAAGATCCCGGAAGCGGTCGCCCCGGAATACGTTAAATTAAATAAAGTGTCGTCACTAGAAGAAAATTATACCGGAATAAATTACGAAACGTGTCCCATTCAAAAGGAGTCATCGTCGAAACAAAAAGGCGGTAAAAAGGAAATAAAAAGAGAGGACAAAAGGAAGATCGATTCATCAATACACGCAACCATCGAACTACCAGTTGGACAACAAAACCTAACGGTAGCAGCAGTTGCAACACCCCAACAAGCCACAAATTTCGTACAGACTCCAAATGCTGGACAACCACCTCAAAACTGGACTAGGTGGTCCAATAATGGGACACGACAAAATTTCGTGAATAGCAGTAATTATAATAATGAGAGTAATCCAAAAATCGGCAGTTATAATAATATAGGGAATCCTAATGGTGGTATTAATTTTACAAATAGTAGAAATCCCAGGAATAATAATAGTGGTACGAACGCATATAGAAATAACGATAATCAGAATAGGACTTATAACCAAAGTGGAACATGGAGAAATACCAATCAAGTAGCCACGCCACAGAACTTGGGGGCGAGACCAAGGTTAATGACCCAGGCAACACAAGGAAACAATACGCTTCAAGACACCTTCGTCGGCGCTTGCTTCCACTGCAATCAAGTGGGTCATCGTGCATCGGAATGTCCATCAACCGTATGTTTCGTGTGCAAACAATCAGGACACAGAGCTAACATGTGTCCGAACCGTATGAGTCAACAAATCTTCGCTTGCCAGGTTTGTGGACAGGCAGGGTATACCTTTTCTAATTGTCCAAATTGCGCCCAATTAAGAAACAATTGGGGAAACGCCAATGCTGGGGTACAACAGGGACCGATCACCTCACAGCAGCTTCCCCAAGGGTCCCAACAATTCGGCAACAGGCAGTAAAAGAAGAAAAGAGACAACACGAAAAATCATTTTTTGAAGAATTACAAGAAAAATTAAATCAAAAACCACAGAAAAAAGAGAAAGTTAACTGGACAGACAGGATGAACGAAGTATTAAGAAAAACAATGGAAGAGCAAATGAAACTACCAAAAGCATCAAAAGAAATTAGTACGGAAAGAATTACAAATTCGATGTCAGAATTAAATAAGGGAAACGTTGCCGGGTGTAATAAGAGTATCACCCTGAAATCGTTTACCCCAAATAAAGAAGTAGTAGAAATTTTCGAGGAAGAACAAAAAGCCGATTCCAGTACCAAACCAATACTACTCTCAGCAATGGAGGATCTACATGAACAGATATATAGTAACGAGGATACCCAAAAACTTTATACTATAGATAAGGCCGGTATATTACTGAAGAATACTGCAGACTCTATAAATATATTGACAAAACGGGACACCTCAAAACTATCTGTCACTAAATCCCAAAACGCTAAGAGAGAGATTGAGTTAGACTGGACGGAATGGCGAAAAATCGAAGACGAGAGTAGAGTTAAAGATAAAAATAATGGTAGTAAAAATATTAGAGGTAATAATGATGAAAATAGTGGAAATAGCACGGAGGAAAATAGTAGAAATAAAATTACAGAAGTAATAAAAGAAAAGGATAGAGGCAGTAGTAGTAAAGAAGAAATTGAAGTATTGCAAAAAGAAAAAAATGTAGCAGAAGCCAGTCTGGAAAATAGAGGTTTCGTTCGATTAAACATTGCAGGACATACGTTTAGAGGATTACTTGACTCAGGAGCCATGATCTCAGTAGCAGGACCGAAAGTAATCGAAAAATTCAAGGATAAGTTGTTACCTTCTAATTCCTACGTCAAAAATGCCCATGGTGGAATAAGTAAATCTTTAGGGACATTGAAATTAAATTTAGAAGTAGACGGACACGTAGATACGTTAGAACTCAAAGCCCAGCAAATATTCGAACACGATATCGTGCTGGGGAAAGACTTTTACGTAAAATGGGATGTGGACGAAAGCCACAAACATGGTCTGTGGCGTGTTCACGAAGGTCCCCGGCATAAAACGTATGGAGGTGAAGATACAGCGGAAGATCCAGTAATTTTTGCAGAATGTAATGGCATATCTGAAGTCACAAATCCTCAGCGACATAAAGTAGACAAACTAGTATCAAAGATATTACCGACACCGTCGAAAACTCCAGGAATGACGGATATGATAGAACATCATATAGCCGTGATACCTGGATTACTACCGGTTCGCCATAAACTACGTAGAATGTCACCGGCAATGGTTCAAAACGCCCATGAAGAAGTAGAAAGACTATGGAACGAAGGGATAGTAGAACAATCAGCAAGTGACTATACGAGTGCTCCTGTAATGGTCAAGAAATCGGACGGAACCTATAGATTTTGCATAGACTATAGAGACCTAAATAAACAAACCATAAGAGATGCATACCCAGTACCCAACATGGACACAATATTAGACAGGATGCGACACGCCCGTTTTATCTCAAAAATCGATTTGCGACAGGCTTTTTACCAAATTCCATTGGACAAATCCAGCAAACGATTTACTGCTTTTTCGGTTCCAGGTAAAGGCCTATTCCAATTCACCCGAATGCCCTTCGGACTCACAAATGCTCCAATGACGTTCCAACGCCTGATAGATGCTCTATTCGGACCGGAATACGTACCTTACGTATTTGGCTATTTAGACGATATTATCATAGCAACGGAGACGTTCGAAGAGCATATACGATGGTTAGACGAGGTATTAAGGAAATTAGTGAGACACGGACTGACCGTGAACCGAGAAAAATGCGAGTTTTGTTGTTCTAGTGTTACATATTTGGGTTATGTATTAGATAAAGATGGTTTGAGACCAGATCCAGACAAAACGGCTCCAATACGAGACTATCCAGCTCCTAGAAATATCAAAGAATTACGAAGGTTCCTTGGTATGGTAGGTTGGTATAGTCGATTTCTCGATAAGGACTCAGAAATTAAGATTCCCCTGTTGAAACTATTAAAGAAAGATCTTACATGGAAGTGGGAAGAAGAGCAACAAGAAGCTTTCGAAACCCTAAAACAGGCGTTGATAAAAGCACCCGTCCTAGCACGACCAGATTTCTCAAAACCATTTTGTCTCCAAACCGACGCGAGTAACTATGCAATCGGCGCAGTACTCACTCAAGATTTGAACGACAGTGAACACCCGATCGTGTACATAAGTAGGGTATTAACGGCAGCAGAAAGGAATTACTCCACAACCGAAAAAGAATGCCTAGCTGTCCTATGGGCAATAAAAAAGTTAAGACCTTATTTAGAGGGGTACAAATTCACTGTCATTACAGATCACAGTGCACTGCGTTGGCTGAAAAATCTCCGCGATCCAACAGGACGATTAGCGCGATGGGCGCTAGAAATGATGCAATGGGATTTCGAAGTCATACATAGACGGGGAGCTCTGAACCACGTTCCGGACGCTCTTTCTAGAATGTACGAAGAAGATGGTAGTATAATAAAAAATAATTTAGTAGAAGCAGCAGCGTTTGAAGAAATTAAAGATGAATGGTATAGTAGAAGATTAAAAGAAGTCGAACAATTCCCGGAAAGGTATCAAAGCTGGAAAATCGAAGATAATTTATTATATAAATTCCGCAACGATCCTCTCCTGGACCCGATCACTAATAGAGAAGAAAATTGGAGATTAGTAGTACCAGAAAACTATAAAGAAACAGTTTTAAAAGAAGCACATGACTTACCATCGGTAGGCCATACAGGTATCGAAAAGACTTATGATCGTATCGCTCGAGACTATTACTGGCAAGGCATGTGGCACGACGTAAATCAATACGTGAAACAATGTGCAACATGTCAAGCATATAAAATTCCGCAAACAGGTCAACAAGGACTTATGGGAACGAGGGTGGTAGACAGACCCTGGTGTATCGTAGCGGTGGACCTTATAGAATTTCCACCGAGTAAAAGCCAAAATAAATACTTAATAGTCTTCCAAGACCTATTTACAAAATGGATAGAGGTAAAACCAATAAGGAAAGCCGACGGAAAATCCGTATCTAAAGCCTTGGAAGACTTAATACTATTTAGATGGGAAACCCCGGAATATTTGCTATCGGACAACGGAAAAGAGTTCGATAATAAATTCCTAAAGTCCGTACTCGACGAATACGGCATCAAACACGTCACCACCCCGCCATACCACCCACAAGGTAATCCCGTGGAACGTTGCAATCGCACATTAAAAACGATGATCGCAATGTTCGTGAAAAACGACCACCGTACATGGGATGAACACATACACGAATTTCGACACGCTATAAATACGGCGGTACAAGCCTCAACGAAGGTTTCCCCCGCATTTTTAAATTATGGACGACACCCTAATCCCGTGAAGAGTTTAAGAAGAGAAGTAGAAGAAAAGAGACCCATATTAAAAGTTGACCCGGAGATCTGGATTAATCGAGCTAAGAGATTAGACGCCCTTAGAGATCTTGTTGCAAAACATCTCGACCAAGCTCACGTAATCTAAAAGAGATCTTACGATAAAAATAAACGACACGCGGAATTTAAAATAGGAGACTTAGTAATGAGGAAAACCCACCTGCTTTCAAACGCAGCTAATAAATTTTCGGCAAAACTAGGAGCGAAATATGAAGGCCCCTTCGCAATTTTAAAAATCTTATCCCCAACCGTATACCTTTTAGATATAGATTCGGGTAGGAAAAATGCGAAGGTGCACTTTTCGGATTTGAAGAAATATATTCCTCCCAGGTTGCAATGATGAATGTACACTAAAGAGTTTAAATATTTCAAGGTTTTTTTTTAGTTGAAGATTCGAATGGTTTGATTTATATGTTTCAGAAATGTCTCAAGATCGTACTGAGAAGAACGGCAGCATGCCACCAACATCGGCGCATTTTCGGGCTTCCCGAGGACCCCTGATGGAAGACCCGGTCGTCCTCTTGACCCGTTGGTTGGGTAACGTGCCCGACGAGCCCGTGGTCGAGTGTATCCAACCGACACCCTCTACTGGTTGGGCCGACCAGTTGGCCGACATGTTCCAGGAGGACATGTTGTCCGCCGAGATCGTCCCTCCTGGAGAGGGGGGCGAGAGCCGGTCACGGCTCTCAACGGCGAGGATGAAGATGTAGTGATGGAGGACGGGACGGCAGTGCAGGCCCGGAACGACGCTGTTCCAAACAGCGGAAGTCCGCGAGCCCCTCCGATCCCGTCAAGAATTCTTTGGGCCGATGTCCCACTGGACGACGACGAGCCACCAGAGGAAGAGGAGATCGCGGCAGTGACGGCCGGAGCGGAAGCCATCTCTGATGGTGGAAACTCGCAGGCCCCTCCGAGTTCTCCAATTCCCACTGAACCAAAAACGGCACAAGAGGTTTGGGCCGAAAGGAGGGAGCTAAACACCATCCAGGATGATGAACCCATGGAGGAAGACCCCTGGGATCCCCGTCACCTCCCTCCTGCACCACCAACTCACCCGGAACGCCTCCGCAACCTCAAGGGTGACCTGATACGCGTTACCCAAGAGGTTGTTACCACCTCGCTGCCACCATCCAGCGAGGAGACGGCGCCGGGAGTAGGTGAGACGATCCCTGAGATACCCTCCACCTCTCAGGGAAAACCCAAGGTCAGCGAGGAGGAAAGGGCGAGTCAGGACGCGGTACGGGAGCTATATGCCACGCTAGCTCGCTCAGACGGAGTGGCGAAACCCCATACCAACGGGGTGCTCACCGTCCTGGAGGATCGGCCACCGAAGAGGGAGGCACCGAGGGCATCCGTGGCTCCTGTGAGGCGGCTACCCCCCCGGCCGACAGACTCAGAACCAGCGAGCCTGCCACGGAGCTACCCAACGGTCCCCCAACCAAGGCCGATCCCGATGTACACTCCCCTACCTCCGGAAAACCCACCCATGAGCCGTGCAGCCCGTCGTCGTGCCAGGAAATATAACCCGCGTAGACACCTCACGATGGAGGACTACTTTGGGGGACTGAGCCCTCCACGCTCCTTATCGCCTCCAGAACCTCCTGCCGATCCGTTCTACGTCGAACAGAGGAGACGACAGGAGGCGGAGGACGAACGTATCCGTCGTGAGGAGCAGCGGAGTAGGGAAAAGGAACGCGCCCGCCTAGAAAAAGAGAAGGAAGAAAGAGAGAAGGAAAGGAAAGAGGAAGATGAAAGAGAGAAGCGTAGAAGAGAAAAAGAAGAAGAAGAAAGAAAGAAGATAATGAAGGAGATGGAAGAAAAAGAAAGATGTAGGAGGGAAAAAGTCGAAGAAGAAAACAGATTAAAGAAGGCAGAAGAAGAACGTAGGAGGATAAGAATGGTAGAAGAAGGACGAAGACGAAGATTGGAGGAAGAAAAGCGGGCTCGAGTAAACCAGGAGAGAGAAGAAAAATATAGAAGAGAAAAGAAAAGGCTCCTAGAAGAGAAGGAAAAGGAAGAAAGGAGGGTAGTAGAAATGAGGAGGAAAGAAGAAGAAAGAAAATTGATGGAAGAGAAGAGGCGGGAGAAAGAAAAGGAAGAGTATAGGCTAGCAGTAATAAAGAAGAGAGAAGAAGAAGAGCGGAAACAGAGGATGTTAGAGGAGAAGAGAATGGAAGAGGAGAAGAAGAAGAAAGAGGAAGAGGCCCGTTGGGCGAGAGATATAGAGGAGGAGAGAGAGCGGATCCGCCTATCTCGCCCCAGCACGAGCAGCGAGGGATCCCGGAAGTCGCCACCTCGACCTCCATCCCCCACACGAGGGGAGCATAGGCCGAGGAAGGCTTCCAGGTGGGATTCGGGCCCAAAGGTTAACCTCCTGAAATCCATCCCCACCCCTTCACCATTGACAGGGGTGAGGTTCGGAGGGCTGGAACCGGTACCCATCGACCCAAAGGTTGACCCTCCGGTGAAATCGTGCTTCATATGCTGGGAAAAGGGGCACTTCCATCCATCCTGCCCCAAACCCAAGAAGCATATGATTTGCTACAACTGCGGCCGGAGGGACGTAACGATGCGCACTTGCCCGAGGTGTAGTAAGGCGCACCTCGAATACCTAAGGAGGTTGAACTCGGGACCGTGCGCATCATCGAAGGCGTCCGCCAAGCCGGAACCAGCCCAACCCACACCACCGGAGCCAACACCTCTTCGGAGACCCCGAGTCACCCCCTCGTTGACGGTCCCACTAAGGCGTCCGTCAATCGCCGCCTCTGCGGCACCTCCGGAAGCGACGCCTAAGCTGGCGATGACCCCGGAAGAGGCCCTCAGGCTACTGGAGACCCTCCGCAACATCCCCTCCGGGAGTAGGGAGGCGGTCTTCCAGGTGCTATTCCCAGGAGGGAAGTAAAGGGGGCCACGGAGAAGAAGAGGAGACACCTCGCGTTGAGCGGGGGTAAAAATTAATTGATGTGGGAAAATGAAGGACGAAGGAAGGATTCGGAGGCCGCAGTAATGTAATAGAAACGAGAATATTTAGCAGTAGAAAGATGAATCTATGGAAGAAAGAAGATAGTAGGAACCTGCCAGAAATAAAAAAAAAAAGGAGGAAGAGAGAAAATTAAATAATTAGTAGAAAACCTTATTTTCAGGTAATGGATTAGTAGAAAACCTTATTTTCAGGTAACAGATGATGATGAGAATGGTAGTATATGTATAGTAGAAAAAGATGTCGATGAGCAGTCAAACGAGATGGTAGTAATAGTCGAGGTATATATAGTAGAAAAGGGTAACGAGGAGCAGTCAAACGTGATGGTAGTAATGGTAGAAGTATAGTTGGTAGGGACGGATATTGATTCAGAATCAAACTAGATTGGTGGAAAATCTTTTTCTTTTGAAGGAAGATCAGAGATGAAGATAACTGAAAAGAACAATTGGTAGTAAGTATTGGAAGGTAAACCAAGCGTATATTATTTTTTTTTTTAATCATTTAATTAAATTTTATTTTATGTTTACAAAAATTTATTATGATGATATATTTTCTTTCTTATGGGCAGACGTATGAATTATAATTTGTTGGAATGTTGTATGTGAGGATATTATGGTTATGGGTTATGCGTGTTCGGTGACGAGTATCGCTTTGGCCAAGCGTTAGTAAGTGCAGTCCACTCTCCTTTCAGGAGTGTGTCCCGACTTAGGAGGGGGGTATTGTGAGGTAAACCTCACACCGGTATTTATTTATAATTAACTAAAGGAGGGAAGCCTTGTCGAAGGGACGTACCTGAAATAAGAAAAAGAGTTATTAGTGTATATGGATAGTTATAAGGTTAGCGTAGAGGAGATAGATATAAGTGAAATAACATTTTTTATACAATATCATACCTTTTGAGACGACGAGTCCTGGGTGATCCAACGCTGCTATCCATGTGAGTCCTGTCCTTGGAGGCGATGAGTCCTGGGTACTGCCCATCGTGAGTCCATTTCCCCTTGAGGCGATGAGTCCTGGGTGAACCTTTGGATCCTGGGTCCGCTCCTTGGTAGCGTTGGGTACCTGAAAGGTTGTTAATAAGTAAATCTAGAATATATATAGAAGGTTAGGATAGTAGGATTTATAGAGGGATAAAGTGTTGTTGTAATAAGTAAGTTATGTATGAGTATAGGATATTATATATAGGATATGGGGATAGAGGTTAGGAAGGAAGTAAACACCGGCTACGAATCCTGGCCCGAGCCATTCTCGTCACCGATATTTTAGTACATAAAGGGAAGGAATTAATAGGGTTTTTATTGATCTGTTGAGGAAATCGGAGGATCGGAGAAAGGAAAGAGTTTAATAACAAAGAAGGAATGATACAACCATACCACCACCGACGTCCAACCATGTTCCCACGTAGATCCAGTACCATCTCCCGACGACCTGGTGATGGAGAACGAAGGCAGCCACGGAGATGACGACCCAGGAACTGGTGCACTCTTTACAAACACAAAATAAAAACCCGTTCGCCGTCGTGTAAACAAACGACGCCCGACTCGCGTGCAACGGACTCGGCCGGCTGCTCGTGTACTAGGGTCAGCGCGGCAGAGAGGGGGGGGGCGGCGCTCGCTGCTCTCGCACATGCACGCCGCGGCACATAGCGGCGCACCGAGGAGGGGAACGACGGAATGAGCGGGAAGTAGCCATCTACAGCGTGTGTGTACGAGAGAGAAAGAAGACACACCTGTTGCATTGGTGGAGGCGCAAGTCAGTTCCTCAACGGAATACGGGTTATTTCGTTATTCCGTCACTGGGGAAAAGAAGATTGTTACGGGAATAGATGGCGCGGACGGCGGTAATAGTCGACCATCTAATTAACCTGGAGGATACTATTGGTTGAAAATTAAGGAAGAAGAAGACAATCAGCGCCGCGTTTTAACGAACTACGAGGACGAGCGGGATGCTACGAGTCCCGATCGTCATTCGTAGCCGGATAGTCTCCCCGAGCACACCGAGTAATTTTCGATAGGTCCAATAGTAGTTTTTTTGTAGAAGTTCAGAGAGAAGTAGTAGTGATAGTAGTTAAGCCGTTTATTTTTGGAAGAAGATCGTTTTCTCGTCGCGGTAAGTGGGCTGCACGGCCACCTAGTAATTTAGTAGTAAATCGAGTGTATCGCCGGGGATTTCTTGCGCGTCGCGTATAGACCTCCTGCGTTCTTTTTTTTTATAATAGATTATCGGTGATCGGAAGATCGGGTTAGCTCGCGGAAATTTATTAAAATACAATCTTTTTTTTCGTGTTCAAAAATTGTAACGGTGATCACCCGTAGTGATCGGAATTTGAGTGTATAAATAAATCGAAATAATTATCGCTTTGATCTAATTGAAATTATTGAGTTCGTTAATTTATCGACCTACACCTCAACAATTTTCCGCCACGTGTTCCGAAGGAGATAATATTCGTCGTTGGTTTCGCCACCTCCGTATTGGCGTTGGAGCCACGTCCTGAGGAGTCGTACCGGGAAGTTATTTGTATTGGTAAGACCTGGCGCCCAGTAAAATATTAAATACGGTCTTACCGGATTTAAAGGTAACATATATATATATTAAATAAAGTGGAACCGAGTAGAGTGGTTTACGTGCCACGAAAGTGAGGACCACGTTACAATTTATGTAACAAATTTTAAATAATTAATATATGTATAAAATGTCATGTATAAATATAAAGAATGTTTTACAATTTATTTTTAATCATAAAATTTCGTTTTTACTGTTTATTAAATTAAACGTATTGTTTGTAAAGATTTTCGTAAGGATTCTTGAAAGACTTCTGCAAGATTTATTAAAAGCTTTATACATCTTATCAAGAATTCTTGCAGAAATCTCCCGCTAGATGCTTGCATAAAGTTTTCATGAATGCTTCTTGAAAGGTTTAAGAATCTTTTACTTGCTTACTCGAAAGTTGTTGGAAGCTTCCTAGAAATATTTCCACAATATTTCTTTAATGATTTCTGCAATGTTTCGCGGAAGCTAGTAGCCGTCAATGTGCTCCGGACATTTTTAGTTTGCAGCAATATTCCATGAAAGCTTTCTGATAGATTACTTAAACCGTTTATACACCTTAACAAGAAATCTTGTAGAAGTTTTCATGAAAGCTTCCTGAAGGGTTTAGAAAACTTTCCGATAACTTCCTGGAAACTTGTAGGAAGCTTCCTAGAAATATTCCCGCAATATTTCTTGTAAGATTCCTACAATATTCCGTGAAAGTTTATAGCCGTCAATATGCCCCGGACATTTTTAGTTTGCAGCAATATTTCATGAAAGCTGTGTGTCTAAATTTAATACATTTTCCTTAACCAACTATCCATAAAAATATTATCGCTTCCTTTAATTTATTTCTATTTTAACAATAATCATACATGCATGTGTATACGCTGTAGCGCACACATTTAAATTATTTTAATTGTGACAACGTCACAAACACCCCCCTCCTAAGCCGGCATACCTTTCTGAAGGTAGCCGCCGGATTACCTACCTACCCCAAACTAGGTGGATTCTTTAACGTCTCTTACACTACCTATCTATTCATACAATAAAATTTTACAATCTTAATACTTTACTCATTCGCTTTGATACAATAATATTAACCTAGTGCATTTTCACCACACTCTCAGATTATACTCGCATTGTTTTAAAGGAAAAGGAAAGAAAGAAAGAATACAAGAAATAATGAAAATAAACACTTACAACTCATCTCATCTTCATCTTCATCATCATCTTCACCACTCGAAATTATCACTCTCCCTCTGGCATCTCGACTCGAACTCGATAAAGAATACACAATACAAGGAAATACATAAAGAACCCCCCCCCCTTAAAAGCTCCTCCCTTTGGATCACTCCCTTAATTACGTGTAGATCCACCACGGCCTCGCTGCATTGCCGGAGTTAGGCCCTGTACCATCTGCAAGACTTGCAGTGGTGGTGCCTTCCTCCGGTGCTGGAGCCGGTCCCGGTCGTTCCCACCTAGAGGGGCGATCCCGAGTTTCCCGACGCTCATGTTCACGTTCTAATAGCCCAACCACTGGGACTGGGGAGGGCACAACTCGATTTGCTGCTCCCCATCTTGAGCGTCGAAAGCGCCGCTCCTCCTGAGCCCGTTCCAACCCGACGACAGAGTTGTCGACGGAGGCACATTTTTTATTCGATAAATAAATCGCCTGCTCCGACGAGCAACGTGGGCAATCACGTAGGTTCACCCCCTTCCGACCGCAATTATAACAAAATTTAGTCAACGGCCGAGAGTAGTTGAACCTCGTATGATACCGCTGCCAACAATTGAAACACACCCAGGATGGCGGATCAACAGTCGGATCAGTAGGAATTGGGGTGAGGTGCCAAAGAGAACCCCACGGAGCTTCATGGATTCGGTAGTGGGCCCCACGGCTACCGTCGCGACCTCATCGACAACCTCTGATTCTAGGATAATGGTCTCGATGGAAGGTGTCTCCATTGGTGTGGTGACCTCCTCTGGTCCTGGCCAGGTCGCGGCGGGCTCTGCCGCCTCACGCACCAGATTGTGTGGGCGAACATTGGAGATGGAGAAAGACTACGCAGATGAGCTGAAACGTAGTCCCCCATCTCCAAATGTCGGCGCGGATTATACCATCTCTGCTTTCCATTTGGTCCCCGGAGACGCGGATAACCCTCAGATGTCGGATTTTCAGGCGTTCGCGCACTCGAGTTGGTTTCCATGACCCGAGTTCTGGCTGCCGTTGAACTACGGGTCACACTACTGGGTGGCTCCGGTAGGTCCCAGTTCTCCGATGTCTGCGGACAGGGCTCTATGGCAACAGAAGACATATGTCTTGTAAGTTCACGTACTGGAGAAGGCGGTAAAATAACCTCTATATCTCTCGGACCGGTTTGATCTAGTGTACTATTATAAGATGGAGGTGCCGATAACTCCATAGTTTCTTCATATAAGGGGGGGGGGTGCGACACGACATGCCCAATGGTCTCACAAACTCCTCCAACTCGTTTACGGCAGCTGCACTAGCCCCATCCCCCATTGACACTCGAAAGTATTGGACGGTGTCGACGGTGATCTAGGGCGTCTACGCCCCTCCGCACGTGGACGCCGCATAGAGCTAAGCGCCTCCGTACGGAGTAGCTCCACCTCCATATCCTCGTCGGTACCGTACGGACTCGATTATAGGGAAAAAGGATCATAATTATTCCTACCAGAGGGCGTGACTCGATCGTCTTCGATAGTTCCGGATGGCCTGGAGCGTCTAGGAATTCGGGGAATGGCACCCCTACCCACTCCAACTGCCCACCGTTCATCTGCATTCAAGCTCCGTTCGGTATTGGATCGGGCCATCTCCTGCGTTTGAATCGCTTTCAGCTCGTCCGCATAGGAAGCACCGGTGGTAGTTGGTTCAGCGTTCGAGCTGGTAGAATTGATACCATTAACTCTTGACATCTAAACAAATTTAACTCTTTTAATCACAACTCGATTTAGCTATTCACTGACAACACAACTAGATATTTCCCTTTTACCGTGACATCACAGGATTAGAACATTTAGACTCCATCACTAACTGGGACACAATTACGGCGCGGTCGGTATCGTTTTAATTCGCGGATATGTACCTTCGGATTCTGCCGCGCGTCATTAGTCTCGACGATATAAACCGACGGAGATCTTACTTCGACTATCGCGAATGGACCGTCGTATTTAGGACGTAATTTGGCCGAAAAATTTTGAGCCGCGTTCGATAATGTATGAACCTTCCGTAAGACTAAGTCACCTACTTGATATTGAAAACTCGACCTACCTTTATCGTAATTTCGCGCTTGTTTCGCCCTTGCCTCATCAACATGTTTCAAAACTAAATCTCTCAACGCATCTAATCGTTTCATACGATCTTTCCACACTTCAGAATCTAACTTCAACTTTGGGCCTCGAGGTTCGACTTCCCGCCGTAAACTTTTTACCGGTAATTGCGTGACGCAGTTCATGCAGATGTTGATCCCAAGTACGATGATCAGACTCCACATACATCGCTATCATCGTCTTCAATGTACGATTCGCTCTTTCCACTGGATTGGCTTGAGGATGGTATGGAGGAGTAGTAACTCGCATAACTCCATATTCTTCCAATATCACCGCCAAAAATTCATTATCAAACTCTTTCCCATTATCTGTCAACAGATAGTCCGGAGTTTCCCAACGGAATAATATCAATTCTTGAAAAGCTTTAGCCACATTTTTACCATCCGCCGATCTCACAGGTTTTAATTCTACCCACTTGGTAAACAAGTCCTGAAATACGATCAGGTATTTATACTGGCTTTTGCTATTAGAATACTCCATCAAATCCACTGCTACTACCGACCATGGACGTTCCACAATTCGATGTCCCATTAATCCTTGGGGTCCAGTCTGAGCTGTCTTGTAATACTGGCATTCTGGACACGACTGAACATACTCATGAACATCATGTCATACTCCAGGCCAGTAATACTCTCGAACCACTCGATCGTAAGTTTTCTAGATTCCTAGATGTCCCGATGATACTTCTCGATGAGCATCGGACATCACTCGCTCACGATGTTCGACTGGAACTACCAGTTTCCATGAGAATTCTCTGTTTGTGATCGGGCCCAACAATGGATCGTTTCTGAACCTGTACATTAGGTTATTCTCGACTCTCCATTGTTTGAATTTAACTGGGTTCTTGATTACATCACATCGACATTGAAGATACCATTCATCGGTTATCTCCTCGAAAGCCGCAATCTCATCCTCGATCTCGAATGCTCGTGACAGCGCGTCTGGCACATGATGAATTGCCCCTTTACGATGCACAATGTCGAAACTCCATTGTTGCATTTCTAAAGCCCATCTTGCCAATCTGCCCGTTGGTTCTCTCAATTTTTGCATCCACTTCAACGCGATGTGGTCCGTTATAGCTCGGAAGTGATAACCTTCTAGATACGGACGCAATTTCTTGATTGACCACAGCAGCGCTAAGCATTCTTTTTCTGTCGTACTATAAGTTTTCTTAGCAGCTTGTAGTGTACTACTCACAAATACGTTTGGATGTTCTTCGTCCTCGAACTCCTGTGTTAGAACGACTCCAATCGCATAATTACTCGCATCACATTGCACTGTAAAGGGTCTCGAAAAGTTTGGTCTAGCTAAAACCGGAGCTTGAGTTAACGCCTTTTTCAGTGTCTCAAACGCATCTTGCTGTTCTTCACTCCATTCCCACGGTTGGTCATTTCTGATAAGCTTTAATAATGGCAGTTTCTTCTCTGAGTCTTTGTCGATAAACCTCGCGTACCACCCAACCATTCCCAAGAATCTTCTCAATTCTTTCTTGTTCCTTGGTGCTGGGTAGTCTAACACCGATTGTATTCTTTCTGGATCAGGTCTCAACCCGTCTCGATCCAACAAATACCCCAGATACCGTACTCTCGAACATCCAAACTCACATTTATCTCGATTTACCGTGAGTCCTGCCTCTTTCAAGCGTTTCAGAACCAATTCCAGCCATATTAAATGATCCTCAAAATTATCTTTAGTGATAATTATGTCATCCAAATAACCAAAGACATACGGTCCGCCCTTCTTGGAATTTTTCGGTTTCTTTGCTTCTTCTCTACTCTTGATCTGTTCATCCACGCTCTCAATTTTCGCACATACGGCTGCGATTTTAGCCGATTTGCCTGTGGCTTTATACGCCAAATGCGGCAATCTCGACTTATCTTTCGGTGGTGGAGGTTGATAGCGTTTCTTCATTTCCATCTGTTTCTCGAATTCTCGACCATAGTGCTCTATCGATTCAAAACTTGTGATTTCTTTGCTCCACATATATTCTTGATATGCTGGTAACAGTCTGCTAAACACTATGCTAATCTGTTCATATAACGACGGAGGTTGTCTGAAGTAGCTTATTATTTGTTTAATTGTAGCTAAATACGGTACTATCTTTTCTCCAGAACCTTGAGATCCCGATCGCAACTCTTCCATTAAATCTTCTCTGTTTATTTCTCCTACAAATTGTTTCATAACGCGATTTTAAATTCCTTCTACGACTCAATTTCATCTCTTCTAGCTTCGAACCATAAGCTAGCATTACTAGCTAATACAGCTGGCACCGACCAAATTAACTCGTTATCGGGAATACGTGCAGCCAACCTTCATTGATTTAACCTTCTCAAAAATTCTTCCGGATTTTCTTTATCACCTCCACTAAATTTTAAGTGCCATTCACGTAAAGTACGAATAATTTGACGAATATTATTGCCTCGATTTACTCGACCACCCATATCTTCGTCATCTGTATCTACCTCGTCACGCACTAATTCGCGAAAATCCACCTCGAGACAATCAGGATTCCTATGCGTTGACAAACGCCGAATCCTCGAATTCGCATAGTCTCTGCGGTCTGGAATCGAATTTCCCGAACGATTTGACCTACTGTCAACTCGAGGCTCTTCCTCTTGTTGATTTCTAAGTCCATAATGTTCGTTTCTTACATTATTGATTTGTGATACAACCGGATACGCATTATTCGCTGTTTGACCCGTCCACGTTTGAGAAACGGGTGGATATCTTGTCTCATTCCGTGCCTCATTTGCCACTGGATTCGACCTCCAACCCGATACCTCAAGTGGCAAATACTGTACATCATCTCGTACAATCGGCGGTGGTAACCCTAAGTGTGGCGGATTCATCGTATTGTTTTCAAAATTCGGTAATGATTGCTCATTTGGTACAATACGACGTCTACGAGGTGTACTCTCTATCGGATAACTCGACGTAAACGGAATATTCTGACTCGAAACCTCCGGTACTGAAATACTTGGAAATACATATGTCAAACCCGTCGTAGTTACACTATTCGCTACTGGCGAGATATCTGTACTCACTGGACATAACTGCGGATTGAACTGTAATAACGGTGGATTCGATCGTGTTGACATAACCGTCGGTAAATTTAATATATTTTTATTACCCGTCGGCGCATTTAAAGTTCTATTCTGCGATTGGACCGTTGGAACGCGCGAAATTGCCCCATTATTACCTCGAGATATGCAAGTTATGCGAGATGGTGTAATAATTGTTTCACCCATGAAGTCCATAAAACCGCCCAACTCGACATAAAATTCGCTTTCTGTGCACTCTTCATATTAACTCCAATATTTCCTTCTACCGTATCCGATTCCGTAATATTTGGTACACTAACAGCTCCTACGGCTCCGTCACTATTCTTTGTTTCAAAATTAGCTATCTTACCATTATCATCTTCCATTTCTACATACGATCTCGATCTATTTCCAAAGTTCTCTTCATCAAACGACTCATTGTTCTTAACGCGGCGCGAAAAATACGCTCTCCTTTAGCACGATGAGTACCGATGTGACTTAGTCTTTGCGCATTTAATTGACGCGTAATTTTTTCATCTGTCCAAGCTAGTATTCGATTTAAGCGGTCACGTTCCATTGGATCCGATAAAATATGATTCATATTCTCCGTGTACTCTGCATTACCAGTTTCCGATGTCACCGACATTTTCACGATTTAAATTCGAACCACGAGGTAAAAGTAAGAAAAAAAAATTACACGAATCAACGCAAAAACTCGAAACAACTCGACACCACACAGGTTATTTGTACTCGTTGATTGTTAGTGTTTATTAGTTAGAACACTTAGTCTAAACACCTGTTATATTGTAATTTAAGAGATTTGGTATTCTCACGTACAACACAATGTATACCACAAATCTCGCTAAAATCTCCTTTTACAAAAACATAAAACAAAATTCAACATTGTAATAAATAATAATTATTATTAGGTAATACGTCGCCTACTTCGACGCAGATGAAATGTTGGTTTATCCAGGTGCAGTCCTGAATTGAGTAAGGTTTTAAATATTAACTAAGGGACACTTTGTTCACTAATCATCTCTCACACTCATACGCATACTCTTAAACCAATAACCATTAGATCAAATAAATAATTTTCAAAATTGCTCCTAGTGTGTCTTTACACAATAATTCTAACTCGGGCTGACTCGACAAATTAATAAACCGCAACTGAACTCTCGAAAAGAACTCACTACGCCAATTTGTCGGCTTAGCGTCGGTCTCTCTACACGAAATCTATTAACATAAATTTTAAGTACCATTTGTAAAAAAAAATGGTATGTATTTAAATTAAAAAGTTGGGCGCCATTTGTGACGGGTAGATTTTATTTAAAACTATCAAACCTATAAAACCTAACCTCACGCAAATACTTTTAATTAAGTCTGTTCACCTCGATTTATTATAATTAAAAGCCTCACCTCGGCTTGAGACTACCGTACTCTATAAAGGGGGTCAGAAAAATGGCGAAACCCACGTCGTATCAGCAAATGATAGTTTTATTATTTTACTCGACGACACAGACAATACAGACAACACGAGGAGCAACTACTAATAAATTAACAATTTTATATTTATAATTAACAACTAAATTTATTCAATGTAATCAATTACACTCCAATGATTATTGGCACCGCTGTTCATCAATCTAGAACACGAAACGTAATACAAATTTTCTTAAATAATTCAATTTAATTAACAATTAATTAATTAATAAAAGGAAAAGAAAACGCGACGCGATCACACACACAATCTCACTCACACACCTAGATAGGGTAATTTCGCGCCAAAAATCAACGCTAACTCGATTTTCAATAATAATATTAATTTAAAAACTCGAGCTGAAAAGAAAAAGTTTGTTGCCGATACTTTAAAACTATTGCATCTGCTACCTTACTCAATTCAACGAAACTACTCCTGTAAATAAAATAATGACTCGAAATTTCTACAAATTCAATTTATCTCAGCTATCCATGAGTTCTCGAAGCTGCAAAGTAAATCAAATATTAAAAGGTCTCACCAACATTTCACCTTGAATCCACTTTTAATATCAATTATTATTTCTTTTTGTTTGTCCACAATACAATGATCAATTATCTTATCGTCTTGGACTCACAATGATCGATTAATTAATATTCTATTATTCTCAAAATGGAGACTTCTCCTTTTCGTTATTTTTCTCCTCCAAAATTATCTCTCTATCTCTCCAAACACACGTCTATGCTCTATCAAGGTTAGGATAACAAGAACGGAAGGGCGCGATCGAGGGATGATCCGCCCCCCCGTAACGAACTTTTCTGAGATCGCCTGATTATAGATCATTGGATACTTTAGCTGAATCTCGATATTAATCGTGGAAAATTCTCTCGACAATTTGATTGGTTTTATTCCAGGATGCGCGAACCTGCGCGAGGATAATTGTCTTCATGGAAAATCACTCATATAGCGCGACACTCGAAATCAAATTGCCGGACTCGAAATATTTTAATTACATCATACTCGAAAAACATGGAACTTATAATACCAAAATGTCACCAAAATAACACCAAAAATACATAATAAATAATAGATTTCATCAATAATATATATAATTAACATATAACTCATGCAACATTTAAACATTAATTTAAATACTCGAGAAAAATCCAACGATGAATCGCAATATCAATTTCACATATAATACAATAAGTGCGAGAGAGAACGCCATATATATATAGACATACTTATATATTTAATATACCTCGATACCCTCTCTCGGCTTTATCATGCTCCCCACTCTGATAGCGGCGCGAGCATGTTGCGCGTAATCATTATTCGGGAGAGCGATTGCGTGCGTTACTCCGCCCCCCCCCCTACCTCTCGTTTCGACAATACCCAGTGTACCAGAGTGACCAGTTGGCGATTTTTTTTCCTTTTCTCTCTTACTTATATTGATGTTTATTAAGCAAGAGCAACAAAGAGAAAAAATCGCCATCTGGCAACCCTGCAGTGTACATCATCACCGCGATCACATTATTTCTCGTATTCGGTATTCGTTAGTATAGGTGTATGTGCGTGTTTGTCCCGGTTGCCGAAGATGCGCGTACGTAGAAATTAACATGCACGCGCACACGTGTACTACCAGCTGATACGCTGTTCGTAAATATTCTCTTTGTGTGTGTGAACGTGACTAATTATGTGTGTGTCTAAATTTAATACATTTTCCTTAACCAACTATCCAATAAAAATATTATCGCTTCCTTAAATTTATTTCTATTTTAACAATAATCATACATGCATGTGTATACGCTGTAGCGTATACACACACATATGTGACACATTTAAATTATTTTAATTGTGACAACGTCACAACTTTCAATTGCAAAAAGGCATTAATTGCAACTACGCTACAATAATAAGGTAAATGCTATTTAAGAAAGCAAAGTTTAATTAGAAAAAAGTAATATTTGAGAATGTTAAAGCTTTTTTCACTAAATTGTTTTCTTGAATGCCGGTATTATTTTCGGTAGAAACTTAAACAAATATAAATATACTTGGAACATTTTTTTTAGCAAATATCATATTTGTTCTTAAAATAAATCAAGAATATCCGCAGTTTGGAAAGTTAAAAGCGATTTTTAATTACAATTAAAATATTTGTTTTCAAATACAAGCATTTTAAACCAATTATTTTAATTCTTATTATCATGCTTAAAATATTGATTTCAAGCTTATAAAGAAGTATTTATAAATGTAAATTTATTACCTAGCCTACCTCCTTGTTTATTACTTAAAAAAGATGAGAAAAAGGTAATGGCCCGTAGGCACAATTTTTAAGAAGCGTGACTCGTATTTTGTGAATAAATATTCTTGTAATTAGTGAAATAATCAATAAATTCGATTTATTCTGACTCAATAAATATTTTTTTAATATTATATTATATAAATTTTAAATTGCATTCAATAAAAAATGAATGGTATAAAGATGTTGTAAATGTAATTAACTTTAATGCTAAAATTATTATTGGTTCATTATAAATGAAGAAATATATTATAATTAAAATTTTGGTTTTATTTAAATAAAAGTGTATAGTTATTTAAATGTTTAGATACCTTTTTTATAAGCTTCTTAACCCTTTAACTAACAATGAAGACTACTTGACCATCAAGGAGAATTTTAATGCTACCACGCTATTTTTCGGTTTACCATTAAATAGTATAGCCTACGTTTACAGTAAAATTACTCTGTAAAATACTGCTTTATTGCGCGAAATATTTTTTAATCCCATAGTTGCTCCTCAAAATTGGCACCGAAAAAAGTACTAATTTTCTTTTCCGTGTACTTATAAGGAGAGTGTCACATCTCCAGGAAAAGGATCTTTACCAAACTTTAGGATATGTTTATTACTATAAAAATATAATGCTTTTTTCACGATAGATGTATGCAAATAACGAAAAGTTTCGCCAAAAAAAGTTGACTTTGATAACTTACAACTCAATAAACAAATAAAGATAAATACTCAAACCTAGGTTCAAAAGAAAGCTGAGATTAAGTAAATTGGATTTAAACAAAAGAAAGCTACAAAAGAAAAACGAATTAAACGATATTTTAATGACTATTTTGTGTTAAAAAAATTACTGATTTTTTAGGCTAAATTGTCTTCTTATTTTTTATTGTTCCATAATTTTCGATCAAATCAAGATATTTGAGCTTCTTGTTGTTAAATCTAATCTAGTTTATCTCAGTTTTCTTCTGAACTTAGGTTTAAACATCTGTCTTTATTCGTCTTTGAGTTATAAGTGATCAAACTCAAGAGCTTTTGTTGACTAAATTTTTTATTATTTGCTTATATACTGTTGCGTATGGAGAAGGTAATAGAAAAGGACCGAATAAAAAATTGTTCGGGAGCCGGAACTCGAACCGAGGATCCACGAGTTTCCAATCAGGAGACCTAACCACTAGGCCACCGTCCGCGATTTCTTGTTGTAGATGCATTCGTCTTGATATTTCGCGTTTCGGTCATCCTGCACCGTTACATCTCACACACGTGCCGATCCGCGCGTCGATGTTACGTACTTTGTTACGTATGAAAAAGAGAGAAGCGAGAAATAAAATGCTGGACTGCGGAATTTAACCTTGGGACCTCAGCGTGCGAATAGCGCGCTCTAACCATCGAGCTACCGTTCACCCAACGAAGCATCGACAATACGACCTACACTTCTTATCTGTCACTTGACGCCTCCTCATATGTTGAAGTCGCGCGGTGATGTACGTGACAATACCTATCGTAAAAAGTGTGTTAAGGGGACGCCAAAGCCACTTTAGAAATTCAAATTTCGCGTTTCGTTTTTCTGAAAACTTTGACCTACTAAAAAATGGTCAAACATAACCTCTTCATTTAGTAGGTTAAAGTTTTCAAAAAAACGAAACAATATGATTTACTCTCGCTTGGCAGAAATGTTGCTTTTTATGACAGCTAGGGGGGACAACTCTTTTTTTTTTTATTTAAAAAAATTAGTTTTACTATAAGCACGAAATAATCGATTTCATTTTTGGCGCGAAATTTGAATTTCTAAAGTGGCTTTGGCGTCCCCTCAAAGTCTAATACTCTGGTTTTCTATATATTTTTATATAAGTAAACATACTCCAGAGTTTAATAAAGATCCATTTACCAAGGTATAATATTTGAATGTTATATTTATAAAATTTCTTTAATAAAATAATTTTGAAAAATAAATATTTAATTTACATACCTTAAATATATTTTTGTGTATCAAATAAATGTAATATATTTTACAGGTATTTACGGTTGTGTTCCCGAATGAAATGAATTTAAATTAAAAGAAGGCACTATATGTTCTTCGTTCACTATATTTAGTGGAATTTCCCAGAACAAGGCACCCATCAAACAAAAGGTATAAGCGTTTCGCCCTTTATCTCCAGTTTGGACTCCTTAGTAAGGAACTGAAGATCTTACCTTAGATGTCTTTCCTATGATGTACTGCGACGCCAGCAAGATGCTATGCGGCTTTATATGTAAAAGAAGATGATTATCTCTCTAGCGAGCGTAGAGAAATAGCCATCTTCCTCTAGCGGTGAGAAAACCACTGGGATGCCAAAATGACGGTACATATCTCCATTTTAAGAACGGTATATATCCGAATTTGTTAGAGTATATATATTTGACCTTTATGTTGCATTGATATTAATATATATAATACAATATTACTACTACATGAAAGTAATATTATTTTGTAAAAATATCGTTGCAATATTTACTTAATTAATATAGAAAATTTAAAATAACTAAAACATGTAGTTAGCCAAAGAGTTAGCTTTATTACATATTACGTTGCTGATCGAGAAGTCAGTATTTTAGACGAAAAGTGGTAACTGCGAATCATTTTGGAGTGTGTTCTCAACATAAATTTGGAGTCCCTTCATATACGAATCAATTTTCGTCGATATTACTGACTTTTCGATCAGTAAAGTAATATGTAATTAATGATTTCATCAATACCTCTTTTCCTCGACTTCGATTTCGTGTGGTAAAAATTCTATTTTCTATAATTATTGTCGAATTTGAACACAGATCACCTGAGGGCAGCGCCATTTCTGCCTGCCAATTTTTGGGGGGTGGATTTGTGAAGGTAACTCTCTGAACTCTCCTTAATGTGAATTTATTATAAGTGCAATATTTAGATACTATATTTATAACATCCTTTTACTATATTAGAGTAAGTTTCTTTAGTATTACAAAAATGTTGTATAATATTACTGCAATATGTACAGTCAGTATTGTATAATATTCAAAACCTAACATATTTTGTATTATTACAATATTATTGCAATAATTAGATAAATATGATGTCAATACTGCAGAAATATGACATTAGTCTAACGATATTGCTGCAAGATGACGTGCTGTTTATTGCAACACAGAAAGATAATGTTATTGCAAAATATGATAATGCAGAATATAATCAATTAAGTAATTCGATTCTAATAGAATTTTTAATTTTTTAAATCCAAATGGCTAATCATTGCACAAGTTAATACTAAACAATGGAGCAATTATAATGTTATTACAAAGGAATTTAATAATAAATAACAATAATGAAGGACAAATTGTACGAACTAGAATACAAATTTAAGTCATCCAATTGAAGAAATACTATTTGCTATGATAAGAAGATAATAATGATTTATATTTACTCAATAAAGCCATGAACATTTATGTGAAGCACTATAAAGAGTAAAAAAATAAATAACATTGTAAAATTAAATTTGTTGAATTGTCAATGATTATAAGGAATGAAAATAAGAACAAGATAATCAAAAAATTGAAACATAATTTTGCTGAAAAATGAAACAATATACACAACAAATATTGTATTATCCGAAGAATAATTTAATAATAATGTATTTATAATAAATTTCGTTAACTTTAATAAATGTATGTACAATTAATTGTATTTCACTTTGTAAAGAGGTAGTAAACATTTTGAAAATAATAAAAATACTATTCTAATCACGGGAATATTGTTTAGAGGTGTGCAGTAGTTGTCCTGAATTTTTTCAGATTTTTTCGGGACCATTATTTTAAGTTACAGAAAGTCAAAGATGACATTTTAGCACTTTTCTTGTATTAAATGCCCATTTTTCATGAATTTATAGCTATATGCATTAGAGAATGCATTTTATGCTATAAAAACTGGCTCTGGAGATCAGAGACCTGGACACTCTCACAACGAGGGACGAAGTGGTGGCGGCCCTAGATAAAGTTCTCGCGTCTCCGCCTGAGAGCCGAGACGTTAAGCTTTTGGGTCCCAACCACAATCAACAAAAGACAGCCATCGTGAAGCTAGATCATAAGCTAAAGTCGATGCGACATCTTTGCGTCGGCTTTGTAAGCTGTCGCGTTCGGGATCGAGTTTTGGTCGAGAGGTGCTATGGGTGCCTAGACTTCGGCCACACGAAACGAAATTGTAAGGGAGTGAACAGGCCCTCGTCATGCTTCAAGTGCGGCGAGCCTGGACACAACCTTAAGAATTGCAAGAGTGCTCCCCAATGTTTCCTTTGCCCATCAAAGGGTAGTCAGGGAGTACCTCACATGGCGGGGTCCGGAGCCTGTGCCATCTTTCGGCGTGCGCTCGAGACCGCAAGGAAGGCCGTTTCACGATAAGTGGCAGTCTCAACGTGGGAATATAGAATAAGGAACGAATGACGCATGTCACAGACACGACTCCCAGCTTGAAGTAATGTGAAAAACAGTTCCAGGCTGGGCAGGTGAAAGCGTTGGGTTTGGAGTTTTAGCCGGTAAGAATCCGGCACTGGCGACGAGTGAGGACCCGCGTCGTCGTCTTATGTAAGATTTATCCAGTTTCCCACGAAAAAAAAACAATAATAATAATAATAATAATCTTGATACTTCAATAGTAGAAATCCTTCAGATTAGTATCATAATTCTTGTAAGGGTTGTAAAACTAAAAAGCCAGCATTATAAATGATGGTTAAAAATTAATTTTTTATAATTGTGTAGTAATATTTGTATTTTTAACAGCTTCCAGGAGATTAGAGTAATACTGAAAAAAGTGGGGATGCTTTTCTTCCACTACAAGGTAAATGCATACAATTTTTTTTGCAATGATCATGCTAACAGATTCATGGTTATAAGGCAACAAATATACATTTCTATTAATAATTCGGGCTCTTTTCCTAGATATTTTGGCCATAAGTGATTTTAATGATTTAGACACACTCTGGAAACTTATAGGTAGTTTCTGACCATAAAAAACATCTTTTAGACAGTATTAAGTTGCCAGAGTCCGGAGCAGAATTGCTGATTTTCACTATTTAAGGTTTAAATGGCTTGCAAGAGTGTGGCAGCATACATTTATGACTTTAAAAGTATTTTTAATGAAAAATTCAGACAATTTTACAAAAAAGTTATATGTATGTTTTTAGTGATAAATGCAACCCCTGGGAGCTACAAATTGATGAAAATGAGCATATAATGCAAAAAAGTGCTAAAATGTCAACTTTGACTTTCTGTAACATAAAATAATGGCCTCGAAAAAATCTGAAAAAGTTCAGGAGAACTACTAGATACCTCTAAAACATATTATTAATTTTTTTTTATCTTCGATTTCACAAAGAACCACACACATATATATATATACTAGGGGGGCTTCGCCCCCGTGCGCGCTTCGCGCGCCAACCCCCTATTTTTAATTTCGAAAAAGGTTTTTCGTAATTAATTTATTTAAAATAATGTTTTAAATTGTATTATTTTTTCACTACCATGGACACCTTAAAAATTAAACAGATTCACACAACACCTTGGAGGTATTGCTATAGTTATTATAATTTATAAATAAAAGTTTACCAAAATTTAGTGAAATGAAATCAGAATAAAAATAATAAAAAAAAATAAAGACATATTAATTGTTAACTGTAAATTTTAAACTATATGAATTCTTATAAAGCTTAAATTTATATTTTAATAATTATAAATGTTAATGAAAAATTAACTTACCAAAAATAGTAAAGTACATATACTTACTAAATTGTAGAATTTTAGTTAACAACTTATTAAAATTTTGGATTATTTTAAACCGTTATAAATAGAAATTCACCTTCTAAAATTAATTTATTTAATGACGAACGATCATCGCCAAAAGTTCTATGTCATTAATATTTTGTACTTTAATAGTAATAAAACTTTCTTCTTAATTAAATTAATTTTTGTATTAGCTTTAAAGAATTATTTATAAAATTATAGCGCTATATAAATAAAAACCTGTTTCTTCCATTTCTCCCGTGATTCGTAATTTGCACTCTCTTTCAAAATTTGCGTTTTAATCCATAATTATATCCTATTTATTTTTACTATGCAGAGCCCAAATATTTATTTTGATTATTATAAACAAATTCATTTCTTAAATATCCTTCTATTTCTAATAAATACATACTTGTTTATTTAAAATATTGTGTTATATAAATATAAATTATCTACACACTTATATATCCATACAACTTTGAAATATTAATTTAAAAAATATTTAAATTAAATGCTCCTAAATTAATAGTTTTTGAAAATCTATTCAAATGTAATTCGTATTTTATATTGCCACTGTTAAAATTTGAATTTTCTTTTGCCTATACTGTTTATAATAGAATTATCTTAAAAATGCAAGAATTAATATATTTAATTTTTAACCCATTGTATATATCATATTGATATTTGGAAAAGTGTATGTTATACTTGATTAATATTTATTTCATCTTCAAACAATTTTGCATTTGTATTTAAAGCATTACATTGAATTTTAGATCCGTTATTATTATTGAGTATACGTTTAAACATTTTATGAGTTTCATCAAGAATGAGTAAGCTAATACACATTCTTTCAAGTTATGTTCACAACTTTTTTTTTGCGCACGGAAAAAATACATATATTATGCATTCTTGAAAAAACAATTTAAAATATATATATATATATATATATATATATATATATATATATATTATATAAATATTCCGCCGCACGCACACACACCCACATACATACATATATATATATATATACATATATATGGGCTATTTCACGTCAAGTGGTACGATGAAAATTTTAAATCACTCCAAAATTTGAGAACAGGCTGGAAACATCTTCCAGAACATACAAAAAAAATTTAAGTGTTAAAAATAATTTGCTTAAGAGTTATTCGACCATGAAAAGTGGAAATTTTTCAATTTTATAGAAAAACTTCTATTTTTAAAGCCATTTATCTCAAAATATGTTGATTTTTTTGAATATCATTACAAACAACTTTTGTTTAAATTAATCTTTAGAACTTATCTACCCTGGTTACATTTCTTAATTTTGAAATCTCGAAGAGATAGAACACCCGGACATATTGAATATCAAAAAAAGGCTACCACACCATAATCGATTTTAATCTAACACCTCTCAAAAGTTCACATTTTTCGCGAGCTTTCGAATGGCTTGGGTTAGCTTATTGGCCAAGACCGCTGTTGTAAGTTATGCCTCATAAACCTCATAAAATCACTAATTTTCACGTATTTTAGGACATAACTTACACCAAAGGTGTAATATATAATATATATATATATATGTGGTAATGAACAATTAACTTACCAAAAATAGTAAAGTGCATATACTTAATTGTAGTATTTAGTAAAAACCTATTAAAATTTTAGATTACTTTAAACGGATCTAAATAGAACTTTACATCCTAAAATTAATTTATTTAAGTCATCGCCAAGAGTTCTATATGTCATTAATATTTTGTACTTTTAGAGTAATAAAACTTTCTTCTTAATTAAATTAATTTTTGTATTAGTTTTAAAGAATTATTTATAACATTTTAGCGGTATATAAATAAAAACCTGTTTTCTTCCATTTCTCCCGTAATTCGTAATTTGCACCCTCTTTCAAAATTTGCGTTTTAATCCATAATTATATCCAATTTATTTTTCCCTTTAGTTACAGAGCCCATATATTTATTTAATTATTATAAACAAAGGCATACCTTAAATAACCTTTTGTTTCTAATAAATACATACTTGTTTATTTAAAATATTGTTTTATATAAATATACGTAATCTACTTACTTATATATCCATACAATTTTTAAATTTGATTTGAATAATATTTAAACTAAATACTACTAAAATAATTTTCGAAAAACTTTTGAAATGTAATTCGTATTTTATATTGCCATTGTTAAAATTTGAATTTTCTTTTGCGATTACTGTTTATAATAGAATTATCTTAAAAATGCAATAATTAATGTATTTAAGTCATCGCCAAGAGTTCTATATGTCATTAATATTTTGTACTTTTAGAGTAATAAAACTTTCTTCTTAATTAAATTAATTTTTGTATTAGTTTTAAAGAATTATTTATAACATTTTAGCGGTATATAAATAAAAACCTGTTTCTTCCATTTCTCCCGTAATTCGTAATTTGCACCCTCTTTCAAAATTTGCGTTTTAATCCATAATTATATCCAATTTATTTTTCCCTTTAGTTACAGAGCCCATATATTTATTTTAATTATTATAAACAAAGGCATACCTTAAATAACCTTTTGTTTCTAATAAATACATACTTGTTTATTTAAAATATTGTTTTATATAAATATACGTAATCTACTTACTTATATATCCATACAATTTTTAAATTTGATTTGAATAATATTTAAACTAAATACTACTAAAATAATTTTCGAAAAACTTTTGAAATGTAATTCGTATTTTATATTGCCATTGTTAAAATTTGAATTTTCTTTTGCCATTACTGTTTATAATAGAATTATCTTAAAAATGCAATAATTAATGTATTTAATTTTTAATTTATTGTATATTTCACATATAGATATTTGGAAAAGTATATGTTATACTTGATTAATATTTATTTTATCTTCGAAAAATTGTGCATATTTTTAAAAATATTACATTAAATTTTAGGTCAGTTTTTATTTTATGAGTTTTATCAGGAATAAGTAAACTAATACACATTCTTTCAAGTTATATTCACAACGTTTTTTTGCACCCGGAAAAAATACATATATTATCTATTCTTGAAAAAACAATTTTAAAATATATATATATATATATATATATATATATATATATATATAAATATTCCGCCGCACGCACACACACCCACATACATACATATATATATATATATACATATATATGGGCTATTTCACGTCAAGTGGTACGATGAAAATTTTAAATCACTCCAAAATTTGAGAACAGGCTGGAAACATCTTCCAGAACATACAAAAAAATTTAAGTGTTAAAAATAATTTGCTTAAGAGTTATTCGACCATGAAAAGTGGAAATTTTTCAATTTTATAGAAAAACTTCTATTTTTAAAGCCATTTATCTCAAAATATGTTGATTTTTTTGAAATCATTACAAACAACTTTTGTTTAAATTAATCTTTAGAACTTATCTACCCTGGTTACATTTCTTAATTTTGAAATCTCGAAGAGATAGAACACCCGGACATATTGAATATCAAAAAAAGGCTACCACACCATAATCGATTTTAATCTAACACCTCTCAAAAGTTCACATTTTTCGCGAGCTTTCGAATGGCTTGGGTTAGCTTATTGGCCAAGACCGCTGTTGTAAGTTATGCCTCATAAACCTCATAAAATCACTAATTTTCACGTATTTTAGGACATAACTTACACCAAAGGTGTAATATATATAATATATATATATGTGGTAATGAACAATTAACTTACCAAAATAGTAAAGTGCATATACTTAATTGTAGTATTTAGTAAAAACCTATTAAAATTTTAGATTACTTTAAACGGATCTAAATAGAACTTTACCTCCTAAAATTAATTTATTTAAGTCATCGCCAAGAGTTCTATATGTCATTAATATTTTGTACTTTTAGAGTAATAAAACTTTCTTCTTAATTAAATTAATTTTTGTATTAGTTTTAAAGAATTATTTATAACATTTTAGCGGTATATAAATAAAAACCTGTTTCTTCCATTTCTCCCGTAATTCGTAATTTGCACCCTCTTTCAAAATTTGCGTTTTAATCCATAATTATATCCAATTTATTTTTCCCTTTAGTTACAGAGCCCATATATTTATTTTAATTATTATAAACAAAGGCATACCTTAAATAACCTTTTGTTTCTAATAAATACATACTTGTTTATTTAAAATATTGTTTTATATAAATATACGTAATCTACTTACTTATATATCCATACAATTTTTAAATTTGATTTGAATAATATTTAAACTAAATACTACTAAAATAATTTTCGAAAAACTTTTGAAATGTAATTCGTATTTTATATTGCCATTGTTAAAATTTGAATTTTCTTTTGCCATTACTGTTTATAATAGAATTATCTTAAAAATGCAATAATTAATGTATTTAATTTTTAATTGTATGAGGAAAAGTGTATGTTATACTTGATTAATATTTATTTTATCTTCGAAAAATTGTGCATATTTTTAAAAACATTACATTAAATTTTAGGTCCGTTTTTATTTTATGAGTTTTATCAGGAATAAGTAAACTAATACACATTCTTTCAAGTTATATTCTTAAACTTTTTTTTTGCGCACGGAAAAAATACATATATTATCTATTCTTGAAAAAACAAATAACACGTACACACACACACGCACACACATACACACACACACACTTCTGGGTTAGAATTTCTAATTTCAATGTAAATGTTATATAAAATACATGCCAATATTCAACTTAAAAAAGGTGTAAGTGCGCTACAATTGATTTTTTATCCAAAAGTTTGAAAGAAAGCTTGGAGCAATACCTTTCAAATAGTCTGTACCATTTTTATGGCCTTCAGTTCTGTAAAAAGTTATGATAATTTAAAGAAAGAGAAAAAATTCACAAAAAACGACATGATAATTCCCATTTAATTTAAAAAAAAAATTTCGTGTTTTTTAAATTATCATAACTTTTTTACAGAACTGAAGGCCATAAAAATGCTACAGACTATTTGAAAGGTATTGCTCCAAGCTTCCTTTTAGGCTTTTTGTATAAAAAAATCAATTGTGGCGGCCTTGCACTTTTTTCAAATTGAATATTGACATGTAGTTTATATAACATTCACTTTGAAATTATAAATTCTAACCCAGAAGAATAAATTCCAGACACAATTAGCAACGAATGTTACATATAATGTTCTATAGTAAAAATTATAGTGGTAAAATATAGTGGTAAACCCAGCTGGTATTGAAAAAAACTTGGAAAAATCCACTTTTTGAGGTTAGAATAACCAAAATAAGATTCCAATACCTAAAAATATTTTTCTTTATTCTGAAAAACATTTGGAATGTGTACCCAAAATTTTACTCATTGTAAAATTTTGATCGGACCACTTCACGTGCAATACCCCATATATATATATATATATATATATATAAATATATATGTATCTATGTATGTACTATGGACTCACTACATATATATATGTATGCCCATATAAGGGGAGTGAAAAATTTTTATACACAGCGGCATATATTAGAACCCTGAAATCTTATACCGAACGGCGGCAAACTATTTATATCGCCTTAAAAATTAAACAGTTTCACACAACACCTTGGAGGTATTGCTATAGTGCTTTGGTTTTATACCAAAAATTTAATTTTTTTTTAATACGATTATAATTTATAAATAAAAGTTTTTACCAAACTTTAGTGTAATGAAATCAGAATAAAAATAATAAAAATAATAGAGACATATTAAATGTTAACTGTAAATTTTAAACTATATGAATTCTTATAAAGCTTAAATTTTATTTTAATAATTATAAATGTTAATAAAAAATTAACTTACCAAAAATAGTAAAGTGCATGTACTTAATTGTAGTATTTAGTAAAACTTATTAAAATTTTGGAGTATTTTAAGCGGATCTAAATAAAACTTTACCTCCTAAAATAAATTTATTCAATGACGAAGGATCATCGCTAAAAGTTCTATGTCATTAATATTTTGTACTTTAAAAGTAATAAAACTTTCTTCTTAAATAAATAAATTTTTGTATTAATTTTGCCATTGTTAAAATTTGAATTTTCTTTTGCCATTACTGTTTATAATAGAATTATCTTAAAAATGCAATAATTAATGTATTTAATTTTTAATTTATTGTATATTTCACATATAGATATTTGGAAAAGTGTATGTTATACTTGATTAATATTATTTTATCTTCGAAAAATTGTGCATATTTTTAAAAACATTACATTAAATTTTAGGTCCGTTTTTATTTTATGAGTTTTATCAGGAATAAGTAAACTAATACACATTCTTTCAAGTTATATTCTTAACTTTTTTTGCGCACGGAAAAAATACATATATTATCTATTCTTGAAAAAAACAAATAACACGTACACACACACACGCACACACATACACACACACACACTTCTGGGTTAGAATTTCTAATTTCAATGTAAATGTTATATAAAATACATGCCAATATTCAACTTAAAAAAGGTGTAAGTGCGCTACAATTGATTTTTTATCCAAAAGTTTGAAAGAAAGCTTGGAGCAATACCTTTCAAATAGTCTGTACCATTTTTATGGCCTTCAGTTCTGTAAAAAGTTATGATAATTTAAAGAAAGAGAAAAAATTCACAAAAACGACATGATAATTCCCATTTGAATTTAAAAAAAAATTTCGTGTTTTTTTAAATTATCATAACTTTTTTACAGAACTGAAGGCCATAAAAATGCTACAAACTATTTGAAAGGTATTGCTCCAAGCTTCCTTTTAGGCTTTTTGTATAAAAAAATCAATTGTGGCGGCCTTGCACTTTTTTCAAATTGAATATTGACATGTAGTTTATATAACATTCACTTTGAAATTATAAATTCTAACCCAGAAGAATAAATTCCAGACACAATTAGCAACGAATGTTACATATAATGTTCTATAGTAAAAATTATAGTGGTAAAATATAGTGGTAAACCCAGCTGGTATTGAAAAAAAACTTGGAAAAATCCACTTTTTGAGGTTAGAATAACCAAAATAAGATTCCAAGTACCTAAAAATTTTTTTCTTTATTCTGAAAAACATTTGGAATGTGTACCCAAAATTTACTCATTGTAAAATTTTGATCGGACCACTTCACGTGCAATACCCCATATATATATATATATATATATAAATATATATGTATCTATGTATGTACTATGGACTCACTACATATATATATGTATGCCCATATAAGGGGAGTGAAAAATTTTTATACACAGCGGCATATATTAGAACCCTGAAATCTTATACCGAACGGCGGGCAAACTATTTATATCGCCTTAAAAATTAAACAGTTTCACACAACACCTTGGAGGTATTGCTACAGTGCTTTGGTTTTATACCAAAAATTTAATTTTTTTTTAATATGATTATAATTTATAAATAAAAGTTTTTACCAAACTTTAGTGTAATGAAATCAGAATAAAAATAATAAAATAATAGAGACATATTAAATGTTAACTGTAAATTTTAAACTATATGAATTCTTATAAAGCTTAAATTTTATTTTAATAATTATAAATGTTAATAAAAAATTAACTTACCAAAAATAGTAAAGTGCATGTACTTAATTGTAGTATTTAGTAAAACTTATTAAAATTTTGGAGTATTTTAAGCGGATCTAAATAAAACTTTGCCTCCTAAAATAAATTTATTCAATGACGAAGGATCATCGCTAAAAGTTCTATGTCATTAATATTTTGTACTTTAAAAGTAATAAAACTTTCTTCTTAAATAAATAAATTTTTGTATTAATTTTGTCACTGTTAAATTTTGAATTTTCTTTTTCCATTACTATTTATAATAGAATTATCTTAAAAATGCAATAATTAATGTATATTTAATTTTTAACCATTGTATATATCACATATGGATATTTGGAAAAGTGTATGTTCACCACACACACACACACACACACACACCACTTATATTATATATATGACATATATATAACTTATATATATATGACATAATATATAACATTATATATAACATATATATAACATATATAGTATGACATATATATAACATATATATGACATATATATATAAAACATATACAGGTTGTCCCAAAAGTATGGACACACCTGAATATCTCGGAAAATAAGGGTGCTAGGAAAAAAACGTTCAATATAAAAGCTTTAGGAAATCAAACGATGCATCTGATGGTGACCTTCAATTTGACCTTAAGCTTGACCTTCAAGGTTATTTGAAGGTCAAAGAGATTTTTTTAAATGGGAACCCCTATTTTTGACACCGGATTCAGAAAGAGCGAAAAATTTACGTCCAAAAGCGATGGTTTTTAATTTGTTAGAATGACCTTCAAAAGGTAAAATGAAGGTTAAATATTGAAAAATCGTAAACAAGCTATTTTCTTTGAACTTTTTCGGATTTGTGGGCGAATAAATGTCAGAGTAGATTTTGGGATTAACAACCTTGAGTATCTCGACCTTGGAGTTAATTTTCAAGGTCATTCAAAGGTCAAAGTAAATTTTTTATGGACAGCCTTATTTCTGACACCGGATTCAAAGAGAGCGGAAAACGTAATACCAGAATTGATATTTTACAGTTTTCCGTTGTGAACGATGAAAGTTAATTGAAGGTTAAATTTCATAAACACTTAGAAACTATTGTCGTAAATTTACTAACCTTACTTTTAGCGCTACCCAGAAACAACGACGTGGACGTACTAAGTTCTGTTTCCTTGGGGTGCTTGATTAACGTGAGTCCCCTTGCCTCTCACGATGGGGAGCTTGCTTAACGTGAGTTCCCTTGCCTCTCACGATTGACGTGATGTCTAGCCGTGAAGGCAAGACAGGCTGATGTCCGGCCGGTGAAGGCAAGACAGGCTGGTGTCCGGCCGTTAAAGGCAAGACAGGCTGGTGTCTGGCCTGTGAAGGCAAGATGAAAATTCTTTCAGAAATCGTCAGTTACCATTTAAAGTTCTTGCTCGAAATGCCCTGCATTTTTAGTTGACAATGCCCCATGCGATCATAAAATGATGAAACTGCTCTTTGAATCATTTCATTTGGGATTGCCTGTATCGTGTCAATAATACGTGGTCGTAATTCCTCCAAGTTTGCAGGTTTATAAGCATACACTTTGTTTTTGACGTAGCCCCATAAAAAATAATCTAGTGGCGACATGTCAGGGAACGAGGTGGCCACTCAATAGTTCCTCTACGCCCAATTACTCGTCCTGGAAATGTTTCATCTAAATAATTACGCACGTTTATTGCATAATGAGGGGCCGGCCTCATCTTGTTGAAAGTAAGTGGTGTTAAAATTGTCACCGACAATCTCATTACCGCAGGTACGATTTCATTCCTTAACATGTTTAGATACTTTTTTCCTGTCAAATTACCTTCTATAAAAAACGGCCCTACTATGCTATTGTTTATGATACCTGCCCAAACATTAGTTTTTGTGGATGTTGTGTATGTGATTCCAAAAACCAGTGGGGATTCTCTGATGCCCAGAACCTACAATTGTGACGATTAACGTTGCCATCTAACTGAAAAGTACATTCATCGAAATACTATTCGTTAAAAAAATTTTGCCGCGCATCTATACGGTTCATCATTAATTCGGCAAATTCCAGTCTTCGATCAAAATCATCCTCATTTAATTCTTGTACCAATTTGATTTATATGGATGAAATTTCAACAGTTTCATATTCTATGAACGGAAGTCCTACAAACATTTGTTTCCGAGATACTTGCCTGATAGAGGTTCCAGGATTTTCAATGAATGATAAGGCCACATTCAAAGAAGTTTCTTCATCAGTCGCAATCTTAAGCCTCCCACTTTTGGGGCAATCTTTGACACTACCAGTTTGCTCAAAACGAGAAATAGTTTTTCCAACTGTTTTTGTGAAATTCCTGGTTGCAACGGTAAACGGTATTCTGCATTAAATAAAGCCGCAGCTCGACGATATGACCTGACCATGTTACCCCATCCTCTCATCATGAGAATGGTTATTTTCACGTTCTGAAAGACGATTCATATTCAAATGAATAAAAGAAATGAAGAATAAGTTGAGAATTGTAAAACAAAACTAATAATTGAAAACAGAATGAATGCTTTAATAGACCAAATTCAAACTTGTTCGTTGAAATTTTCAGAGTCACTGAAAACACTACCCACGAGGTTTTCGGGGTTGTTGTACACGAATATGGGCTCAGAATTTTAACTGGGTACCCGGTGTAACTCTTAATATTTTGTACTTTAAAAGTAATAAAACTTTCTTCTTAAATAAATAAATTTTGTATTAATTTTGTCACTGTTAAATTTTGAATTTCTTTTTCCATTACTATTATAATAGAATTATCTTAAAAATGCAATAATTAATGTATATTTAATTTTTAACCCATTGTATATATCACATATGGATATTTGGAAAAGTGTATGTTCACACACACACACACACACACACACACACTTATATATATATATGACATATATATATAACTTATATATATATGACATATATATATAACATATATATAACATATATAACATATATATATGACATATATATAACATATAATGACATATATATAAAACATATACAGGTTGTCCCAAAAGTATGGACACACCTGAATATCTCGGAAATAAGGGTGCTAGGAAAAAAACGTTCAATATAAAGCTTTAGGAAATCAAACGATGCATCTGATGGTGACCTTCAATTTGACCTTAAGCTTGACCTTCAAGGTTATTTGAAGGTCAAAGAGATTTTTTTAAATGGGAACCCCTATTTTTGACACCGGATTCAGAAAGAGCGAAAAATTTTACGTCCAAAGCGATGGTTTTTAATTTGTTAGAATGACCTTCAAAAGGTAAAATGAAGGTTAAATATTGAAAAATCGTAAACAAGCTATTTTCTTTGAACTTTTTCGGATTTGTGGGCGAATAAATGTCAGAGTAGATTTTGGGATTAACAACCTTGAGTATCTCGACCTTGGAGTTAATTTTCAAGGTCATTCAAAGGTCAAAGTAAATTTTTTATGGACAGCCTTATTTCTGACACCGGATTCAAAGAGAGCGGAAAACGTAATACCAGAATTGATATTTTACAGTTTTCCGTTGTGAACATGAGAAAGTTAATTGAAGGTTAAATTTCATAAACACTTAGAAACTATTGTCGTAAATTTACTAACCTTACTTTTAGCGCTACCCAGAAACAACGACGTGGACGTACTAAGTTCTGTTTCCTTTGGGGTGCTTGATTAACGTGAGTCCCCTTGCCTCTCACGATGGGGAGCTTGCTTAACGTGAGTTCCCTTGCCTCTCACGATTGACGTGATGTCTAGCCGGTGAAGGCAAGACAGGCTGATGTCCGGCCGGTGAAGGCAAGACAGGCTGGTGTCCGGCCGTTAAAGGCAAGACAGGCTGGTGTCTGGCCTGTGAAGGCAAGATGAAAATTCTTTCAGAAATCGTCAGTTACCATTTAAAGTTCTTGCTCGAAATGCCCTGCATTTTTTAGTTGACAATGCCCCATGCGATCATAAAATGATGAAACTGCTCTTTGAATCATTTCATTTGGGATTGCCTGTATCGTGTCAATAATACGTGGTCGTAATTCCTCCAAGTTTGCAGGTTTAGTAGCATACACTTTGTTTTTGACGTAGCCCCATAAAAAATAATCTAGTGGCGACATGTCAGGGGAACGAGGTGGCCACTCAATAGTTCCTCTACGCCCAATTACTCGTCCTGGAAATGTTTCATCTAAATAATTACGCACGTTTATTGCATAATGAGGGGCCGCCTCATCTTGTTGAAAGTAAGTGGTGTTAAAATTGTCACCGACAATCTCATTAACCGCAGGTACGATTTCATTCCTTAACATGTTTAGATACTTTTTTCCTGTCAAATTACCTTCTATAAAAAACGGCCCTACTATGCTATTGTTTATGATACCTGCCCAAACATTTAGTTTTTGTGGATGTTGTGTATGTGATTCCAAAAACCAGTGTGGATTCTCTGATGCCCAGAACCTACAATTGTGACGATTAACGTTGCCATCTAACTGAAAAGTACATTCATCGGAAAATACTATTTCGTTTAAAAAATTTTGCCGCGCATCTATACGGTTCATCATTAATTCGGCAAATTCCAGTCTTCGATCAAAATCATCCTCATTTAATTCTTGTACCAATTTGATTTTATATGGATGAAATTTCAACAGTTTCATAATTCTATGAACGGAAGTCCTACAAACATTTGTTTCCCGAGATACTTGCCTGATAGAGGTTCCAGGATTTTCAATGAATGATAATGCCACATTCAAAGAAGTTTCTTCATCAGTCGCAATCTTAAGCCTCCCACTTTTGGGGCAATCTTTGACACTACCAGTTTGCTCAAAACGAGAAATAGTTTTTCCAACTGTTTTTTGTGAAATTCCTGGTTGCAACGGTAAACGGTATTCTGCATTAAATAAAGCCGCAGCTCGACGATATGACCTGACCATGTTACCCCATCCTCTCATCATGAGAATGGTTATTTTCACGTTCTGAAAGACGATTCATATTCAAATGAATAAAAGAAATGAAGAATAAGTTGAGAATTGTAAAACAAAACTAATAATTGAAAACAGAATGAATGCTTTAATAGACCAAATTCAAACTTGTTCGTTGAAATTTTCAGAGTCACTGAAAACACTACCCACGAGGTTTTCGGGGTTGTTGTACACGAATATGGGCTCAGAATTTTAACTTTAACCCGGTGTAACTCTTAAATGTTTGAATATCTGCACATTATTGCATATTTAAACATTTTCTCAAATTTGCAATCTTGCTATTTTTTTATAAATTTGCTAGAATTAGTCGTGTTTATCTATTCCTTAGAACTGACGAAATCTTATTAGTTATAGTCTTATTATAATAATGACACTAGCATTCAATAAAGTGGTCTATTCTGGGAACGAGACCTATGTATTCTTATGTATTTGACGTGCTGAATCCGAATCCAACGTAGCTTTTACTCTGGCATCCCCAAAAATTTTTTAAAGTTATAAAAAACCGTGAAAAAGGTGAATAAAATCCATATTTAAATGGTAAGATTCGGAGTAAAACAGTTTTTTATGAGTGTACGTGGTTTTTGTGTATTTGACTTGCTAAACCCAAATCCAGGGCTTATTTTACCCGGTTGGATCAGACTGTCTTGCCTTCACCGGCAGGACACCAGCCTGTCTTGCATTGTTGCAAATTTTTCATTTTTGCAAATTTTTGAATTTTGCAAATTTTTCATTTTTGCAAATTTTCCAATTTTGCAAATTTTTTATTTTTGCAAATTTTCCAATTTTGCAAATTTTTTATTTTTGCAAATTTTCCAATTTTGCAAATTTTTTATTTTTGCAAATTTTCCAATTTTGCAAATTTTTTATTTTTGCAAATTTTCCAATTTTGCAAATTTTTTATTTTTGCAAATTTTCCAATTTTGCAAATTTTTTATTTTTGCAAATTTTCCAATTTTGCAAATTTTTTATTTTTGCAAATTTTCCAATTTTGCAAATTTTTTATTTTTGCAAATTTTCCAATTTTGCAAATTTTTTATTTTTGCAAATTTTCCAATTTTGCAAATTTTCCAATTTTGCAAATTTTCCAATTTTGCAAATTTTCCAATTTTGCAAATTTTTTATTTTTGCAAATTTTCCAATTTTGCAAATTTTCCAATTTTGCAAATTTTCCAATTTTGCAAATTTTCCAATTTTGCAAATTTTCCAATTTTGCAAATTTTTTATTTTTGCAAATTTTCCAATTTTGCAAATTTTCCAATTTTGCAAATTTTCCAATTTTGCAAATTTTCCAATTTTGCAAATTTTCCAATTTTGCAAATTTTCCAATTTTGCAAATTTTCCAATTTTGCAAATTTTCCAATTTTGCAAATTTTCCAATTTTGCAAATTTTCCAATTTTGCAAATTTTCCAATTTTGCAAATTTTCCAATTTTGCAAATTTTCCAATTTTGCAAATTTTCCAATTTTGCAAATTTTCCAATTTTGCAAATTTTCCAATTTTGCAAATTTTCCAATTTTGCAAATTTTCCAATTTTGCAAATTTTCCAATTTTGCAAATTTTCCAATTTTGCAAATTTTCCAATTTTGCAAATTTTCCAATTTTGCAAATTTTCCAATTTTGCAAATTTTCCAATTTTGCAAATTTTCCAATTTTGCAAATTTTCCAATTTTGCAAATTTTCCAATTTTGCAAATTTTCCAATTTTGCAAATTTTCCAATTTTGCAAATTTTCCAATTTTGCAAATTTTTTATTTTTGCAAATTTTCCAATTTTGCAAATTTTTTATTTTTGCAAATTTTCCAATTTTGCAAATTTTTTATTTTTGCAAATTTTCCAATTTTGCAAATTTTCCAATTTTGCAAATTTTTTATTTTTGCAAATTTTCCAATTTTGCAAATTTTTTATTTTTGCAAATTTTCCAATTTTGCAAATTTTCCAATTTTGCAAATTTTTTATTTTTGCAAATTTTCCAATTTTGCAAATTTTTTATTTTTGCAAATTTTCCAATTTTGCAAATTTTCCAATTTTGCAAATTTTCCAATTTTGCAAATTTGCAAATTTTTTATTTTTGCAAATTTTTAATTTTTGCAAATTTTATTTTGCAAATTTTCAAGTTTGCAAATTTTTATTTTTGCAATTTTCCAATTTTGCAAATTTTTTATTTTTGCAAATTTTCCAATTGTTGCAAATTTTTTATTTTTGCAATTTTCCATTTTGCAAATTTTTATTTTTGTCAAATTTCCAATTTTGCAAATTTTGTAGTTTGCAATTTTCCAATTTTGCAAAATTTTTATTTTTGGCAAATTTCCAATTTTGCAAATTTTTATTTTGCAAATTTCCAATTTTGCAAATTTTTATTTTGCAAATTTTCCAATTTTGCAAATTTTTTAGTTATACTTTTTTACTTAAGCATTCCATCGTGAGAGACAAAGGAGAATCACGTTAAGCAAGCATCCCATCGTGAGAGGCAAGGCGACTCATTTCTGGCATTACGTTTTCCGCTCTCTTTGAATCCGGTGTCAGAAATAAGGCTGACCATAAAAAATTTACTTTGACCTTTGAATGACCTTGAAAATCAACTCCAAGGTCGAGATACTCAAGGTTGTTAATCCCAAAATCTACTCTGACATTTATTCGCCCACAAATCCGAGAAAGTTCTAAGAAAATAGCTTGTTTACGATTTTTCAATATTTAACCTTCATTTTACCTTTTGAAGGTCATTCTAACAAATTGAAAACCATTGCTTTGGACGTAAAATTTTTCGCTCTTTCTGAATCCGGTGTCAAAAATAAGGGTTCCCATTTAAAAAAATCTCTTTGACCTTCAAATAACCTTGAAGGTCAAGCTTAAAGTCAAATTGAAGGTCACCATCAGATGCATCGTTTGATTTCCTAAAGCTTTTATATTGAAAGTTTTTTTCCTAGCACCCTTATTTTCCGAGATATTCAGGTGTGTCCATACTTTTGGGACACCATGTATATATATATATATATATATGTTGAATTCTGAATTCTTAGACACGGCGGAGGCGGCGGCGGCGGCGAAATATTTATATATTATAGAGAGATATAACATATATATATATATATATATATAACATATATATATATATATAACATATATATGACATATATATATAACATATATATATAACATATATATATGACATATATATATAACATATATATATATAACATATATATAACATATATATATATACAACATATATATGACATATATATATAACATATATATAACATATATATGACATATATATATAAAACATATATATATATGTTGAATTCTGAATTCTTAGACACGGCGGCGGCGGCGGCGGCGGCGGCGAAATATTTATATATTATAGAGAGATATATATATAATATCAAGAGTCATAAAAGTATGAATAATAAAACATTTCCAATTTTTGAAAAAGTATGTTAGCTGTAATCGACAATAAAAAATTCCAAAAACACTTTTATTATATTAATATAGATATAGACTAAATAAATTGATTACCATAATTAAACGACAGAAAAAATATTTTAAGAACACAATTTCTGTATTTATATATATCCACCACACTGGAGAAGAGGATGGACCGAAGAACGGAAATCGATATATATATATATATATATATATATATATTAACGGTTTTGCTATTTTTTTTAATAATTATAATAAATAATGCTAATTGACTACCGTTAAACAATAGTCTCACTACGCGATCAGCCGCTCACTAATAATACGAGTCTATAAGACACGTATAGGCGGAGGCGGCGGTATCCTTTACTTAGCGAATGCGAACGAAAATAAAAGGGCAAACAATAAGAAGAGAAACACGATGTTTATTTAAAAATAAAAAACCAAGAGTATATTATCAAACAAAAGTAATACACGCGTGCCGCTGCACGCGGGATCGCAGGTCGATACGCGACATAAATAAAGAGAGAAAGAGAGAGACTACAAAAATGGCACTTACAGTGCGTGAGCCGCCATGGATAATTAAATAACCAGGCGAAGTCTGTGTGATCGCTACTCTCCTTAGCTTCCTGGGCTGCGTCGTCGCCGAATAAACTATCACCGCCTCACTGGGTCACCAGCACAGCACTAGGATCACAAGCGGCACGAGGCAATCAAAAATATGGAAAGAAGAATAAAACAACAAAGTTTTTCACGAGGGTTGAGATTAATCACACGGTTGATATCAGTCTAACGGTTGAATTCAATCTCATGGTTGATATCAGTCTCTCGCCGGTTGAGTTTAGTCTCACGGTTGATATTAGTCTCTCGCCGGTTGAGTTTAGTCTAAGTGCTATCGCACTTACGAACCGAAAACTCTCTCTCTCTTTCCCTACTTTTACCTTGACGAAGGTCCGCGAAAATCGTCGAAAATCGTCGAACGTCGAACTGTAACAGCTGTAAAGATTAAAATATTAAGCTCCATAAAAAGTTTCTGCAATTGAAAGTACTGAAATCAAAATAGTAACGGCAACTATTTTATAGATATCAATAGAAATTTTTTATTTATTTACTAAATATTCCAAGTTGAATTTGTGCCTCTAGACAGTATACTTTACATAAAACACCATCTACGAAGGTGTCAACATTCGCAAGTATGGTTTCCAATCACACTTTCAAAAATGTTATCTGATAAAAAAATCTATAATTATTACTCCCATCCTATTTCTACTTATATGTGACGTGTGATAAGCACACGCACTAGTATTGCGTAAAATTATTTTATAAATTGTTAATTTACTATAATTATCCGAGACCAAATCCTCTGTAACCAATAAGAATGTATAATAATATTTACAATTAATTAATAAACTTTGTTTATATAATAATAATAAGTACGTAGTATATTAAGATAGCTTCGCGATAGACACGTGCCGTTAAACGCGAGTTCAACGACCGCGCTATAAATAGATTAGGGTCATTGACCGCTCCCCTACTACTGCGCCTACGGGCCAGTTCATTGACCTCGTTCGGAGTGGGGCAACCGCGAACTGCGCATGCGCGCTCTCGCAGATCGGGTATATAAGGCGCGCCGAGAACCGCCGTAACCAGTCTGGATCAGGGGGCCGGAGGAAGCTGGTCATGAGCACATGGCCAGACTAAATCCTAACCCTGGTGCAGGCGCCCGTAGATACGTTCGTGAGCACACGTTCGTAAACACTAGTTACCGTATACCGTACCGACCGTTACCGTAACCGCATCCTACCGTAGTCACCTCGTGAGCACACGTGGTGTCTAATCCTGTCCGTATCCTCGTGAGCACACGTGGATTATCTCGACCGTATCCTCGTGAGCACACGTGGATTATCTCGACCGTATCCTCGTGAGCACACGTGGATTATTTCCCGACCATATCTTCGTGAGCACACGTAGATTATCCGACCGCACCCTCGTGAGCACACGTGGGTTATCCCGACCGTATCTTCGTGAGCACACGTAGATTATCCTCGTGAGCACACGTGAGTTATGCCGACCGTATCTTCGTGAGCACACGTAGATTATCCCGACCGAATCCTCGTGAGCACACGGGGATTATCCCGAACCGTATTTCCGTGCGAGCATACACGATAACCGCTAGTTGCGTCCGTTTAGGAAACTAGTTATAAGATAGCATTGTAAAGTTCGTAGGTCGCGTAATAATTAAGTATTTTGTCTTGATTTGATTACAGACTAGTTAACTACTTCACCCGACCAAGACCAGGCGGGCTGGCAACATTTGCATTATATCTTTAGTTCTTTTGTATATTTGTACATAGTCTTAATATAATTAACCTTTATTATAAATAGTGGTACTTTATTTCAAATTCCTTAAAACCTGAATCCTGGAATCTCAGCAAGGCCCGGCAAAGATTCACTCCGTTACATATATTTTGCTTAAACTCCATAAACAGTTTCTGCAATAGAAGGTACTGCAATCGAATATCGACAAGTAATTTTAATTAAATATTTATATATTTTTTTTGCTTAAACTTCATAAAGTTTCTGCAATAGAAAGTACTGAAATCAAAGCGGGATTATCGACAAGTATTTTTTACGATACCATAGATTTATTTTAATTACATTTTATATATTTTGCTTCAAACTTCATAAAAAGTTTTAATTAATTTCCACAAACTGATAAAAAAAAACTTCTTTTTTTTATTCTCTTTAAATAAACAATGTATATCCTTCCCGTGCTTTACATCAGTAGATAAACAATTTTATAGAATAATAATAATTAATTTGTGCAAAATTAATTTCTGCATAACTAATTAAAACTAATTTCTCTCTTTTTTATGCTCTTTAAATAAAATAATACTTGCACCACCATTGACTAAGTATTTCAGTCGAGTTATTTTTGACCTACTAATAACCTCTTATATCGATGGTATTTAGTATAGGTTATCGTGTAAAATAATATGGTCAAATAAAGCATTCTAATGTTTTACATCTAAACTAAAATGTATTACCATTTTTTATTATATCCATTTCTTTTTTTACCATAAAATTATCAAGTACTAGTGCTTCATTTCACTGCAAAAGCAAATCAAAATCAATCGCTGTGTCGACATATAGGCCTCATTAGAAAGATATAATGTCGTTATATAAATCTTATAAATTTTACTTAATAAGAAAAAACTTAAAATATTTTATAAGTCTTTGATATATAAATATGCATATGCACCCTAGCGGAAATAATCATATGCGAATAATTTTTATGAATACTTATTAAAAATTATTAGCTTTTATTAGATTTTCATAACACTTTACAAAGTGCGGATTTTGGACTCTAGTAATAGTTTAAAAAATTTGGTAATGTATATAAGATTTTATTAGTTGTTTTTAAATTTTCGTAAATATTTCTAAACTTTATTAGGTTTTATTAGATTTTTGTATTTCGAAAATATCGTGAAAAACGATAAAATGACACTAATAGTAACTGTTGCATTTTCCTATATTTAACTGTTTTTAGCTGTTTCTAAGTGATGTATGCAAAAAAACAAAAGCTATTAATAAAAGATTGCTATTGGTAAATATTCATAAAAATTCTAAATACTTATTTACTGTATATTATAATTTAAAAAAGTTATTAGTAGTTATTAGCTTTTTCAAACTCACACATTTCTTTTGCTTTTGAAAAAAACCTAAAAGCTAATAAAATCTAGCAAAAGCTAAGAAGAGCTAATATAGAAGTTATAAATTCTTACTAACTATTAACAGAGTCCAAAATCTGCATATTATAAATTGATTATAAAATTTATTAGCTTTTCTTAGCTCTTTCTGGAAAAATAAATTGCCGTCTGGGCAATACGCTATTTAATTCAAATCAGACGTATAATTCAAAAGAAAGATGGCAATGCAACGCGTGGTGCAAGTATTATTTTATTTAAAGTGCATAAAAAAGAGAGAAATTAGTTTTAATTAGTTATGCAGAAATTAATTTTGCACAAATTAATTATTATTATTCTATAAAATTGTGTATCTACTGATGTAAAGCACGGGAAGGATATACATTGTTTATTTAAAGAGAATAAAAAAAAGAAGTTTTTTTTTTATCAGTTTTGTGGAAATTAATTAAAACTTTTTATAGACTTTAAGCAAAATATATAAAAGTTTAATTCAAAAAAATGCAATGTATGGTATGGTAAAAAATACTTGTCGATTATTTCGCTTTGATTTCAGTACTTTCTATTGCAGAAACTTTTTAGGAAGTTTAAAGCAAAATATATAAATTTTAATTAAAATAAATCTATGGTATGGTAAAAAATACTTGTCGATAATTCCGCTTTGATTTCAGTACTTTCTATTGCAGAAACTTTATGAAGTTTAAGCAAAAAAAATATATAAATATTTAATTAAAATTACTTGTCGACATTTGATTGCAGTACCTTCTATTGCAGAAACTTTTTATGGACTTTAAGCAAAATATAAGTAGAAATAAGATGGGAGTAATAATTAAAGATTTTTTTATCAGATAACATTTTTGAAAGTGTGATTGGAAACCATACTTGCGAATGTTGACACCTTCGTAGATGGTGTTTTATGTAAAGTATACTGTCTAGAGGCACAAATTCAACGTGGAATATTTAATAAATAAATAAAAAATTTCTGTTGATATCTATAAAATAGTTGCCGTTACTATTTTGATTTCAGTACTTTCTATTGCAGAAACTTTTTATGGAGCTTAATATTATACACATACACCACTATCTAAATAAATATCTAAATCGCTAAATTTAGGGAGCAGATAAAATAATGAGTCTTTCTTGTTTGTTGAATCTCGGCAGCGCTAAAGTACTTTTGCGCACGCCGGTTGCTAAAAGGTTACTTTAGGCCCTATTTTTAGAGCGCAAAAACGCGTAATTCATACGTGTTAAAAAAAATTTTGCTTCTAGACATTCTGACTTAAGATTTTCTGCTGTCAGAATCCCTTGTCAAAATTTTGGCCAGATTTAAAGCAAAAATGATAAGACCAATGTAAACAAAAAAACACCAAAATTTGAGAAAAAAATTTGTTCTCGAGTTTTTTAGAATTTTATCGCTAATATAATGTATACTTAAAAAAATATAATGTACACTCAAAATGTGAAGAAAAGCGAAGAGAATAGTTGCACTTTAAACAAGTTACTTTTAGTGAAAAAAATTTTTTATCTACCTTATAGTCTGCAAATAACGCCAGAAATGAACGAAAATTTACGATTTGTTACTTTCTTGATACATTTACGATAGCACATAGATCCCACCATGTATATAACTATATGGTAAGATATTTATGTTTATCAAAGAAGATATAATATATAAGTTATTATGATGATTCAAGGTTACTTATTCGATAAATTAACAATAATTTGAAAAAGCGTGTATTATTCAAAAAATACTGATTTAAACAGCTCTATTACAAAATCTCACGTGAGATCTCATGCCAAAATCTCATCCGACTTTTCACCGGGACCGCTGCTTAAACGAAATCAATTTATGTATATGGTGAGTCACTTATTAAGTGATAACACCCCCCACATGAGTTCAAAAATCAAGGTTTCAAAGCGTTTTTAGCATATTTTCGATTTTTAAAAATATTTTCGACCGTTGAATATTTCTCACGTGAGATCTCACGTGAGATCTCATGTGAGAAATTTCTAAAAATCGAAAATATGTCTGAAACGCTTTCTGTTATCACTTAGTAAGTGACTCACCATATTCATAAATTGATTTCTTATTATTTGAGAAGTTTAAGCAGCGGTCCGAGTGAAAAGTCGGATAAGATTTTGGCATGAGATCTCACGTGAGATTTTGTGTTAGGGAGCAACTATTCTCTTCACTTTTCTTCATATTTTGAGCATAGATTATATTTGCAATAACATTCTGAAAAAAAGGAGTAAAAGTTTTTTTTTAATTAATATTGGTATTTTTTGTAGTATTTAAATTGGTTTTGTCATTTCTCCTTTAAATCTGGCCAAATATTTGACCAGGGATTCTGAAACAGCACTAAATTCTACATCAGAGTATGTGGAAGTGAAATTTTTTCAACGCCAATAACAAAAACCATCGCATTGTAAAGTCGCTAAAAAATTTGTACGCATCAGCGCAGAAGTGAGATATTTTTTTCGTGTTGTTCCTATAAACTATGTTTAAACAAATTTTTTTGCTTTACCTATTGATTAATGAAATCCGTCTATTTTTAATTTATATTTTGTGATTATTAAAACTTAAAAATGTCTTAGCAATGAATGTCTTAGTCTGAATGTTTTAGCAATATACCCAAAATTTTTCTAATTTTTAAATTGATTATTTAAAATTACAATGTTTGCGTTAAAAGTTTATGACTTATTTACTAATAATTAGCATCTAAAAAATGTTTACTCAATTATTATTAAAAAAATTATTATTTCTTAAAAAATCATAACGCTATGCCCTTGCTTTTGTTTTAAGCTACCTGTTAGGAATTTTTTTAGATTTTTTTTTAATATATTAATTATAATATTTATGTTGAAAGGAGTAGATCCGTGTAATTTGGATCTGACATTTTGTTCAGGAAAATTCAGTTAAATTAAAAAAGTTTCTTCACACACTCTTAACCCCAAAAAGTAAAAATTGAACCTTAAATGAGTAATTTGATGACTTTACTACTCTTTGAGTAACGTTAAAAATCCCAAAACAACACCTTTTAAACGACTAAACAACTAAAATTACTCTTTGAACAGTGCAAAATATAAAAATTACTCTTTACAATAGGGTAAAAAGTAAAAATTGTCCTTTAAAGAAAGAAGAAAGTGTTACTATTGCTCTATTGAAAAGTATAAACTAATATAATCTGAACGGACTTCCCAGTTACTCGAGTTAATATTGTACTATTTATATCCAATCACTGAAGCTGTAGTGAATTTCACCATGTTTAAACAATTCTTAATTTATATCCACTAGACTGGAGTCACTGGGAAGTCTATTGAGACTATACGCAAGCTATTTTATATATATAAAGTTTCTCTTTTACTTCATTAATATATCCTCTCAGGAGACTTTGTGTCAAACAATTAAATGTAAAACAAACCAATTGATAAGAATTCAACCACATATAGCTTGTGTATAATCTGAATGGACTTTCCAGTTATTCGAGTAATATAATAATATTGTACTATTTATATCCAATCACTGAAGCTGTAGTGAATTTCACCATGTTTAAACAATTCTTAAATTATATCCACTAGACAGGAGTCACTGGGAAGTCTATTGAGATTATACGCAAACTATCTTATATATGTAAAGTTTCTATTTCATTTCATGAATATATGCTCTCGAGAGACTTTCTGGCAAAAAAATAAAACTAAAACAAATCAATTGATAACAATTCATCACATGATAGCTTGCATATAATGCATATATATGAATGGACTTCCCAGTTACTCGAGTAACATAATAATTGTACTATTTATTTCCAATCACTGGAGCTGTAGTAAATTTCACCATGTTTTAACAAAATCTTGTAACATGTATGTCCTACCTACATAACGTTTGGTTTTATCGGTTTCATCATAAAACATTTTAACAAATTCTGGATGTCCAATGTACCATAATTATAATTTACACATTTGTGGACTTTGTGTGACTTTGACTGCAATGTGCAAAGCATTGTATCGACAACCTTCCTATGATTATAAAAAATTTAAAAAATTAATTTTTAATCAGAAAAATTCAGAAAATTTAAATTAATAAGAAATTTGTCACAATAAATGAATGTTGAAACTTTGACTGCAATGTGCAATGCATTGTATCGACAACCTTCCTATGATTATAGAAAATTAAAAAAATTAATTTTTATCAGAATAATTCAGAAAATTTAAATTAATAAAAAATTTGTCACAATAAATGAATGTTGAATACTTCATACTTTGATATAAAACTATAACCAAACAAAATGCATGTCAACAGAGAGTACTAGTATAATATAGCGCCCTGTTGCTGCCACATCTAAACTAAATGTACTGCCAATCGTTGGGATGTACGTGTGTTCTATGACCGGCTAACGCGCAACGCTGTCTTTCTATCTCACACATCTCCCATATCGCTATCTCTTTTTGCTTTCTATAGACATATATATACATAGGGAGACGAAAAATGGGAAGAAGCAAAAATCGAGAAAATGAATTCAGCAAGCAATATCTTTGGCATCGATTTTTTTGAACATGCGTGAATGAATTCGGACAAAACTTGTTGTACAGTGAGGGTTAGCAATAAGGAAAGTAATGCGTGGCCAATAGCACAAAATAAATAAGTAATATTGAAGTGGTTAAAAAGTAAAAATCTGGGGGGCTAGTTAGCTGTATATAATGGCTCTCGCGCCTATACTTGCGTCAGGCGCTTTCGCGCCTTTTGATACACAGGCTAGACAGAGAGAGAGAGAGAATGTAACGAGCAATGTAATATAATCAAATATTACATTGATTCGTTACAATATATATATATATATAATAAAGAAAAAAGAATATATAGAGAAGAGAGAAGAAGAGGTGTGCAAATAAAATTAAAATCCTACTTTAGTTATATAATATCCTATCAAGCTTCATACAATGAGGCAACTGTTAAACTTCAAATATTTGTAGATCCAGTCAATAACTAGAATTAAAATTATAGTTTAACTCTGTTTATGAAAATAATTGAAACACAATGTATGATCTATTCCACATAATTGCATTATAAAATTATATCAGATAACTTATTGAATAATTTCACAACCTACTTTAATAAGTTATTCTGAAGATATAAATTTTTAAATAGAAATAATATACATTGGTTAGAAATACTTAATTATATAGAAATAAATACATAACAAAAAATTATAAAGGCTGTAATAATATTCTGTATATAACAATAGATCCAATTCCTTATAGATTATTAAAAATGAAACTACGAGAAGCCTCCATCCATCATGTATCAGTGATGATTTAATTGCATACATTTATCTAAAACGTAGTAAAGATCTTTGTAGTTTACTATATATGCATTATCCACCGCCAAGACATTTAAAGGAAACTGAAGTTTGGTTGAAACGTGTTTCTATTATAGTAAGTTATTTCCAATATTTTTGCTATAAATATATATATCTTACAATACACAAAATTATTTTTCAATTAAGAGCAAAAAAATTTATTTTTTTAATGAAAGCTACATAATTATATATATATATACATACATATATATATATATATATATATATATATATATATATATAATTGTATGCAAGTGTATATTTATCCAGGCGCTATTATTTCTCCCCACTTATATTTTTAAAAAATAACTAACCCCTATGTTATCCAACTAATCCGGCCGAATTTCCTTTTTTGATTTATCGGATTATTAAAAAATAGAAAAATTCCATTATTTTTAGGATCTACATATAAAATTTTATTTCTACGATTTAAATCGATTTATTATAGTAAACTTATTTTAGAAAAAAAGTTGTTTTATCAATTAATTCTAATTTATTTTAAAGAGCATGATATATATATATATATATGGGGTATTCCACGTGAAGTGGTCCGATCAAAATTTTAAAATGCACCAAATTTTGGGTACATTTTGCAAATGTTTTTCAGAATACAGAAAAAAATTTTTAGGTACTGGAATCTATTTGCTCAAAAGTTATTCTAACCTCAAAAAGTGAATTTTTTCAAATTTTTTTTAACACCAGCTAGGTTTACCGCTATATAACTCAATATCTATCAACTTTTACTATAAAACATTATATGTAACATTCGTTGCTAATTATATCTAGAATTTATTCTTCTGGGTTAGAATTTCTAATCTCAAGGTCAATGTTACATAAACTACATGTCAATATTCAACTTAAAAAAAGTGCAATTGCGCCACCTTTGATTTTTTCATCCAAAAGTCTGAAAGAAAGCTTGGAGCAATACCTTTCAAATGGTTTGTAGCATTTTTATGGCCTCCAATTCTGTAAAAAGTTATGACAATTTAAAGAAACACGAAATTTTTTTAAAAATTTAAATGGGAATTACCATGTTAATTTTTGTGAATTTTTTGTCTTTCTTTAAATTGTCATAACTTTTTACAGAATTGGAGGCCATAAAAATGCTACAGACCATTTGAAAGGTATTGCTCCAAGCTTTCTTTTAGACTTTTGGATGAAAAAATCAAAGGTGGCGCACTTGCACTTTTTTCAAGTTGAATATTGACATGTAGTTTATGTAACATTGACCTTGAGATTAGAAATTCTAACCCAGAAGAATAAATTCTAGATATAATTAGCAACGAATGTTACATATAATGTTTTATAGTAAAAGTTGATAGATATTGAGTTATATAGCGGTAAACCCAGCTGGTGTTGAAAAAAATATGGAAAAATTCACTTTTTGAGGTTAGAATAACTTTTGAGCAAATAGATTCCAGTACCTAAAAATTTTTTTCTGTATTCTGAAAAACATTTGCAAAGTGTACCCAAAATTTGGTGCATTTTAAAATTTTGATCGGACCACTTCACGTGGAATACCTCATATATATATATATACAGACTTTATTTACCTTTAAAAAGAAATTTTCAAAATAAATTTCTTACATATAAAATTATCATAATGTAGCATTGCTTTAAACAATACTCAAATTTTTGTAACCAGATACGAAGTAATGTGTAGTAATACTTTCATGTAATACATACATATACATATACATATATATATATATATATATATATATATATATATATATATATATATATATATAATAGAACTGAGTGATTTCAATGCAATTTCTCTACATAACATGTAAGTAAAAATACTTAATTATCGCGCATCAGTTCTTCAGTACAATATAATGTACACGAACTCTATACCTATTTAACGAACGTAAAAGACTACTGACTTAGTAATCTAAAAGATTGAACGAACTCAAGTAAGAGCGCAAACTCCATGGGCAGTGGTGTGAACTGCATGATACTGTACGTAGGAGAAGTGTCACGGAACAAACTCCCATAACATGTGTTGGTGCGCATGTGCTTCAATAAATCTGCGTATGTAGATAGAAGAAAATAAAGAATAGGGGAAAAGTTATTATTTTATAGTGTATGATATCAAGACATATGATCTTAATGATATTAGAGAGCGATATATTATAATTATTTAAGAAAGGATATTAAAACATATTAGCAAAAACATAAAAATTGATTTGTAATGCTCTTAAAACTTTCAATTTAAAATTTAATTATATATTATATACATCTTAAGAAAACTACACGAATCACGGCCTTTGTCTCCAAAAGTAAAAATTCTCACTAAATAGATATTCTTCCAAAGTGCAAATATATTTGAAAATAGAATACAGTTAAATCATATTTTATATAATTATTTAAGTGTAAGAAAAAATACTTATTAACTGACTGATTGATGATAAAAAGTTGTACTTTAGTATTAAAATAAATGTTCATTCTTGTAATTCTTTACCTAAATAAATTTGACTTGTATCGTTATATCCATTTTAAAACAGCACAACAATTTGAAACTGAGATATTAATAATATATGCAGATAATTTTCATATGTGGGATATTATATTTGATTTTGATGAACGAACCAAAAAATTTAATTAATTAACAATGTCAAACCTTTGTAATCATAAATTTTATGTAAATTGTGAATTTCTTTTATTAAAAATTGTAAAAAATATGGTTAAAAATAATAGAGTAAATTTCTGAATAATAATAATTCTAAATGTGAAGTCCTCAGACATATTTTAAACAATATATACTTACATTTTCCAAATTTTTATATTCCAAGTTTTTAATAACTAGCAAAATTGGTTATACAATTATTAGTTAATTTTTTTAAACTTCAGAACATTTATTTTTACAAATATTTAATTAATTTTTCAAACATAATTTTTGGGTTAAAAGATGTATATGAATGAATGGAAAACTATTTATACACTCAAAAAAAGGAATTCTGCTGAATAGAAGAATCCGCTTAATGCAAGAAGAAATTAATCTCACTATAGCTTCAAACAGAATTATGCTGGATATTAGAAGAAAATTTTCTAAATTGGTATTAGATAGACAGTAGAAAAATTCTTGTACATTTGAGAAAATAATATTTATATTTTAGAATATTGTAAATGCTACGTTATCGAATATTTTTCAGAAAAACTTAGCATATTTTTTCTGCATTTTAGTCAAATTGTTCTAAAAGTATCTACAAATAAATTGTAGTCCTCTTATAATTAGGAATACATTTTATATTTTGTATAAGAAGCTCATATATAATATTTATTTTAAAATTAGTTAATTGTAGCACATAATATAAGATTCATTATCTCGTAAAACACTTCACATTCTGCACATTTATAACAAAAATACATTTTAAAATGTTGATAATAGACAAAAAATTAATGTATTTACACAACAACAATGAAGTAAACGTATATTTTTTCTTTTAAAAATACAATTTTATTTTTACAAATATCTCACTATAGCTTCAAACAGAATTATGCTGGATATTAGAAGAAAATTTTCTAAATTGGTATTAGATAGACATAGTAGAAGAATTCTTGCACATTTGAGAAAATAATATTTATATTTTAGAACATTGTAATTGTTACGTTATAAAATATTTTTCAGAAAAACTTAGCATATTTTTCTGCTTTTTAGTAAAATTGTTCTAAAAGTATCTACAAATAAATTGTAGTCGTCTTATAATTAGGAATACAAATTACATTTTGTGTAAGAAGCTCATATATTTTCACTGTAAATTTATACAATATATTTATTTTAAAATTAGTTAATTGTAGCACATAATATAAGATTCATTATCTCGTAAAATATATCTTATCATAGGAGCGTATTTAAACAAAGCATTTAAAGAATATGTATATGCCATTCATCAATTGATTCTATGCAATACGCATGTACATGATTATTGAAACCTGCATTCCACTTTTTACAAACAAAAAATATTTCTTTATTTGCACTACGTATTATACAAAATATTTAATCATGTCTCGATGCTTTGCTTCAAATCTCATGCACCAATTATTAATGACTGGCCCAGAAATTAACAACAAATCACTAATTTTGCCATTAATTGGGTATTTATAGGGTATTTTATGACACTTGGCCAATTTTTGGCTTAAAAAACGTTACATGATGGTCAGATTTCTATTAGGGTAGTAAGGGGAATATTTCATTATTTATGCGTACTTTTATTTTTTTGTAAATAATACCAACAGCAGAACGAAGTAAATTTGTAATACTATAAAATTTTGAACAAATTTTGATCATCTGAATCTGCACATATATCATTAACAAAATTATCTTGAATTGTTACATTCTGTTCATCAGCAAAAACTGTATCACTTTTATTTATTAAATCATCGTTATTGTCAGTTGAAACATTAAAAAAGTGTAACACTTCTACAGACAATACTGAAGAAATTGTACTGTCAGATTTTTCTATGTTTTGCCCATAAATTAATTCTGTTATAAATATACAAAAAATTTATAGTATAGTAGAGTATTATAGTATGAGTTTAACAACATTAATTAATTCGAACACATAAACTTGATAACAAAACAATAATTACCACCTCTTTTAACCCAAACAAATGTTTTAACATCTTAAATTTATCTTTCCGCAGTTTTATTTTTTATGTGCCAGGGCATCCAAAGAGCTTTCAACACTCATAATTATCCTAATTTTTTTGTCCCAGCTGGTAACTATATTATAAACTCTACGTTGTATCAAGAGCCAAAATTGTTCGCAACTTTTTGGATACTTTAAATTGAATAACATATAGATTTCAAACAATGTGTCCAATGCTTCTAAGGCTGATTTGAATGTCCATACGTATTGACCCCAGGATATATAAATTTGTTCAAACGATATTAACTTTTTACCACTCAATACTGAGGTAACTGTCAGGATGAGTAAATTTAAAATCTAGAGCAAACTAAGCGTATTCAATTTATAGTTTCGTTAATTATTAAAAATAAAACTCGATAAAATATATATGAAAAATTAAATCTTAATTAACTTACAAGGCGTGGACCCAAATATGCAGTATAGGCCAATCTTCGGTGAAGATTTTTGTAAACGATTCATTGTGTAGTTTATTAGAAGCACAACGATACTCGGACGTCACTTCCCAGTGCTCTTTTACAGAATCCCACGGGTCCCTGTACTTATCTAACCATTTCATATGACATTTGATGGTATCTGAAACGTTTAACATATTCGTAGATTATTATGTGTACTTAAATAGCATGATAACAAACAATCATGAGATTATTTAACAAATAGTAAATAAAACATACCATCGAGATTTATATCTTCTCTTGAAGTGACGCTTCTTTTTCGTTTTGTTGCAATACCCGCTTTTCTCAATCGGTACAGTGTATTACGCCATTTATCACATAAAATTCCTTCAGGATTTTTTGTTTCGTTACCGTTTGTGGTAGGTGCTACATAATATAGTTCCTAAAACAAAGAATTATGCTCACTTTTTAAATAATTAAAAATAATTAAGTAAATAAAGTATACTTACAATATTTTCATTTGGAAATAATTTCGTTATGCAATTCGCAACTTTTTCAAAAAAGCTTCCTGCAGAGCTGTAAAAAATATTAGATTAATTATTTTATAATTTCAGTGTTATAATACATGTATATTAAGTACACAGTATGTATACCTTCCTAATGATATTGAGCATCTATTAATAATCAATGATACTAAATTGTTACTAGAAGCATCTGACAATAGTTTATCTCTGTCGTATTCTGAAATAATTGCTAAGCCTTCCAACGAGTCTTCTAAAATTGTCTTTATTACCTGTCAATATATTTAAATGTATAGAATTAAAATGATATTTAAACATAAGAATATCGTTTACGTATTAACTTAAACAAATATTTACATTTTTGTGAATCAATTCAAGTGTAAGTCGTTGACACGGGTTATATTTAATAGTTGCGGTCGAATTTCCAGGTATATCGTCACCTATGTGTTGAATCGATTTAGCATTATCTCCAGGAGAACGGAGTGAAATATTTGATCCAAAAGTACTCGTAAAATTTGAAGATGTATTAGTTAGTGATGATTTTTTTTATTGATTGCATAATTACTACTAATGCTTACTGCATCTGAACATTCATCACTAGATTTACCAGAATCAATTATTTTTCTTTTGCTAACACTATTTTACTTCATCAGTTGAGTCAGCATCATTTTCGGGGACGTATCTCTTCAGATGCTCTATATGAGATACCTCTTGGTCCCCTTGATCACCTTGTATGACGTAGGTATTCATACCTTTCCTACTGATGATCAGATATGGTCCTGTGTATTTCGGAGCCAGCTTAGCCGAGATACCCTGTGCGCTGGACGAGAGGATCCGGTTGCGTTTCCACACCAGATCTCCTACCTCGAATTCCGCTGGCCTTCGTCGTGAGTTGAAGATTTCGGCTTGCCGGGCCTTACTGGCAGCCGACTGACGATTTGCGTTCTCGTGCAGTCTTGGCAACTGTTTGATTTTATCGTTCCAATCCTGCAGTCTACGGAACTCAAACTGTTGCTGGGCAAGCCGGTCTTGCTCTCGACGAGCTGTACTAGGCGCCTCGGGTTGGCGACCATAGTTGAGCATAGCCGGGCTCCATCCAGTAGAACTTTGCACCGCTGTGTTTAGTGCAAAGACTAGCTCTGGCAGCTTGTCGTCCCAGTCGCTGTGCTTATCCTGGATATACGACGCCACTATTGTCTTAAGGGCCCGATTGGCCCTCTCGACAGGATTGGCCTGTGCGTGATAAGGGGGTGTCGTCGAATGATACACTCCCTTAGATTCGAGGTATTCGTCTACGAGTTTATTTTTAAACTCGGTCCCGTTGTCCGAATGAAATACTTCCGGGGTGCTGAACCGGTTTATCACTCGTTCGTGCAGCTCTCGGACTATCGTCTTTGCATTAGCTTTTCGTATCGGGATTGCTTCAATCCAGCGCGTGAATAAATCCTGGAATACTAGGATCTATTCGTATCCTCGGCTAGAGCGTGGAAGCGGGCCAGTGATATCTCCTGATACCACCTGCCATGGTCTATCCGATTGACGGTGACCCATTAACCCTGAAGGAGCACGTTGCTCGACCTTACATTGCTGGCACACTTGACATCGCCTGACGTAATCCGCAACTTCTGCGTGGAACTTCTTGGGCGAATGTCTTTTCCCTTCTGAGATGGCCAGTTGAGGGGTCGCTTCCTAGAAGCTTCCTACGTCACGCGCGCCTTCTCTCGTGAAGTGGCTCCCGCGAACCACCGACCTGTCTACCCGGGCGGGAATAGTCACGAGAGAGGGAAAGAGAGGAACGCTTCCTCACCTGGACCGTACCAGGAAAATCGGGAAACTATCAACGGGACACGCGGATCCAACGTGGTGCACCACTCACCTTTGTATTCCCGAGGCACCGCTCGATATACGTTGAAACGGCGGGAACGAAAGCGCGTGATCTCCCCGTCAATCTCTCTTTCTCTCTCATTCCTTTGGGCGAGTTGGCCTCGATCTTCCGTCTTTTCCGTAGACGAAATCCGGAGTGGTGGAGGCGTACGGCTTTGCTCGGCGTGTTGGGTCGTGTGGGGGAAGCCTGTCCGCACCCACACCGTATCACACACACCCACGCTTCTCCGATAAAATACGATATCGATACTGTATATACACCGTGCGCGCGCTATATCGGTACTGCCAGCTGGGCGCGCACGATTCTCGCGCGTTCGTGCGCGCGCCGTGCTGTACAGCGCTGAGCGCGGTTAGTACTTGGATGGGAGACCATTCTCGTGCGGCTTTTGTGATCGGTTAGGTGTTTTTTCACATTCCACAACGGTATCATGAAGTACGCAATGTGACTTTGACACCCAAACAGAATATTTCGAAGACACCGGGCCATCTCGGGTGGTTGGGGATTAAAAATTGTGGGGAAAAAGCACCCACACAGAGGTCGTGGGTAAACGCCGTTGAAGTTCTCCAGGCGGGGACAAACGGCAGGAAGTGCCAGAAAAATGGCACAAATCTAGTAAATAAAAAAAAATATTAAATGAAGTAGTGTGAGTTGTGCTCTTTATATCGAGTTATATTTCAATATCAATAACATTATTAATTTTATAAAATTTAATATACAATATACATAATATTTAATATAACGGTATAGTAAAATTTGATGATTTGAAAATTTACGATACCATATACTAAAATTTAGTATAAATTGAGTTTGTGTCTCCATTAAAATACAGTATAGCAATCTTTACTGAAGATTATAAGAATATTTAATCATACATTTCTCTCCGTGTAACCCCTATTGAAAAAATCGAGGTGGATATCCAGCTCGATTTCGAGGTCGATTTCGAGCTGGATTTCGAGCTTGATTCGACTCGACTTTGCCTCGATTTGACACGATTTTTGGCCTCGATTTCGAGCTGAATCCACCTCGATTGGTGACTCGATTTCGACCTGGATCGGCATCGATTTCGAGCTAGATTGGCATCGATTTCGGGCTGGATCGGACTCGATATCGAGCTCGATTGGCTCGATTTCGGGCTGGATCGGGCTTGATTTCGAGCTCATTGGGCCTCGATTTCGACCTGGATCGGCCTCGATTTTGAGCTCGATTGGCCTCGATTTCGGGCTGGAGCCGCCTCGATTTCAAACTCGATTGACCTCGATTTCGGGCTGTAGATTGGACTCGATTTCGGGCTGTAGATCGGACTCGATTTCGAGCTCGATTGGCTCGATTTCGACCTGGATCAGCCTCGATTTCGAGCTTGATTGGCCTCGATTTTGGGCTGGATCGGACTCGATCGGGGATTCGATTTCGAGTGGGATAGAACTCAATCAGTGCCTCGATTTCGAACTGAATCGGTATGGATTGGGGACTCGATTTCAAGTGGGTACGGACTCGATCGGGGCCTCGATTTCGACCTGGATCAGTCTCGAATTCGAGATCGATTGGCCTCCATTTCGGGCTGGAATAGCGTCGATTGGGGACTCGATTGGACACTCGCTAGCCCTCGATTTTAAGCTGATGGATCGGCCTCGATGGCGAGCTGAATGGGCCTCGATCTGGGACTCGGCTTCGGTCTCGATTGGGGACTCGACTTCGGGTTCGATTGGCCTCGATTGGCCGCAATTTTGTGCTGGATTTTCTCTAATTAGAGACTTGATTCGTGGACGTGTTGGATTGACCTTGATTTAAAGCTCAATTTAGTTGATATTAATGTTCAATAAGCGTTTTCATAGTATATAATAATTCATATAGTGAAAAGAATTATTTTTAGAATCAGATGGTTTGTTTTTCTCATATTTACAATAATATAGAAATAAAGCATTATTGGAACTAATAATAACTTTTATTTATAGAACAGGTAGCAGTTTAATGTAAGTAAATTGTAAATGTAAGTATTGTATTTTATATAATAAATTAGTTTTTTTACGTACCTTATTGAGGAAATTCTTGCCAAATTTGCATTCTAATTTTGTATTAGTCTTGCTACGTTTTTAAATACATTTTTGAGTATTATTGTTATCTGAACGTTACATTATTAATTACATTATTAATTATGCAGGTTATAATGTATCTGTGTTCAAGGTATGTTTTCATTTGATTATTTTTATTGATAGTTGATACTGCATGATGTGGTTATACATATTCATCGAAACTTAATTTAACCTTTAGGCTGCCAGCTTGGCTCAGATACAGTAATGTATATGAAGTTGCCATAGTCAAAACTGATATGTTTGTTTACTTTTTGGCATACTTGTTGCATTACTATCAATTGTGAGAAGATTTTAATATATATTTTATCGGTTTCACAGCCTAAAGCGTAAGAAAAATTTCATAAAAGTTAGTTCCCGCTCAAAAAACAAACACTGAATTTTTTAAATTTCTACCCTCTCGTTACAGGAAAGTTTAAGTGATATTATTCTTTTGACAACACAAGAGCATTTGCAGGTGACTTTGATAACCTGATACCGTTGAAAAAAAATAGTAATTCGCTTATATGATTATGCATAACATCTTATAATCCTAAATATCTGCCAAAATTTCCTAGCCAGACTGGCTCAAGTTTAATCTACCCGTGACATTCAAACTCCTGTTGACGTATTGGATTATACATATAAATTTCACTTTTTAAAAATATTAATTTTGAAATCAAAATTCCGGCAATCTAAAGGTTAAATAAGCTATGTTAAATTTTATAGGATCGTATTAATAATATTACACTATTTTGGAAACAATATCTTTTTATTTTTCTATAAAAATATAATTTCTGTTGGGTTTTTATTATATCTTACAGCAACGTTAAGGTTAAAACTATTATTTTCTTTACTTATCTTATTATTTTTGGACGTCCTTTTTAGATTTAAATATTTACTTCAAGTTTGCCAATACTTATGAGGTACTGGACATATATATTGGTTTTCATTCACAGCCATTAAAATACAAATATTTTTTATTTTATTGGTTTCGATTACTTGTATTTGAGGATTTGTGGCAACAATCTTCTTAATAATGAATTGTTTATTAGATATACAATGTTCTGTTATTAGTTGCTTATACGCTGTGTACTCTTTGGAATTGTTGCATTTGTATAAACTCACCATTGACTGTTTGCGCATACGAATTATCTGATCGTCGATTACTTTTTTTTGAAAAATTAAACAAACATTTATCTTTAACAATTTTTTTATAAGCTGTTACATCTTCAGCAGACAAATTTAATTGCTGCAATACATCTTCATTTACTGGTAATGGCTTTCCAAAATATCGAAATTGTTCTGATTTCGTGCTTTTTGCAGTAATTTTGTTCTCTAAATAATAACAATAATCCATAACAGCAGAAAATTGTTTAAAGCAACGTGTTTTTCTAAAATTATTATGCTTTCTTGTACTGTAAGACTTCTACAAATTTGACTAAGTACACTTCTTGCTGCATGAACTTTTGAAACAATTTTACCATTACCAGATTCAAATGGGTAACCATAATGCACCCATAGTGGTCCCCAATTGACTACACTCTGTGCTAGGTGAGTTGATTGCTGAAAATTAAAAGACATTGCGTCTACTCCGTAATAAACCTCCGTTAAAGCAACAAATTTTTTTAATAAGTAATCAGCACGCTGTAATTCCAATTGATTAATTGACTCCTTCAGCAGTAAATGATAGCCTTCCACTAATAAAACCCAATGTTGTAGAAATTTGTCAAAATTAGGTATTTCAGCTAATATTACGGTACTGTAAAATAAAAGCCAATTCACCCACTCTTTAGCCTTCCAGTAGCTGCGATCATATATTGAACGCGATAATCTGGCGAGCTGTTGTGGAACCCTGAATTGCGTAATTTGTTTATCAATATTATCCATATAAATATTTGATATGCTGTATGGCTTATTAGAAGTTTTATACCAGTAGTCAGCAAATTGTTTTGATATTCCTAAATCTATACAGTGCATGTCATCTGGTACGAATCCAGGTTGAAATCGACGCCAATCGAGCCCGTATTCGAAATCGAGTCCACAATCGAGGCCAATAGAACGCCAAATTGATTCCAAAATGAAGCAACGATTGAGACCGACCCAGTTCGTCAAGGCCAATTGAGCGCAAAAGCGAGGACAATCGAGATTTAAAATCGAGGCCGACCGAGCCCAACATCGAGACTTATCGAGTCGCCAATTAAGTCCTCGATCAAGGTCATCCAGCTGGAAATCGAGTTCCCGATCGAGGCCATCGAGCTGGTAATCAAGTTGCCAATCAAGGCCAATCGATCGCGAAATCGAGGCCAATCGAGCCCGAAATCAAGGCCGAAGGCTCGAGGCCGATCGAGCCCGAAATCGAGATCTATCGAGTCCTCGATCGAGACCCTGATTTAAGCCGATCGAGCCCGAAATCGAGGCCGATCCAGCTTGAAATCTAAGCAATTAGAGCACAAATTGAGACCAGTCGAGGTCGAAATCAACGCACATTTTGCACAAAATCGAGGTTAATCGAGCGCTAAATCAAGCCCGAAATCGATGCTAATCGATCCCGAAATCAAGGCCGATCCAGGTCGAAATCGTGGCCATTCCAGCTTGAATTCGAGGTCGATCCTGCCCAAAATCATGGCCTATTGAGATCAAAATCGAGTCCGATATACACCCCGAAATAGAGGCCAATCGAGCTCGAAATCGAGCACGATCCAGCCCAAAATCGTGGCCAATCAGCTCGAAATCGATGCCCATCCAGGTCGAAATCGGGGCTATTCCAGTTTGAATTCGAGGCCGATCCAGGTCGAAATCAAGGTCATTCCAGCTTGAATTCGAGGCCGATCCAACTCGAAATCAAGTCCGATCCAGCCCGAAATCCAGTCCGATCCACAGCACGAAATCGAGGCCAATCGAGGCAAAATCGAGTCGAATGCAGCTCGAAATCCAGCTCGAAATCGACCTCGAAATCGAGCTGGATATCCACCACGATTTTTTCAACAGGGACAATATTTGAGCAACGGTCAAAATAGTTTATTAACATTATTTAATGGAAAAATTAATAAATATCTTGGAATCATTTAAAAATACAACTATAAGCGTGCAAAATTTTAATCAATTAAACAAAATCTCTATTTGTGAACTTCCGATATTTAGTTCCGGACCCTTGCACTCTACCAACTGAAATATTTTATTGTTTCAATTATTATGTTTAGTTCAATTACATTTATTTAATTTTCTTTATTATATTTATTATATTAACAGAAGGAGTCCCAGGACTGACCCTTGCGGAACTCTTAAGAGAGAGATTGTTTGATTGATAACATTTTTATTGATGCTAAGATCAAGAAGGACCGTATAGCAATAAGTATTACAAATCTGCAATTGAAACAACTAAAATCAAACTGAAATCGAAAAGTATTTTGAAAGACACCTTCCAAGAAGGTGTCAAAACCCGCAAGTATTGTGTTATTTTAATCAAACTTTGAAAATTGTTATCTGCTAAATAAATAATTTTATTTTTAACTCCCTTATTTTATCTATTTCTTTGAATTTTAATTAAACATTTTTTTTAAATATTACAAAAATTTCATATAAAAAATTTCTGCAATTGAAAGAACTGAAATCAAACTGAAATCGACAAGTATTTTGAATCGTACCATAAATTTATATTTTAAATAATTTTTATATATATTATTTAAACTTCGTAAAAAGTTTTTGCAATTGAAAGCACTGAAAACAAACTGTAATCGATAAGTGTTTTGAATCTCAATACAGTTTTTTTTATGAAAAGTATCTTACACTTTTACTTTTCATTTCTGTTCCCCTCATGTCTTACAGTAATAAATAAATAATATTGATATTATTATCTAATGATATTAATTTGTGCAAAATTAATTTCTGCAAAACTAATAAAATGGACATTTCTTTATAATTCTTTTAAATAAAATAATACTTGCACCACCGTTGGTTAAACGCTTCATATATGTGTTAATTCTGATTTACTAATGTACATCTATGAAAGTATAGTACCTTGAAGAAACTGCAATGAGAAATAATAAATAAATATAGCAGTACTTTCTGGTAATTTTATTATCCTACATCACCGATGAAACAATAGACATTATTTGACTTATCTCGTTTGTTGAATTGCTTGCTAAAGAGAAGGCATAGTTTAGACATAGCATTTTCCTTCTTAGGTCAAGTGGTAGGAAGTTTGCTTCTGCTAGTATATTTTGTATAGGACTGGTAAGGAAAGCTCCTGTTGTTGGTCTTGCTCCGGTGTTATGAATTGTGTTTAGTGTGTCTAATCTACGTGATTTGGTAGAACTGTAGATAATGCTTCCATAGTCTATTTTAGGTAGAATTAGTGCTTGATAGGTTTTTGATAACACTTCTTGATTAACTTCTTGATTCTTCTTGCTGTCATGGCTATCAAGTAATATTAGAAGTAAGCATTTCGGCTTCTAATATTTATATACATAATATATTCTACATTATTTTTGAAAATTTTATTGATAGTGTTGACCTTTTTAACAATTGTTTCCGTTTTTATAAACTCGTGTTGTAAGTTTTTTTACTAGTTCTACATTACTCACCATTTATTTAATGTTAGAGTTGATTATTCAGTCTGTAACGATAATACCGATCTACTCCGTGTCGTTACTGGTTTTCCTATATTGTTACTGACAGTATCTATTTGACCGACGTATCTCGGTATCGATGGGCTCAAGGGTAATCAGCGTTGTTAATTTGTCTTTTTATTTTGTTTTTAAAAACCTGACAATTTTCACTATCATTAGCTGTATGTTTGGTATTATATTAACTTCCGTATTTTTCATTGTTATATAGACAGTTCACACAACGTAAATCTTGATTAGATTTACAGTTTATTGAATTGTGCTGACCAGCGCACTTTAAGCATACTTTATCGTTTCTGCATTTACTGCCACTATGACCAAACCTACCACAATTATAGCATGATTTCACATTTATATCAGCATACACTCTACAATTTTATATCCAATAAAAATTTTGCTTTTATTTTCTTTGATGTATTTATAGATTTCTGAGGTTGTTTCTATTAGTACACTAGTCAGTTTACTTTTGGAGTTTTTTCTTATTTCTGAATTTCTTTCATTTATATCTGCTTCTATTGTCTTTTCTTCCATTTTTCGAAATTATCTAGTCCAATTTTCTTCTTGGATTTTTGATTTCTTCTTTTTCAATTTTACAGAAACGTAGTTTTTCTTTTAATATCTTCTCTGCCTCAAGTACACTGAATTCTTTCATACAATTAATTTGTGCTTTAGTATTATTGTAAGCACATAATTCAAAGTCATGTTTTTATTATTATCTCATATGATGTACATTATATTTTTTAATATTAGGCCAAAAATTCCGAGCTTTGAAAAAATTAATAACAGTTGAATTGTGTAAGGTATTTTACCCAATACTCGCAAACGATGCGAGCGCGAAATGCGAGCTTTAAACGGTCGTGCCTTACATGCAAAAAGCTACGCGATGCAAGTCGCGGAGGAGCTCTAGATCGAATGCGTCACGAAGCGTTCCATCTAGAGCTCCGAAGCGGCGAGTCACGGTGACTTAGTTATAAGTTTAAATTATACACTTTTATCGCAAAGTTCATGGAGCTGCGTATTCACTTTTTTATGACTGTATAATATACACAAAATATGAAATAGAATTATAGAATATAAAATATACATCGCATCCTTTTATTTGATTTTTAGAAAAAAATTTAAATATTATTCTTAAAAAGAATGCGAAAATATAAGTAACTAATATAATATTACCTTTGCATATTACCTGTATACATCCATTATACAAAGTAGCTGCTGTTCTTTCCAAACAGCACGAAACGCTTTTTAAACGTTTTCTTTCGAACGTTATAACGGTTTAAAATAAAAATAAAAAAAAGTTTTCAAAACGTTTTAAAAAAGCTAAAAAAAGCTTTTTCTGCCCTCCGGCCGGAAAGCGGCAACTTTCTGGCCGCTGCGCGAATTGAATTTGCCGTTTTCCGGCAACGTCGAGCAGAAAAATAGTATACACAACCTGTATGTAATATACTATTCACGTTCTGACACTAGATGGTACGCAATTTCTTTCGCAAATGGCTAAGTATTATTTAACATTGATATATAAGGTACATTTGTTTTAAATCAAACATATAAATATCAGAAGTATTAATGTAGATCTTTAACACTTGTAGGTGTAAAACGAATGTAACTAATGTAAGACAGGTCGCATATTAGGTAAAAACGACATTTAATCATTTTTAAAATCTTTTTAAAAACGTTTTTTGAATGTTCGGGTTATCATTCCTCACTAATCCTCAACATTCTTCAGAATTGTTCTTACATAATTACTTAATATTTAAAAATATATGTGTATCCACTAAAACGGCAACCAGTTTATAAAGACATTGTTATAGTTGATGATATTGTTTTTACATGTACATGTAAATGTGACTCATCTAAACAGCATAAAGAAATGTTTCCTCACTTTAGAGTTACTTGTAATCTTCTTGGTTTTCCCGTAGACACTCTTGTACAAGAGTGTCTACGGTCTTCAGCCCTGTCTTCACGACCATAGAGATGTTAGGCTGCTTTGCACAAGCAGCCAACATAGCCTGCAGGTCGCTCTTTAGGTGGTCGTAGGTGGAGTCGATCTCCTTTTGCACTTTTTCTACCTGCTCATATTCCTTGCGGAATATTTCGATCTCCTCTTGAGATTCCTTACTATAGGCAGAGATGCCACTGATGGCACTACCAAGGCTGGTAACGCTGCCGCTTCGTAACCTGCTTGCGGATGCAATACTCAACATCTGTATAACGACGGCTGCTGTTGGGGGTTTTCTTTCGAGGGCCCCATCTCTGACGTGTTCGTAGAACGAAGCGCTTGGTGACCTCCCCTAAAATCCGTGAGGCCAGCGCCGGCCACCAGGGCTTTCACTCGATCGAAACCGACGGCGGGATTGACTCCTAGTTTGGAGCTGCCCGCTTGGGGTAGTAGGTATTCCATTCGATTGCACATCATCCTTCTTCAACTGTTTGGTCCACGGAGGCTATTTTGTTTCACCTCTACCCTTCACGCAAGCGTCACGAGCATGCCCCCATCCGCCACCTGGGGGACGCACCGCATACGGGGACAGGAAACCCCGCGCGGAGCATCCGTTAATATAGCCAGAATTAACACCTATATGAAGCGGTAACACCTATTAACCAACGGTGGTGCAAGTATTATTTTATTTAATAAATCAAAAAAGAAATGTCCATTTTATTAGTTTTGCAGAAATTAATTTTGTACAAATTAATATTATTAGAATATTATTTATTTATTTCTGTAAGACATGAGGGGGTCAGAAATGAAAAGTAAAAGTGTAAGATACTTTTCATAAAAAAAACTTTATTCAGATTGGTAGAAATTTTTGCATGGTTCAAAACAATTGTCAATTCAATTGCAAAAACTTTTTACGAAGTTTAAGTAATATATATATATATATATATATATATATATATATATATATGTTTATTTAAAATATAAAGTTATGGCACGATTCAAAATACTTGTCGATTTCAGTTTGATTTCAGTTCTTTCAATTGCAGAAATTTTTTATATGAAATTTTTGTAATATTTAAAAAAATGTTTAATAAATATTCAAAGAAATAGATAAAATAAGGGAGTTAGAAATAAAATTATTTATTTATCAGATAACAATGCCTGATACAATTGCAGAATTTATTTATCAGATAACAATTTTCAAAGTTTGATTAGAATAACACAATACTTGCGGGTTTTGACACCTTCTTGGAAGGTGTTTTCGATTTTAATACTTTTAATTGCAGAAAACTATTATGGAATATAAGTTACATATAAAAAGGTGTAATTAAAATATAAATAAGTAGAAAAAATATGGGAGTTAGAATCAAAGATATTTTTATCTTATACTTTAAAATTTATAGGTCGATGATTTGCATAAGCATATGTAATAGAGTATTTAATAGTGTGAGGCCAATGGGTGGTGCAAGTATTATTTTATTATATAAATACACATTATCTATTCACTTATATATCTATATATCTATATTTGAAATTTTAATTTAAAAAATATTTAAACTAAATGCTCCTGTTACGTGTGGCAACACTTCACTTATAGTATATTAATACAATATGCATAAATTAAATAAAAATAACGAAATGCTGATGTGTAACGGTGCATGTCGGGTTTTATCGAATAATACACGGAGATAGCGTGAGTAGGGGTAACCCCGAGATCGCGCGTGACGAACTTACCTTCGCGCGCGATACCTCAACAGCTACCGTGTACGTTCATATGAGCTCCAGAGTGAGCCCACTTCCGGAAGTACGAATTTAGGATTGGCAGACGAGTACCGCGGGCTCGTCTGCTTACCGGACTAGGGATCGGGATTCCTGGGTTAATACGGGATGTCGAAATGACACGAGTCGAAAAGTAAAATAGAATTCAAATTTATTTACTAATCCATGACACAATACAATAATTAAATCGCGAACGCGCGAAATGATATTGTCGTTCGGGCGGCCGGGGCGCAATCGCGGGGCGTCATAACCCGGACGCGGGATCGCGGCGCGAAGAGAGTACGCGAGAATTACTCGAGCACGTTATCCTCGTCGAGAGGGAAAAACTCTACCCTTATACTCGTAGTAGTAAACCTCCTCGCGTCTCGTACGTGGTACCACGCAGTTGTCGGCGGCGTCATCTCAATAACCTCGAGGACCTTCCGTCTCGGCGGTTCACGCGAGAATATCCCTCACCAATTCCCTCTCGTTCCCCCTTCCTTCCGTATCCCGCGCGGTCTTACCCGACGGCCGTACGGGCCTCGCGACGGAGAACCATGACGAGTGGCTCGCGCTATCGTCACTCGTCACAGATGTTAAATCAATCCAACTCGGAGTACGACCGCCGGTCAAACGACGAGAAGTAACACTGACTCTCGGGTCACCAACACCGCCCCGCTGACGATTTCGTGGATTTTCTTATTACATATGACGATTATTTTTTTGATAAATATTAAAAATTTGTATATATATTAAAAAACGATTGTATTATTTTTAGCTTGAGAAAACTTATTGCGTGAAACAGAGGAGGAGGAAAACGAAGAATCGGAAAACAACGATAATGATGATACATCCAGTGATGAAAGTGACAGTTCCTATGATTCGGATGATGAACCTTCTGCTCAAGTGGAGGAAGCATTTATGGAAAATCAATTCAGGGTTGCGTTGAATGATTCATCTTCATCGGAAGAAATATCTGATTTGGATGCAGAGAAAACCCCACTTAGAAGAAATCACGAACAATTTTTGATGTTATACGAAAATTCCAGGAAACAGTTGCATACACTTGTGAATCAACGTGTGCGTACACCCGAACCAACGCCATCTACTTCAGTAGCACCTGCCGTAATTATTCGTTCGACTGGAAGAAGGGAAATGGTACACAATTTTATTCGTAGGGCACCACTGTACAGAGAAATGGTGTTTCAGACGAGAAAACATAATAGGGTAACTACCCACAGTTTCCACCAACATAGCGCACACGATATGCAAATCAACGAAAGTAAGTATTTTTTGAATAAAAAATTCGGTTTCTCGTATTTACACAATCTGTATAATAATAATTTTTAAAGTAATTCGGAGCAGCTTTGAGAACGATCATTTACTACCGCCATTTTTATTTAACGAAGTACAAAGAATTATAGATGTTCGTAAAGCACAATAACTAAGATGGATACGAGACATGCTATTAGATTTACAATCCACCTTATTTAGTGAAAATGATCTGGAGGACCTTTTATCTCGAGTTTCTGAAAGCTTTTCCGGACCACCTGAGGCATAATGTAATTAGCTATATATTTTCTTATTTTAATCTGTTATCAAATAAAATATTACTGTTTTAAATTTTGACTGTAAATCGCCCGTGCATGTATTTATTACAAAGTATTATATAAATTTTAATCGGTATTTCCGAACTAATTTGTGTTGCTCAATATTTTTTCAAATATTGCACAAAACCCTCTTTTATTAGCAACTTACTTGCATATCGCTAAGTCTTAAATGTTGCCAGAGGTATTAAAATATTACTATGTTTGAATTTCTTGCAGAATATAATACGTCGGAGAGTTCCAATTTAGAATCAACAATAAATTATTATTATAATGCAGACTTATCTTCGTCAGCTTCTGACACTGCTGATTCATTTATTTCAAAATCGTATGCAACCAATGGCAAAACTTCCGGGTACGATGCGGATACGTCTCTGATTGAAGTAACACAATATGGATGTGGAGGAGATAATGATATTCAGAGAAACCGCGATTCATCCACCGAAGACAACGAGTCTTCTGATTCCGATGAGATCGACAATGAAATTCGCAATCCCGGTGAGCGTTTTATTATATATAAGGAAAATCACAAATACATAAGTACATACAAAATTAACCATGAACGATTGTTAATTAAAATAATGGCTCCTTCTCGTGTTGGTAATGTTAACCCAATTACATGGTTAGAAATGGCCATCCGTGATATACATTCTTTTATAATTTCACGAACTGCCCCAAATGATTTTATAAGTGTTGGAATACAAAGTACGAATTTTGTCAAGGGTACAGCAGGTCTATCGTATCGACCTGTCAATAATTTTCGTTGACGTACCTACCGGTGAGGGTGGAACAAGAAAACATATTGTACTAAATATTGTAACTATATAGCTTGAATTACTTCCACATGAGACTTAGTGCTTTACCGGCTGCATTTGCGTTACCTCCTTCTGCAAAAAGGGTTATTTTCCGCATTTATTCAATACGGTAGAAAATCAAAATTACATTGGTTCTTTACCGGATCCAAAGTATTACGCGCCAGATTCCATATCGAGTAGCGAACGGAAGGCATTTTAGGCGTGATATAATGAAACTTTGCCGTCTTATGAATTCACTTTTCAAACAGAAATCGTAGAGTATTGTCGTATGGATGTCGCGATTTTGAGACTTGCTTGCATCGCAATTTGAAAAATATTTTTAGAATCTGGAAATACATGTCTATTTACGGAAGCTACCACTATAGCATCAGCTTGCTCGATTGTCTTCAGAAAAAACTTTTTACGTAAAAATACTATCGGAATAATTCCGTCTGGAGGATATAGACGAGCAGATAAACATTCTCACAAATCTTTGCAGTGGTTAGTTTATTGTGAACGAGAACTCGGCCGGGAAATCATTCATGCTGGTAGAGCGCGTGAGTTTATGTTACCCGAACGGTTTCGCGTTGATCGTTATCTTCCTCCGAATGAAAATAAGCCAAATGAAAAAGGGGTCGCTTTTGAGTATCAGGGCTGCTACACACATATATGATTGTCCGAAATGTTTTGACAAATTTAGAGATCGTAAAATGGCATACGGCCGTACAATGAACGAAGCTTATGAAAATACGTGTAAAAAAGTTGAAAAAATAAAAGATTTAGGATATGAAGTGCGTGAAATATGGGAATGCGAGTTTGACGAATTCAAAATACACAATTCAGAAATAAGAGAATTTGTAGAACATCACCCAATAAGGTATAGATCCATATTAAATCCACGAGATGCTTTTTTTGGGGGTAGAACAGAAGATATCGTTGATCGACGCTCTGTTGAACCGGGAGAAAAAATTAAATATACCGACATTTACTCGCTTTATCCATATGTGTGTAAAAGAGGACGATTTCCTATTGGTCACCCACGTATTTATATTGGTAATGAATGTTCCGAGCTGTTAAATGATAACACAGCCACACAAAAAAAAAATTTCAAACCCCACGGACCAGACCATATATACCTTATGTTTTTGAGGTCGCTGATTCCGAATCCGTGGTCCGTTTGACCCCATCACCTCAGGGTCAAGGTCAGGTCAAGGTCAAATTTACAAAATTAACGGCAACCAAGGTTTAACAGTATACATATATGTTTTTGAGGTCGCTGATTCCGAATCCGTGGTCCATTTGACCGCATCACCTCAGGGTCAAGGTCAGATCAAGGTCAAATTTACAAAATTAACGGCAACCAAGGTTTAACAGTATTCATATATGTTTTTGAGGTCGCTGATTCCGAATCCGTGGTCCATTTGACCCTATCACCTCAGGGTCAAGTTCAGGTCATGGTCAAATTTACAAAATTAACGGCATCCAAGGTTTAACAGTATACATATATGTTTTTGGGGTCGCCGAATCCGAATCCGTGGTCCGTTTGACTCTTGTTGTTATTTCTGTAAAAAGACCTATTGAAAAATCGGGAAGCGATGAAGATCTCGATCTTCTTGAGAGGCTATCTATTGAATCAGATACCAACGATGAAAAAAATGATGAAGAAGATAACGAAGTCAGTGGCGGCATTGATGGGGGTGGAATTGATAAAAATGACTTAAAAGATGAATCGTATGAAAGCGATAGTGATGAAGAAATTGAAAATGATGATGATGATGATGACGATGACGATATTTTCCTTTCGGCGGGCTAAAAAAACAAAAGCGTAAAGTTATGGACTCAAGATAAACTAAACGACCTAGTTAGAGAGCTTAACTTACCTAAAGATGGAGCAGAACATTTAGCTTCATCTTTAAAAGGCATGAATCAGTTGGCAAAATCTACTAAAGTATCTTTTTACAGAACAAGAAGCAAAAGTTTCGAGCCATACTTTGAAGAAATGAATCATGATGGTGATAAAATAGTATATTGTAAAGACGTAAAAGGTTTAATGAATGAAATTAAACCTAATGTGTATAAAGACGAAGAATGGAGATTGTTCATAGATTCATCAAAAAGAAGTTTAAAAGCCATATTACTACACAATAGCAACCACTATGCCTCAGTTCCTATAGCGCACTCCACTACAATGAAGGAAACATACGATAATCTCAGAATTATAATACAAAATATTCAGTATGATAAGCATAAATGGCGGATATGTGGTGATTTGAAAGTTTCTGGAATATTGTTAGGACAGCAGTCTGGATTTACAAAGACGCCATGTTTCTTGTGCTTATAGGATAGTAGAGACCGTGCAAAGCACTATACAAATCATAAATGGCCTGAAAGAAAATCTCTCGAAGTCGGAAAGAGTAACGTTATAGCTACTCCATTGGTTGATCCGAAAAGAGTTCTCATTCCTCCATTACACATAAAACTTGGTGTGATGAAACAATTCGTTAAAGCTTTAGATAAAGATAGCCAGTGCTTCAAATACTTGGAAAGTAAATTTCCAAGTAAATCAGATGCAAAATTGAAGGAAGGTATTTTTGACGGACCAGAAATTAGAAAAATGATGGCTGATGACCAGTTTATTAGTTCCATGACAAACATTGTGAAAGCTGCATGGCTTAGCTTTAAGGAAGTTACTGAAAACTTTTTGGTAATCGCAGAAGCCCAAATTACAAAGTAATTGTATCTAAAATGGTTGAGAACTATGGGAATATGGGTTGCCTAATGAATTACAAACTACATTTTCTGCACAATCACTGGAATAGTTTTCCTGAAAACTGTGGCGATTATAGCAAAGAACAGGGAGAGCGTTTTCATCAAGATGTTAAAGTAATGGAGAAGCGTTATCAAGGTAGATGGGATGCTAGTATGCTGGCCGACTACTGCTGGATGTTGAAAAGAGATTGTAAAACTACTGGGAAAAAACGTAAAAGGAAACCTTTGCACCGATCATTTGATGAGAAACGTGTAAGGTATAGTAAGAAAAAATAAATGGCATGAAGTTCGGTTTGTTTTACAAGAATTTTGTCGATTTTACCTTCAAATAACCTTCACTATGAGGTGATGCAGTCAAACGGACTACGGATTCGGATTCGGCGACCCCAAAAACATATATGTATACTGTTAAACCTTGGATGCCGTTAATTTTGTAAATTTGACCTTGACCTGACCTTGACCCTGAGGTGATGGGGTCAAATGGACCACGGATTCGGAATCAGCGACCTCAAAAACATATATGTATACTGTTAAACCTTGGTTGCCGTTAATTTTGTAAATTTGACCTTGACCTGACCTTGACCCTGAGGTGATGGGGTCAAACGGACCACGGATTCGGAATCAGCGACCTCAAAAACATAAGGTATATATGGTCTGGTCCGTGGGTTTTGTCTTTTTTTTTTTGTGTGGCTGTGTAATATATGACTTTTCCCGAATTGAAGCGTTAGTAAAGTGTAAAATTTTACCACAAAGAAATTGATTTATTCCACTGTTACCTTTAAAAATGCACGGTCGCCTACTTTTTGCTCTTTGTCGATCTTGTTGCGAAGAAATGAATCAAAATGATTGTACTCATACTAATGAACGTGATCGGGGATTTTCCGGCACTTGGGTTGCTGACGAGCTGCGTAAAGCCATTGATCTTGGTTACAAAATTACAGAAATATATATACTATGGCAATATGAGATAACTCAGTATGATCAAAAGACAAATACCGGTGGGCTTTTCGCGGATTATATAAAGACTTTTTTAGCAATTAAACAAAGTGCTAGTGGTTGGCCTTCATGGTGCATCATCAAAGAGACAAAACAATTATATATTGATCAATATTTTAACGATGAAGGGGTACAATTTAGAAATGGACAAAATTGAAAACAACCCTGGGTTGAGAGCGTGTGGCAAGATGAGTTTGAACTCTTTGTGGGGTAAATTCGGGTAAAAGAGTAACTTGAAACAAACGCAAATTGTCAGATCTCGAGAGGAATTGTTGAAAATAATAACGAATCCCAAAAAACAAGTCAACAAATTGTTACCTGTCAATGACGAAATCTTGTATGTTAATTGGGAGTACATAGATGAAGCTGTAACTCCATCATCTCATACAAATGTTGTAATTGAAGCTTATACTACTGCTCAAGCAAGGTGAAAACTGTACGAACATCTAGAACAATTGCAAAGCCGTGTACTGTACTACGACACTGATTCTTGTACATTTATTTCACGTAATGATGTTAATGAATACGAACCTAGTTTAGGTAGTAAATGAGAGGAAGCGTACATTGAAAAGTTTGTATCTGGGGGACCAAAGTTTTATGGAATGAGTATTGTAACACCAAGTGGTGGAAAAATTGAGTGGTGTAAAGTTAAAGGTATAAATTTAAATTTTTGTAACAGTATAAAAATCAATTTCAAAAGTATTGACAAACTGATTTCTGATGCGTTTGACAGAAGTACAGAAAATGAAAATGAGCACACAAATAATGAGTATAAAGTAATAAAATTAAAGTTTAAATGTATCCGAAGAACTAAATCGCATGAAGTTATAACGAAAGATGAAGTTAAATCTTATAACGTAGTGTTGAAAAAACGACGATACATTAACACAATATTATCACTACCTTTTGGATATAAAATGTAATTAATAAATATATTTTTTATCTGTTAATTCTATAATAGACGTTTATAACCCATTAATTTACTAAAAACATAATAACAATAATCGAATTTACGCATAATTAGCTGATAAAACGTGACCAGACCAACTTATACATTAAAATTAGCTTATTACTCTGCGTAATAAGCTAAAATATCTAGCAAAGCTCCCGCGCCGCGCCGCCGCTGCCGTCGCCGGTCCGCGTTCTCTTTTATATAGAATTTGATATAAATACCCAGAATTCTTAGTTTTGTAGAATAGTTCAAATAATGGAGACACAGTGGAAACATCCATTTACGTGTATAATCAGTGGACCAACGGGTTGTGGTAAAACTATATTCGTTAAAAAGTTTCTTCATAATCTTACCGATATTTGCGAATCAAAGTTTGATAGAGTTTTATTTTACTATGGTGAATGGCAAGAGAGCTGCAGAACAGACTTCAAGTTGGGGGATACGTCGGTAAAACAATAGAATTCCACGAGGGTCTACCGCAACCTTCCGACTATTCTCACAACAACAATAAGAATAAATTAATAATCATTGATGACCTGATGAGAGAATCATCAAATAACGTAGTGTTAAATCTGTTTACAAAAGGAAGCCAGCACAAAAATATTAGCGTAATTTTTATTGCACAAAATCTGTTTTATAAAGGATCCGGACAGAGATGAATAAGGAGATTGCTAAGCCCCGTGTATTCAAGTGAGGCAACTTCTGCACCTCAAGAGCTGCTGCCCTCAAGTGGCCGCACGGCCGAACCATACGCACGTTTTGAATTCGTAGAAATATGGGTGGGCTAAGTGAGGGGAAGATGTGCGTTTTGATGGGTGAAGGGGAACGGGCGATGCGTTGGTGGAGGAACCGAATATGCGTATCGGCAAAAAGATGAATCGCTAATCGTGTGTATACTCTATTCGGGTGATTTAGACAAATTAGGTAAATTCTTAAAATGCAATTACAATGCAATAATAAACATTTTAATTATTCAACTGCACCTTACCCAAATGAAATATTTAAAACTTAAACCCAAACGGGGGCAGATGAATATAAATCATTTTTGAACGTTATACTTAATTAATATGACGGTGGTCGTGAGCGCTAAGGCGCGCGGCGACTTAATGCTCTTTTTATTGAGCGCAGGTTCGATTCTAGATTTTTTTTTAAGGTAATTGTATTTAATCATCAATTTTATTTTGAATATAAAAAAATGGTATTTTAAAAATAGGTAGAAAAATTAAAGTTGCATATCTAAAAAAATATTAAATCATTCGGGTGCAAAACACGGTGCTTCGCTTTCTTTTGTTTAAAATCTGTCTTGTGAAATCGCGTTTTGCGCATGCTACTTTGAAAGATAATAATATAACAATTTCGAGAAAAAAAAACTTTAAGACGGAAATTGAAACAATTGGAAGTAATTAATAAAACTTAATATTAGTTTAAAAAATTTTTTTTTAAATTTATAATATTTATTAATGCCTAGATTTGAGACAATTGATAAAATTTATAAACTATTATTAATTTTTATTACTTTTTATAAATTTTTAGTACATTCATTCATTTCTTTAATCATGAGTATTACAACAAGCCTTACAACAAAAATTATTAACTATTATTAATTTTTTAGTATTACTATTGCCTTTTTGAAGTAAATTCAATATTTTATTTTTTTTATAAATTTTATTACATTTTTCCTTTTTGTGAAATCGTTACTTTTTGCCATAATTTTTGTTTCCAATAGTACTGTCACAAATGGAAAAATTATAAAAAATTATTATAAATGTTAAAAAAATTTTTATAAAAATTAATAAAAATTACTAAACTATTTTTGTTTGTCTCAAATCTAGGCATTAATAAATATTATAAATTTAAAAAAAAATTTTTTAAACTAATATTACTTATTATTAATTACTTCCAATTGTTTCAATTTCCGTTTTGAAGTTTTTTTTTTCTCGAAATTGTTATATTATTATCTTTCAAAATAGCATGCGCAAAACATGATTTCACAAGACAGATTTTAAACAAAAGGAAGCAAAACAGCTGTTTTGCACCCGAATCATTTAATATTTTTTAGGTATGCAACTTTAATTTTTCTACCTATTTTTAAAATACCATTTTTTTATATTCAAAATAAAATTGATGATTAAATACAATTACCTTAAAAAAAAAATCTAGAATTTAGAATTGAACCTGCGCTCAATAAAAAATGCATTAAGTCGCCGCGCGCCTTAGCGCTCACGACGACCGTCATATTAATTAAGTAACAATCAAAAATGATTTATATTCATCTGCCCCCGTTTGGCTTTAAGTTTTAAATATTTAATATGCGTAAGGTGCAGTTGAATAAATAATATGTTTATTATTTTATTGCATTGTAATTGCATTTTAAGAATTTACCTAATTTGTCTAAATCACCCGAATAGAGTATACACACGATTAGCGCTTTACCTCTTTGCCTATACGCATATTCAATTCCCCCGCCCGAGGCCCACCGCTTCCCCACCGTTCTTCGATACGCACGTATGCTACCCCCACTCGCCGTACTTCTTTTACACGATTTCCACGAATTCAAATCGTGCGTATGTTTCCTTTCAAAGCCGCGCGTGGCAGTGCGATCGAATTTGCCTTACATTTTCCTATGTAATTAGCAATCTCTCTATTCATCTCTGAGCCGGACAACGAGACATATCTTTAAACGCCAATTATATCGCTCGTCAAGTCAACCCTGAAGACCCAAAATTTTTACAAGGGGCATAATCGGATAGTACAACTCCACCCCATGGATATCTTTTGCTAGATTTGAAACAGAGTACTCGGGAAGAAATACGATTTCGCACGTCAATATTTCCCGATGATAGAGTGCAGTACGTGTACGACCCAAAATACAGCTCAAAATTTCGATAAGAATAGAAAAGGAAGAAAATAATGGACAGTGCTAATCAAACTATGAGGCAATAGATCGAGGATACAAATAGGAGGCTGTATACCCAACCATTTCAGTAAAAAGTGCGTATCCGTGTTGAATGCTCTGTGTCACGCAGATAATAAACAACGGTTAGCTCTTATGCGCTCAGCAAATAGTATGCGTTGAATATCTTGAAAGGTGTTATCTCATTGAAACAGTCACAAAAATCTAAATTGAAAAGATATCGTAAAGTTTTGCGAAAATTGGTTGAAACAAAAAAAAGAAAGAAAGACACACCGGTACTCAGGTGATACCGGCTAATGTTACCGTTTACAATGCTTCCGAAGCGAGAAAAAATTTACAGAAACGTGCTTTAAATCAACGAAAGTCATCTCGTTCCTATATATACAAAGTAGATGATTATGTCCGTATCAGTCGTGCAAAAGGTACCTTTGAAAAATGTTATGAGAAAAACTACAGTGAAGAAATTTTCAAAATCTCTCGCGTTTCTGTGCGACAAAATTTATACACTTCTGAACTAACAGATTTAAATAATGAATTGATTGATGGTTTTTTCTACCCTGAAGAATTAGTTTTGGTAGGTGACAAACGTGTACGCAAAGGATCTGAATTTAAGATTGAACACATCATCAAAAGTAAAGGGCGTGTTTCAAACAAACAAGTATTAGTAAAGTGGTTAGGTTATCCCCACAAATTTAACTCTTGGGTAAAAGCCAGCGAAATTAATCAGTTTTAAAAAAACAATGGATAGTGATAATTTTTACGTAGTTCTTCCTAGTAACAGTAGCATGCGATACTTTCCTGAAAATACCACGTCATGTTACACCACGCATTTGTCACACGCAATTTCTTTACATGGTCATTGGAGCGTAGGGTTAACAGAAATACAAATTCCATGTACAATATTACACATTCAAGAGGAGGAATCGAGTTTCTTGTATCGGATTGACAATTCAACTGACAGAATCGCGACAGATATTATATGTTTATTTCCATCAGGCATATACGAAGACATTACCGATCTTCAACATGCTATAAATCCATCAATCGAATTTGCAAAACACATCCAACTCAAACGATCAGTTAAAAAGAGGGGGTTTTATACTCTTCATAAAGTTTGTGATTGTGAACAAACTCATTATATTTTCTTTAAGGAAAAACTCAAACATATATTTGGATTTGAAAATGAAAGCTACAAAGATGTAGGAATTCCGATAAATTTCAATGAAATTACACTTGAGGCTGACAGACCTGCTTCTCTCGCAAGAGCAATTACTGATCAACTTTTTGTTTACACGGATATTTGTGAGCCTTACACTGTAGGTGATGTTAGAGCTGCTCTATTCTGTTTAGTATGTTACAATAACGCAAAGTACGAAAGCGGTGGAACCATGATCAAATAATTATCTCCACCTAATTACATTCCATTGTTAAATAATAGTTTTCAAAATATTGTAACAGATATAAGAGATCAATATGGTAATCACGTGCTATTTGAATACGGAACGTTGACAGTTACACTTCACTTTAAACGCGTTAATTAAACTTGTTGTAATATGTAAATATTTATGATAGTTATATTACTCCGAAATGGTACACGTCGCGCCATCTATTGGTTTACAACGATTTTGTGCAGTCATACGAGCTCACGCGAGAGCAAGCGTACCGCGCATATCTCGCGTCTATACTCTAAGCGCCTATTATGTACTATACTCTCAAAGACTCTACGCCAAGACTCCGATGTAGTCGGACGTGCCAACAGGCTTTTGCCACTTTATTATATTATATCATATTATTACTAAAACCATTATATTATTACTAAAACCTCACAGTGCATTTTTTTACTCCACCACTCCAACATAGTAGCAGAGCATGGTTACATGGTTAGTATAAAACATTTACTTATCATCTATAATGACTCTCGAGTCTTATAGAGATAATTTAAAGTGAGGTTAGTAAAACGCCACGTGGAAAATTAGTTAACGGTATTAGTTAACAAAGTGAATCGCACAGTGAAATATTGAGCACTGAAATAAAAGGAAATAATTTCTCATAAAGACTATATGTTTGTGAAGCATGGCATTCTATTTATCATATGGAAATAACTGTCGAAAAATGAAAAGTTTCAAGTGATGAAAAATAAGTATAGTGAAGTTAAAGTCAAGAAATATATGCTCAATGACGAAGATAAAGTCGTCAGGTACTAATTAATAAGAAGATTTTTGAAAAATAATCAAGATTTAAGTGCGATGTCAATGGATAAAAGTCGGCGAGTGAAAAACGTGGCAACGTGCTAGTACAGAGCACATGGCATAAAGTGAGGTTAAGCACATGTTTTCGTGGCTTAAAATTATAATAAGACAAGAGCATGAATTAGATGCTGTAGATATTGAATTAAATAAAGAAATAAGGAATAAGAAAATCAAGTGTACGATAATATAAGTGCAAACGATTTAAAAATGGCTAAACAAGCTAAAGTTGAAGATATCATGATGCCAATTTTTGATGGAGCAAATTATTCAAGCTGGAAAATTAGATTAATGATCTTGTTAGAATACAAGGAGTGTAAAGAGACAGCAGTCAGTAAAATAATTGCAGCATATCAAGACAAAGAAACTGAGTGGAACAAAATGGATTTAAAAGCAAGAACAATAATTATTAGTACTACTTCAGATAAACAATTAGAGTATGTTGGTGAATGTACAACAGCTTTTGAGATGATAAAAAAGTTCCATAAAATGTATACGACTCAGTCTACAGCCCTGCAAATTATATGCAGAGAAAAAATCGAAGAAATTAAATTAAATAATTTTTCAACAGTTGAAGAATTTTTTGCTGAATTTGAAAAAACTACAAACGAGTTTGAAGCAGCTGGTGGCAAGTTGGATGAATCTGAAAAAATGAGGTACTTGGTAAGAGCATTACCGCTAAACTACAGCTATATTGGGGACTTAATAGATGTCATCCCTGAAGATCAAAGAACTGTCGACTATGTTAAGTCGAAAATCAAAGAAAAAAATTTGACAAAAACAGAATCTGAAAGGAAAAGCAACGTCAGTACCTTCGCATCTCAAGCGCAAGGCAAATGTTATAACTGCGAAAAATCTGGACATTTCAAGAAGGACTGCTGGCATGGTCAACAAAACAACCGTGGTCATCAGAGCAATTGAGGCAGAGATTCTCAACCCAACCAAAGTCAACAAGGTCAACGAGGTCACCAACGCGGCTTCAATTAAGGTGGAAGCTACAGAAGTCGTGGTCGAGGACGAGGTTCATCAGGTTCACAACGAGGCGAATCATCAGGTGATCAACGCAACAACTGTCAATTCGAGTCGTGGTTAATGGAGGTGTGTAACTCCAATTATAAACACTTATCTTCTACTATGACTTTCGAGTCAAGTAGAGATAATAAAGTAAGTATGGTAAATCATGCAACAGGGTATAGCGAAAATTGTAATGAAATTAATTGGTTATTAGATGGTGGTTGCACAGATCATATTATTAAAAGTGATAAATTCTTTGATAAGTATGTAGATTTGAAAAATTCTGTCAATGTAAAATTACCAGATGGTAAAATGTTAAAACAACCAAAATAGGTTCTATTAAAATTTGCTTTAAAAATTATTATAATGAAAAATATGTTGATTTAAAAAATGTTTATTATGTTGAAGGCATTAAACAAAATTTATTGAGTTTTTCAAAAATAACCGAAAACTGCACAATAGTAGCAAAAATTGACAAAGCTAAAATTTATAATAAATCTAAAGAATTAATAGCTGTTGCAAACAAAATAAATAATTTATGTTTTATGAAAGGCTTTGTATCTAAAGTGAAAAATAAGCAAATGAATGTGAATAGTTTGAAAATAACTAACAAAGAAAAAGGGCATAGGGCACTTGGTCATGTAAATTTTCAGTATTTAAATAAATTAGTAAATAATAAATTAGTTGAAGGATTGCCAGATAATATTGAGAGCACAGAAATGAAATGTGTAAATTGTATAGAGAGTAAAATAGCTAATGTTTCGTTTAAAAATAATAGAACAAAAACAACTGAAATTTTAGAATTAATTCACACTGATTTAAATGGTCCACATAACACAACTGGCTATGGTGGAGAAAAATATTTTTTTACATTTATTGATGATTATAGTAAATGCACTAGAATTTTTTGTATTAAAAATAAATCAGAGACTGCAAGTTGCTTGAAAGAATTCGTAAATTTAGTAGAAAATAAATTCAATAAGAGAGTAAAGAAATTACGATGCGATAATGGCAAAGAATATTTAAATAAAGAAATTTATGATTTTGTAAAGTCTAAAGGAATTGAATTATTGCCATGCCCGCCTTATGTGGATGAGTTAAATGGCGTAGCGGAAAGATATAACAGATCTGCAATGGATATGGGCAGGTGTTTAATGAGAGAAGAAAAATTCATAGGCGATATTGGCCCGAAATTATGAAAACAGTTACGTATTTAAAAAATCGTACAATGGCAAATACGGCTCAAAATAAAACGCCATACGAAATATTTTTCGGAAAAAAAACAAATGTCGATCATTTAAAAATTTACTGAAGCCGAGTGTTTGTAAGAATACCAGAAGCGTTGCGAACAAGCAAATGGGACGATAAAGCTAAATTAAGCGTATTAGTTGGTTATAATGAAAATAGCTACAGAGTTTTAATTAATAATAAAATAATAAATGCCAGACATGTTCAAGTTGTTGAAGAAAATATACAAATTATTGGTTTAGATAAAAATGATGTTGAAAAAGATAAATATTTTGAGAATAACGAATTAATAAATAAAGAAAATGATATACTGGAAAGCGAATCTGAAATTGATGAATGTAAGACAAATTCGAATAAAACTAATCTATTATCATCTACTCATACCTTCAAGAAAAGTAGAGATAATACTCAGAACGATATTGAAAGAGAAAATGAATATGATAAAATTTTAACTGTCAAAAGAAAATCAGATAGAAAAAAAAGTCCGGTAAATAGATATGGCAATCCAGTATCACATTTTATTTATATAAATTACTAGAAGCCATCTGGCGCGCAAGCGCGCACCTTACATTTATATTTAGTTTCTTTATATTTTTAATGTTTTAATTTTAAAGCAGGTTACGTACTTTTCCTAAGCATACATTTTAAAAACTTTTGTTTTGCTCGTTTCCATAGATACATGCAATTACGTCATTTTCAATCGACCAATCATATCACGTTTTAAGAGGCTTCACATCATTTTTTTAAAGGGGGATATTGATGCAAATGTACCGAATACATTTGAGGAGGCGATAAATTCGAAAGATTATAAACAATGGTAAATTGCGATGGATTCTGAGATAAATAGTCTTAAGAAAAATAATACTTCGCAAATTGTTGAAAAGCCAAAAGACAAAAAAATAATTGATGTAAAATGGGTCTATAAAAAGAAAAATAACAATATTTATAAAGCGAGATTAGTTGTAAGGGGATTCCAACAAAGAGAATATTTAGAAAATGTTTATTCTCCAGTAGGTAAAATGCAAACTTTGAAAATTTTATTGTCCTACAGGTGCAAAAATAATTTATTTATAGAACAAATGGATGTAGAGACAGCTTTTTTAAATGGCGATGTAAAAACTGAAGTGTATATAAATGAACCGAAAGGTTATGAAACTGGTGACAATAAAGTTTGCAAGTTGCAAAAGGCTTTATACGAATTGAGAGAAAGCCCAAGGGCTTGGTATGATTGTTTCAATAAATTCATTGAAAGTTTAAACTTTGTGAGAAACAACTACGATTACTGTCTTTATGTAAATAATTCAAGTAAAGATCCAATATATATATATATATTAGTATTTGTTGATGATCTTTTAATCTGTTGCAAAGACAAACATAAAATAAGTCAAGTCAAAACTAGTCTATTGAAAAGATTTGCAATGAAAGATTTAGGAAAAATTAAAAGTTATATTGGTATTGATATAGATTATAGTGAAAATAGAGATAAAATGACCTTAAGTCAAACAAATTATATTGAATCTTTAGCTGTAAAATATAATCTAGAAAAAGCAAAATTATATGATACTCCAATGGAGTCCAATCTAAAACTAGAACAAGCAATTGAGATTGATGAAAATATAAAATACAGAAATTTAATTGGTGAATTATTATATATAAGTACAGGCACAAGGCCAGATATATCATATAGCGTAAATTACTTAAGTCAATACCAAAATTGTTATGATCAAACGCATTATAAATACGCAATGAGAATTTTAAAGTATTTGTATAAAACTAAAGACTTAAAATTAACTTACTGCGACAATGTTAATACAGAAATACTAGATTGTATGGTAGATTCTGATTATGCAGGTGATAGTGTAGATAGAAAATCTACAACAGGTTTTGTAATTAGATTATTTGGTAACTTAATTTTTTGGAAAACACATAAACAAACATCGGTAACAAAATGTTCAACTTTCGCAGAATACACTGCTATGCCAGAAGCAATAAGAGAAGTACTATTTCTTAGAAATTTAAGATCGTAAGGTTCTAATCCCCGAACAAGAAATTTTTTTTTATTTTTTTTTTTAATATTTAATACATTTTTCTACGTTCAGAAAAATATTATTCAACTATTCTAGGACATTTATTCCAATCTTAGAAAAAGGAGATTTTGTACGTTGTTTTTCAACGTTGCTTAAACGTTGTTTTAACATTGGTTTCCACCCATCGCGTCAACTTATAAAATATTAGCGGACATATCTCACGTTGCAGCAACGTTTCTCCAACTTGTACAATAATTTTGTCGTCCTTGCAATATGTTTGAAGGGATTAGGTTTTTTCTCTAGATTTTGATGAACAAATTATGTATGTTTTTATTTGGCGACGTTTCGATGGATATCCTGCATACTCATCAGGCTATGCCTTTATTAATAATATCAGTATAACAATATTATACAAAACATTTTCTTATACATATAAGTAATTTTGTGGCAATTGTATAACCTTATAAATTATTTGCACTACTTACTATTTTGTCATTAGTATAAACGTATAAAACGTATAATTAATAGCATCTCTGATGCGTCGCTCTATAATTGAAATGGAAAGTAAGCAAATTTATTCAAAAATTATAATTTTGCACAGAAATTGAGGTTATGTGTGATGTATACCTTTCCATAGTAGTTAAGTTCATAATCAACATCGTTTTTCTAAAAGCTAAATAAATTAAATGAATAATTTAAAAACAACACAAAATAATTTAATACGCAATAACACATATTTAGCAAAAGGCAGTGAAATTGGTAAAATAACGAAATGTCAATTGTATCACAGACGGTTAATAAAAACAAATCTCTCGCTTCGCGTTCTTAGAGACACCTGTGCGATCAATCGAAATTAGATCAATCGAACAGACATCCCCACTCCCCGGGAAAATTCTTACATGTACATAATAAATTAAACAACACAAACGACTCAAATCTGCTATTAACTTTGATTAAATTCAAGCGATAATTTATTTATAAATTATAATCTAAATTTAATTTATTTATTTAATTTATTTAACTTTTGGAAAAAAGATGTTATTATAGACTTAACTACTATGAAAAGGTACAGATCACACATAACCTCAATTTCTGCGCAAAATTATAATTTTATAATAAATTTGCTTACTTTCGTTTTGAATTATAGAGCGACTCATCAGAGATGCTATTAATTATACGTTTTATACGTTTATACTAATGACAAAATAGTAAGTAGTGCAAATAATTTATAAGGTTATACAATTGCCACAAAATTACTAATATGTATAAGAAGATGTTTTGAATAATATTGTTATACTGATATTATTAATAAAGATATAGCCTGACGGGGATGTAGGATATCCATCGAAACGTCGCCAAATAAAAACATACATAATTTGTTCATCAAAATTGAAAAAAAACCTAATTCCTTCCAACGTTTCTCCAACGTTGCAGCAACTTACATAACAACGTTGGAATGGTGCTAAGATAACGTTGCTACAACGTTTCCCCAACGTTGTGTGCTAGTAGGGGACGCAAGTATGAGATGCGCGGCTAGCCTTATATTCAGCTAACTCGCTATGCGTATTTTTCTTTGGCTAAATCTTAAAATAAAAATTAATGTTTCCGTATTCTGTCTGCTTCTAGATTATTCCTTAATTATTTACCTTTATTCTGCAACAAATTCCATTTGAATTCATTATTGCATACCAAAGAAAAAGCTACAATGTAATAGTCTACTATAGAAAAAAGAAGACAGAGTAATGGAGAGTTGAAAGAATTTGAGAGACAGTTGACATATATATATCTCTCTATAATATATAAATATTTCGCCGCCGCCGTGTCTAAGAATTCAGAATTCAACATATATATATGTTTTATATATATATATATATATATGTCATATATATATGTTATATATATGTTATATATATATATATATATATAATATATAAATATTATAGCGTGTGTGTGTGTGTGTGTATATTTTAAATTTGTTTTTTCAAGAATAGCTAATATATGTATTTTTTCCGTGCGCAAAAAAAAGTTGTGAATATAATTTGAAAGAATGCGTATTAGTTTACTTATTCCTGATAAAACTCATAAAATAAAAACGGACATAAAATTTAATGTAATGTTTTTAAAAATATGCACAATTTTTCGAAGATAAAATAAATATTAATCAAGTATAACATACACTTTTGTAAATATCTATATCAAAAGGCGCGATAGCGCCTGCACGCAAGTATGCAGGCGCGTAAGCCCTTATTATACAGCTAACTAACCCCTCAGATTTTTTATATTTTCGTACATTTAAAATTATACTATCTATTTATACAATTACAAATCTCACATCTATTTTTTATATAAGTTTTCACTTTACAATAAATCCGGTTTGAATTCATAAGTGCATAGTGGAGAAATTCGATGTTATTAAAGTTGCTTGCTGAATTCCGATTCTCGAATTTTTGCTATTTCCACTTTCTTTTTCATTTGATGGCAACAAAAAGAGATAGCGTCATAGGAGATGCGAAAGATAGAAAGAGACGAAATTTTTTCCATCCCGTGAGAGAACGCCTACAGAGGTAAAAACTGTTAGCAAGTTGTTTGAGAAGTGGCCGCAAAGAGATATATATATATCTCTATAATATATAAATATTTCGCCGCCGCCGCCGCCGCCGCCGTATCTAAGAATTCAGAATTCAACATATATATATGTCATATATATATATGTTATATATATATATATGTTATATCTCTTTATAATATATAAATATTTCGCCGCCGCCGCCGCCTCCACCGTGTCTAAGAATTCAGAATTCAACATATAAATATATGTCATATATATGTTATATATATATGTTATATATATATGTTATATATATGTTATATATATATATATGTATGTCATATATATAAGTGAGTGTGTGTGTGTGTGTGTGTGTGTGTGTGTGTGTGTGTGTGTGTGTGTATGTGTTACTTGTTTTTTCAAGAATAGATAATATATGTATTTTTTTCCGTGCGCAAAAAAAAGTTGTGAATATAACTTGAAAGAATGTGTATTAGTTTACTTATTCCTGATAAAACTCATCAAATAAAAACGGACCTAAAATTTAATGTAATGTTTTTAAAAATATGCACAATTTTTCGAAGATATAATAAATATTAATCAAGTATAACATACACTTTTCAAATATCTATATGTGAAATATACAATAAATTAAAAATTAAATATATTAATTATTGCATTTTTAAGATAATTCTATTATAAACAGTAATGGCAAAAGAAAATTCAAATTTTAACAGTCGCAATATAAAATACGAATTACATTTCAAAAGTTTTTCGAAAATTATTATTTTAGTACTAACAAGTATGTATTTATTAGAAACAAAAGGTTATTTAAGGAATGCCTTTGTTTATAATAATTAAAATAAATATATGGGGTCTGTAACTAAAGGAAAAACTAATTGGATATAATTATGGATTAAAACGCAAATTTTGAAAGAGGGTGCAAATTACGAATTACGGGAGAAATGGAAGAAACAGGTTTTTATTTATATACCACTAAAATGTTATAAATAATTTTTTAAAACTAATACAAAAATTAATTTAATTAAGTAGAAAGTTTTATTACTCTAAAAGTACAAAATATTAATGACATATAGAACTCTTGGCGATGACTTAAATAAATTAATCTTAGGAGGTATAGTTCTATTTAGATCCGTTTAAAATAATCTAAAATTTAATAGGTTTTTACTAAATGCTACAATTAAGTTTATGCACTTTACTATTTTTGGTAAGTTAATTGTTCATTACCACATATTTATATATATATTACACCTTTAATGTAAGTTATGTCCTAAAATTCGTGAAAATTAGTGATTTTATGAGGTTTATGAGGCATAAGTTACACCAGCGGTCTTGGCCAATAATCTAACCCAAGCCATTCAAAAGCTCGCGAGAAATGTGAACTTCTGAGAGGTGTTAGATTAAAATTAATTCCCATATTTTCTCTACTTATTTATATTTTTATTACACCTTTTCTATATCTAACTTATATTCCATAATATTTTTCTGCAATTGAAAGTATTCAATTCGAAAACACCTTCCAAGAAGGTGTCAAAACCCGCAAGTATTGTGCTATTCTAATCAAACTTTGAAAATTGTTATCTGATAAATAAATTCTGCAATTCAATCTGACATTGTTATCTGATAAATAAATAATTTTAATTTCTAACTACCTTATTTTATCTATTTCTTTGAATTTTAATGAAACATTTTTATAAATATTACGAAAATTTCGTATAAAAAATTTCTGCAATTGAAAGAATTGAAATCAAACTGAAATCGACAAGTATTTTGAATCGTACCATAAATTTATATTTTATATAAACATTTTTATATATATTACTTAAACTTCGTAAAAAGTTTCTGCAATTGAAAGCACTGAAATCAAACTGTAATCGACAAGTATTTTGAACCATGCAAAAATTTCTACCAATCTGAATACAGATTTTTTTATATGAAAAGTATCTTACACTATTATTTTTCATTTCTGGCCCTCACATGTTTTACAGTAATAAATAAATAATATTCTAATGATATTAATTTGTGCAAAATTAATTTCTGCAATACTAATAAAATGGACATTTCTTTTTTATTCTTTTAAATAATAAAATAATACTTGCACCACCGTTGGTTAAACGCTTCATATATGTGTTAATTCTGACTATATTAACTGATGTTACATTTTATAAATAATTAGATACATCTTAGCTTTTATCTTATTAATTAATTAATTAATTGGTAAAATCATGTAGATTGTATATCCTTAGGTAAGTGAAAATAATAATTATTTTACATAACTACTAAAGAAAACTTGCTAATCAGCGACGGAGGTCATACGATGTCTTGGTGAAGAAAGCACTTGTTGAAAATACAGTCGCTAGTGGTGCTTGTATCAATCGGCCGGGGCCGGGAATCAAACCTGGGACCTCCAGATTACGAGTCCGTCGCCCTACCGACCAAGCCATCGCAGGCCTCTTTTAGGAACTTTATTAGATAAAAATAATGATGTCTATTTTATCATTGGTGATGTAGGATATTAAAAATTGCCAGATAGTATTGCAATATTTATATATTATTACTCATTGCAGTTTCTTCACGGTATTATATACTTTCATAAATGTAAAGGAATACATCAGTAAGTCAGAATTAACACATATATGAAGCGTTTAACCAACGGTGGTGCAAGTATTATTTTATTATTTAAAAGAATAAAAAAGAAATGTCCATTTTATTAGTATTACAGAAATTAATTTTGCACAAATTAATATCATTAGAATATTATTTATTTATTACTGTAAAACATGTGAGGGCCAGAAATGAAAAATAATAGTGTAAGATACTTTTCATATAAAAAAATCTGTATTCAGATTGGTAGAAATTTTGCATGGTTCAAAATACTTGTCGATTACAGTTTGATTTCAGTGCTTTCAATTGCAGAAACTTTTTACGAAGTTTAAGTAATATATATAAAAATGTTTATATAAAATATAAATTTATGGTACGATTCAAAATACTTGTCGATTTCAGTTTGATTTCAATTCTTTCAATTGCAGAAATTTTTTATACGAAATTTTCGTAATATTTATAAAAATGTTTCATTAAAATTCAAAGAAATAGATAAAATAAGGTAGTTAGAAATTAAAATTATTTATTTATCAGATAACAATGTCAGATTGAATTGCAGAATTTATTTATCAGATAACAATTTTCAAAGTTTGATTAGAATAGCACAATACTTGCGGGTTTTGACACCTTCTTGGAAGGTGTTTTCGAATTGAATACTTTCAATTGCAGAAAAATATTATGGAATATAAGTTAGATATAGAAAAGGTGTAATAAAATATAAATAAGTAGAGAAAATATGGGAATTAATTTTAATCTAACACCTCTCAGAAGTTCACATTTCTCGCGAGCTTTTGAATGGCTTGGGTTAGATTATTGGCCAAGACCGCTGGTGTAACTTATGCCTCATAAACCTCATAAAATCACTAATTTTCACGAATTTTAGGACATAACTTACATTAAAGGTGTAATATATATATAAATATGTGGTAATGAACAATTAACTTACCAAAAATAGTAAAGTGCATAAACTTAATTGTAGCATTTAGTAAAAACCTATTAAAATTTTAGATTATTTTAAACGGATCTAAATAGAACTATACCTCCTAAGATTAATTTATTTAAGTCATCGCCAAGAGTTCTATATGTCATTAATATTTTGTACTTTTAGAGTAATAAAACTTTCTACTTAATTAAATTAATTTTTGTATTAGTTTTAAAAAATTATTTATAACATTTTAGTGGTATATAAATAAAAACCTGTTTCTTCCATTTCTCCCGTATATGAAATATACAATAAATTAAAAATTAAATATATTAATTATTGCATTTTTAAGATAATTCTATTATAAACAGTAATGGCAAAAGAAAATTCAAATTTTAACAGTCGCAATATAAAATACGAATTACATTTCAAAAGTTTTTCGAAAATTATTATTTTAGTACTAACAAGTATGTATTTATTAGAAACAAAAGGTTATTTAAGGAATGCCTTTGTTTATAATAATTAAAATAAATATATGGGGTCTGTAACTAAAGGAAAAACTAATTGGATATAATTATGGATTAAAACGCAAATTTTGAAAGAGGGTGCAAATTACGAATTACGGGAGAAATGGAAGAAACAGGTTTTTATTTATATACCACTAAAATGTTATAAATAATTTTTTAAAACTAATACAAAAATTAATTTAATTAAGTAGAAAGTTTTATTACTCTAAAAGTACAAAATATTAATGACATATAGAACTCTTGGCGATGACTTAAATAAATTAATCTTAGGAGGTATAGTTCTATTTAGATCCGTTTAAAATAATCTAAAATTTTAATAGGTTTTTACTAAATGCTACAATTAAGTTTATGCACTTTACTATTTTTGGTAAGTTAATTGTTCATTACCACATATTTATATATATATTACACCTTTAATGTAAGTTATGTCCTAAAATTCGTGAAAATTAGTGATTTTATGAGGTTTATGAGGCATAAGTTACACCAGCGGTCTTGGCCAATAATCTAACCCAAGCCATTCAAAAGCTCGCGAGAAATGTGAACTTCTGAGAGGTGTTAGATTAAAATTAATTCCCATATTTTCTCTACTTATTTATATTTTTATTACACCTTTTCTATCTAACTTATATTCCATAATATTTTTCTGCAATTGAAAGTATTCAATTCGAAAACACCTTCCAAGAAGGTGTCAAAACCCGCAAGTATTGTGCTATTCTAATCAAACTTTGAAAATTGTTATCTGATAAATAAATTCTGCAATTCAATCTGACATTGTTATCTGATAAATAAATAATTTTAATTTCTAACTACCTTATTTTATCTATTTCTTTGAATTTTAATGAAACATTTTTATAAATATTACGAAAATTTCGTATAAAAAATTTCTGCAATTGAAAGAATTGAAATCAAACTGAAATCGACAAGTATTTTGAATCGTACCATAAATTTATATTTTATATAAACATTTTTATATATATTACTTAAACTTCGTAAAAAGTTTCTGCAATTGAAAGCACTGAAATCAAACTGTAATCGACAAGTATTTTGAACCATGCAAAAATTTCTACCAATCTGAATACAGATTTTTTTATATGAAAAGTATCTTACACTATTATTTTTCATTTCTGGCCCTCACATGTTTTACAGTAATAAATAAATAATATTCTAATGATATTAATTTGTGCAAAATTAATTTCTGCAATACTAATAAAATGGACATTTCTTTTTTATTCTTTTAAATAATAAAATAATACTTGCACCACCGTTGGTTAAACGCTTCATATATGTGTTAATTCTGACTATATTAACTGATGTTACATTTTATAAATAATTAGATACATCTTAGCTTTTATCTTATTAATTAATTAATTAATTGGTAAAATCATGTAGATTGTATATCCTTAGGTAAGTGAAATAATAATTATTTTACATAACTACTAAAGAAAACTTGCTAATCAGCGACGGAGGTCATACGATGTCTTGGTGAAGAAAGCACTTGTTGAAAATACAGTCGCTAGTGGTGCTTGTATCAATCGGCCGGGGCCGGGAATCAAACCTGGGACCTCCAGATTACGAGTCCGTCGCCCTACCGACCAAGCCATCGCAGGCCTCTTTTAGGAACTTTATTAGATAAAAATAATGATGTCTATTTTATCATTGGTGATGTAGGATATTAAAATTGCCAGATAGTATTGCAATATTTATATATTATTACTCATTGCAGTTTCTTCACGGTATTATATACTTTCATAAATGTAAAGGAATACATCAGTAAGTCAGAATTAACACATATATGAAGCGTTTAACCAACGGTGGTGCAAGTATTATTTTATTATTTAAAAGAATAAAAAAGAAATGTCCATTTTATTAGTATTACAGAAATTAATTTTGCACAAATTAATATCATTAGAATATTATTTATTTATTACTGTAAAACATGTGAGGGCCAGAAATGAAAAATAATAGTGTAAGATACTTTTCATATAAATAATCTGTATTCAGATTGGTAGAAATTTTTGCATGGTTCAAAATACTTGTCGATTACAGTTTGATTTCAGTGCTTTCAATTGCAGAAACTTTTTACGAAGTTTAAGTAATATATATAAAAATGTTTATATAAAATATAAATTTATGGTACGATTCAAAATACTTGTCGATTTCAGTTTGATTTCAATTCTTTCAATTGCAGAAATTTTTTATACGAAATTTTCGTAATATTTATAAAAATGTTTCATTAAAATTCAAAGAAATAGATAAAATAAGGTAGTTAGAAATTAAAATTATTTATTTATCAGATAACAATGTCAGATTGAATTGCAGAATTTATTTATCAGATAACAATTTTCAAAGTTTGATTAGAATAGCACAATACTTGCGGGTTTTGACACCTTCTTGGAAGGTGTTTTCGAATTGAATACTTTCAATTGCAGAAAAATATTATGGAATATAAGTTAGATATAGAAAAGGTGTAATAAAAATATAAATAAGTAGAGAAAATATGGGAATTAATTTTAATCTAACACCTCTCAGAAGTTCACATTTCTCGCGAGCTTTTGAATGGCTTGGGTTAGATTATTGGCCAAGACCGCTGGTGTAACTTATGCCTCATAAACCTCATAAAATCACTAATTTTCACGAATTTTAGGACATAACTTACATTAAAGGTGTAATATATATATAAATATGTGGTAATGAACAATTAACTTACCAAAAATAGTAAAGTGCATAAACTTAATTGTAGCATTTAGTAAAAACCTATTAAAATTTTAGATTATTTTAAACGGATCTAAATAGAACTATACCTCCTAAGATTAATTTATTTAAGTCATCGCCAAGAGTTCTATATGTCATTAATATTTTGTACTTTTAGAGTAATAAAACTTTCTACTTAATTAAATTAATTTTTGTATTAGTTTTAAAAAATTATTTATAACATTTTAGTGGTATATAAATAAAAACCTGTTTCTTCCATTTCTCCCGTATATGAAATATACAATAAGTTAAACATTAAATACATTAATTATTGCATTTATAAGATAATTCTATTATAAATAGTAATGGCAAAAGAAAATTCAAATTTTAACTGTGGCAATATAAAATACGAATTACATTTGAAAAGTTTTTCGAAAATTATTAATTTAGTATCATTTAATTTAAATATTATTTAAAACAAAATTTAAAAATTGTATAAATATATAAGTAGGAAGATTACGTATATTTATATAAAATAATATTTTAAATAAATATAGTACATATCTCTATATCTCTATATAATATAAAATATATTTCGCCGCCGCTGCCGTAGTAGTAGTGATAAATGAACAAATTCACATTTTAAAATTTTCGCGCCAAAAATAAAACACTAGCGCGTGAAAATAGTGTGAATTTGTTCACATATCTGTTGACTATTAGTTTAAATATTTCTTAACTCACATTCACTACGTTTCGTTATTGAACTTTTCGTTTTAAAAATATAAAAGTTAATTAATCAATTTAGTTGTGTTGTATGTTAATTGTGTTGTTAATTGAGTTTAATATTCAGTATTTTTTTAATTAAAAGAATTAAAATATTGAAAATAACAAGATTTGTTAAAAAAACTACAGAATTTGATTATAACCTTTACAAGAAGTTTATTATATACAGATACAGATACAGATATATATATATATATATATATATATATATATATATATTACATCTACATAGTAAGGATTATTTTAAAAGATTTTATTTGTTAACTTAGGATTCTCATCATACTTCTATTCCGTCGGTAAGTCAGAAAGTTTATCTCTCTATAATATATATATATATTTCGCCGCTGCCGCCGACGCCGCCGTGTCTCAGATTTAAGGATTGGAGGTTACCCTTTATATGTATAATATTAATATATATACTATATATATTTCGCCTTAACCATGTCTAAGATTTCAGGATTAGAGGTTACCTTATATATATATATATATATATATATATATATTATTAACAAATGTTAAAAAGCTATTAATTGATAAGTTATTTATAAATAAATACATAAATAAATAAATAAATAAATAAATCAATGAATAATTGAATGAATGAATGAATGAATGAATGAATGAAAGAATGAATGAATGAATGAATGAATGAAAGAATGAAATAATGAATGAATTAATGAATGAATTAATGCATTAATGAATGAATGAATGAATGAATGAATGAATGAATGAATGAATGAATAAATAAATAAGTATATAAATATATAAATAAATAAATAAATAAATAAATAAACATATAAACATATAAACAAATAAATAAATAACATAATAAACAATTAAACAAATAAACTAAATAAATAAGTATATAAATACATAAATAAATAAATAAATAAATAAACATATAAACATATAAACAAATAAATAAATAAACAAATAACCAAATAAACAAATAAACAAATAACCTAATAAACAAATAAACAAATAAGCAAAAAAACAAATAAATCAATAACCTAATAAACAATTAAACAAATAAACAAATAATCAAATAAACAAATAACCAAATAAGCAATTAAACAAATAACCAGCTAAACAAATAACCAAAGAAACAAATAAACAAATAACCAAATTAACGAATAAACAAATAACCTAATAAAACAATTAAACAAATAAACAAATAAACAAAGAAAAAAACAAAGAAAGAAACAAACTAATAAATAAATAAATAAATAAATGAATGAATGAATGAATGGATGAACGAACGAACGAACGAACGAACGAACGAACGAACGAACGAACGAACGAACGAACGAACGAACGAACGAACGAACGAACGAACGAACGAACTAGTATTGCGTAAAATTATTTTATAAATTGTTAATATATTATATAATAATAATAAGTACGTACCATATTAAGATAGCTTCGCGATAGACACGTGCCGTTAAACGCGGGTTCAACGACCGCGCTATAAATAGATTAGAGTCATTGACCGCCTCTCCACTACAGTGCCTACTCGCCAGTTCATTGACCCCGTCCGAAGTGGGGAGACAGGCGTTATACGCATGCGCGCTCTCGTAGAATCGGGTATATAAGGCGCACCGAAACCACCAGTAGGCAGTCTGCAACTGGACGACAGATCGGACTGGCCGTGAGCACACGACCAGCCCCTTTCTCCGACCTAGTGCAGCAACCGTGGATACGTTCGTGAGCACACGTGCGTAAACACGGTTACCGTATACCGTACCGACCGTTACCGTAACCGCATCCTACCGTAGGCACCTCGTGAGCACACGTGGTGTCTAATCCTGTCCGTATCCTCGTGAGCACACGTGGATTATCCCGACCGCACCCTCGTGAGCACACGTGGGTTATCCCGACCGCATCCTCGTGAGCACACGTGGATTATCCCGACCGTATCTTCGTGAGCACACGTAGATTATCCCGACCGCATCCTCGTGAGCACACGTGGATTATCCCGACCGTATCTTCGTGAGCACACGTAGATTATCCCGACCGCATCCTCGTGAGCACACGTGGATTATCCCGACCGTATCTTCGTGAGCACACGTAGATTATCCTGACCGTATCCTCGTGAGCACACGTGGATTATCCTGACCGTATCTTCGTGAGCACACGTAAATTATCCCGACCGCACCCTCGTGAGCACACGTGGGTTATCCCGACCGTATCCTCGTGAACATACATACTAACCCGAACCGTATTACCGTGCGAGCATACACGATACCCGTTAGTCGCGTCCGTTTAGGAAACTATTTATAAGATATCATTGTAAAGTTCGTAGATCGCGTAATAATTAAGTGTTTTGTCTTTGATTACAGACTAATTAGCTATTTCACCCGACCAAGATCAGGCGGGCTGGCAACACTTACACTATATCTTTGTATATTTTTATATATCTGTACATAGTTTTAATAATAATTAGCCTTTATTATAAATAGTGGTACTTAATTTCAAATTCCTTAAATCTGAATCCTGGAATCTGAGCAAGGTCCGGCAAAGATTCACTCCGTTACAAAGTACGCGTCAAAAAGTACGCGGACGCGTACGGAGAGCAGAAAAAATTGGCTTACTCAATATTGGCCGCGGCGTAGTTAAATTAAAATAATAAAAACAATTTTTCATACACTTTTTTACGCGACGTATATAGGGACGCTTCAATTTAGCACGTGGATTTGCGACCACGTGGTGTGACTCACCGATCTTTGATTTATTTTTAGTATATATCTTTTTAAGCGCAGGAGGTAGAGGTACACGCATCCTACACACATATACACATTTGGTGAAAGTTTTAGGTGATGTCGAATTATTATTTATTTGTTAATTTGTCGCTACCGTAAGGCAACTGTTATTGTGTTTTACAATGTTTGATAGCAAAATGTAGAATTTTTATTTTGTGTATACGCAGACTGATAAAAAGGAATATTTGTGACCAACGAATATCTAAATTTGTAGCAAAAATTTGTTTTATTGAGTATGCTCAATTATAAATCAATTATAAAAAAACACTCGATTGCAATCGAGAGGTAGTCTTGACAATTATAAAAATTATTATGTTTTATAGTAAAATTTATTATTTTATAGTAAAGTTTTGGGAAATTACTGATATGTAGTTAATTTTTGTATAAAAAATAATAATTTTTATAATAATTGTCAAGTATGTATATCAATTACCATTATTTTACTCTTCATTGAGGATTCTTTCAACTGGTGGATTTAATACTACATACTTCATAATTTTTTTAATATTTAGACTTTATGAAATTATTCATATTTTTAAGTACGAAGAAGAAATTAATAAAAATTAAATAATTGTAGTTTTCAATATATAAATTTATTTATAACATTATTTTAATTTTTTTATTTTATCAATGGATAAGCAAGTGAAAATCCATATTAAAGGTGACGGTAATTGTTTATTCCGCAGTTTTGCACAATTTTTATATAATGACCAAGAGAAACATAGACGTATACGTTTGAAAATAGTTAATGAAGTTTTAAAGAATTGGTCTTTTTTTGGATTATTTATTCTCGGAGATGAATCAATAAAAAAAGATAATTACAAACAAACAATGTCAAAAGATGGAACATTTGGTGGGCATGTAGAAATTCAAGCGTTTCTTTCATTATATAATATAAATATTGTTATTTATCAAAATGATTTCTCTCCGTTATCGTATGGTCAAAATGACAATAGAAATAAATTAATACTTTTCTTATCTGGTACCATAGATAGTGGTCATTATGACATTTTGGAATGTAATAATGATCATTTTAAACAAGATCATAAAAATTTTTACCATAAATCTTATTATAGTAAAAATAAAGAAATTATTAATACGAGAAAACATGTTCAAAATTTAAATGAATTAAAATTATTTCGTAAAAGACAAAATGATAAAGTAATAAATATGACTGAAGAAAGGTTAGAAAAGAAGAGAAACAAAGATATAGTTAAAGATATGACCGAAGATAGGTTGGCAAAGAAAAGGAGGAAAGATATAGTCGAAGGAATGACTGAAGAAAGATTGGAAAAGAAGAGGAGTAAAGATATAGTCGAAGGAATGACTGAAGAAAGATTGGAAAAGAAGAGGAATAAAGATATAGTCGAAGGTATGATTGAAGAAAGATTGGAAAAGAAGAAGAGTAAAGATATAGTCGAAGGTATGAATGAAGAAAGATTAGAAAAGAAGAGGAGTAAAGATATAGTCGAAGGTATGAATGAAGAAAGATTAGAAAAGAAGAGGAGTAAAGATATAGTCGAAGGTATGACTGAAAAAAGATTGGAAAAGAAGAGGAATAAAGATATAGTCGAAGGTATGATTGAAGAAAGATTGGAAAAGAAGAGGAGTAAAGATATAGTCGAAGGTATGAATGAAGAAAGATTGGAAAAGAAGAGGAGTAAAGATATAGTCGAAGGAATGACTGAAGAAAGATTGGAAAGAAGAGGAATAAAGATATGGTCAAAGCAATGACTGAAGAAAGATTGGAAAAGAAGAGGAGTAAAGATATAGTCGAAGGTATGAATGAAGAAAGATTAGAAAAGAAGAGGAGTAAAGATATAGTCGAAGGTATGACTGAAAAAAGATTGGAAAAAAAGAGGAATAAAGATATGGTCAAAGCAATGACTGAAGAAAGATTGGAAAAGAAGAGGAGTAAAGATATAGTCGAAGGTATGACTGAAGAAAGACTGGAAAAGAAGAGGAGTAAAGATATAGTCGAAGGTATGACTGAAAAAAGATTGGAAAAAAAGAGGAATAAAGATATGGTCAAAGCAATGACTGAAGAAAGATTGGAAAAGAAGAGGAGTAAAGATATAGTCGAAGGTATGACTGAAGAAAGACTGGAAAAGAAGAGGAGTAAAGATATAGTCGAAGGTATGACTGAAAACAGATTGGAAAAGAAGAGAAGTAAAGATATAGTCGAAGGTATGACTGAAAAAAGATTGGAAAAGAAGAGGAGTAAAGATATAGTCGAAGGTATGACTGAAAACAGATTGGAAAAGAAGAGAAGTAAAGATATAGTCGAAGGTATGACTGAAAACAGATTGGAAAAGAAGAGAAGTAAAGATATAGTCGAAGGTATGACTGAAAAAAGATTGGATAAGAAGAGAAGAAAAGATGTTGTTTTAAATATGCCAAATAATCGAATTAATAAACGAAGGATAAATCAAAAAATTTCAAAATTTTCTAAAACGAGTGTTGATTATACTGATATCGGTGATATGACTTTTATATGTCCTTATTGTTCTGCAGCTTTTTGGTTAGAAGAATTTTCAAAAAAAAGTTGTTGTCATTATGGTAAAATTGTACTTCCACCTTTAAGTGATTATAATAATGAATTAAAAAATCTTTTATATGATACCAAATTTAGAAATCTTATACGATATTATAATAATAAATTTGCTTTTGCAAGTTTTAATGCAAATATTCTTAATGATTATAAAAAAGGAATTTATAATTTAAAAATTCATGGTCAAGTATGTCATAGTAGTCCTAATAATATTTTAGCAAAAGAGGGAATTTATCCACAATACAGTCAGATTTATATATATGATAATGATACGGCTAATAAAATTCGAATGCAAAATAATAATATGTTAGAACTAGAATATATGATAATAATATCAGAAATATTAAAAGAAAATCCGTATGCTAAAAAATATAAACATTTGTATGACGTAACTAATAATGGTGAAATTGATGAGTATAATTTAATATTCACACGCTGCATAAATTCGAATAAAAATGTTTATAACACACCCAGGACTGGTGAATGTGCAGCATTAATAGTTTCGAAAAATAATGAAATTCCAGAAATTGCCGATTTACGTGTTTATCCAAAAAATTCACCAGATAATCATGAAAGCGTGATTTTAATTAAATTATCATTCCATGTTGATCCGATGGTATTTGTTATTTTATTTCCTACAATCTTGAAACAAAATTCAAATACTTGTAAGAGATTATCAGCCCTACAGTATTATTCTTACAGACTTGCATATAGAATTAATTCTAAATCTGATCCTATATTATATTGTGGTCGTTTAACACAACAATATTTTTTACATGCTTATATTATTATAGAAAATAATAGATTAAATTTCTTTCGTTATAATCAAAAACAATTAAGAATTGAAATAATTTTTTATTAAATTTCGTGCTATTTTGAGTGATATTTTAAGTGGTAATATATTTGGAAATATTATTGCATATATATATACTATTGAATTTCAAACAAGAGGATTACCCCATGCACATTTATTGCTTGTTCTTGATTATAAAAATAAACTTCTAAATCCGAAAGATATTGATAAATTTATTAGTGCTGAAATACCTGATGACGAAAATCTACGAGAATTAGTCATTAAGCATATGTTACATGGACCACATTCAGAAAATACACCCTGTTACGATTACAAAAATAATAAATGTTCTAAAAAATTTCCAAAAAACTTTACTGATTTTACATATTTTGATGAAAATGGTTTTCCTCATTATAAAAGAAGAGATAATAGTAATAAAAATTATGAATATAATAAGAAAGTAAATGGAGAAATTATTAAAGTAAATAATTCAATGGTAGTACCTTATAATGCTACTCTTTTACAAAAATTTAATTGTCATATTAATACCGAAATTTCGTATTCTGTAATGTGTATTAAATATTTGTATAAATATATACTTAAAGGTTCTGATAGAGCATACATAGGTTTACAAAAAAAAAGATGAAATATTTGATGAAATTACTGATTATATTGATGCGCGGTATATAAGTCCTGTAGAAGCCGCTTGGAGAATTGAAGAATTACCACTTTCTGGAAGATCTCATACAGTAATTAGATTAGCAGTGCATACGGAAAATCAACAAAAAATTATTTTTGAGGAAAATAAAGAAAAAGAAGCATTAGAAAAGAATAATAATACAACTCTTACTGCATGGTTTCGATTAAATTTATGTGATGATAATGCAAAAAATATAAAATATTCAAATATACCAAAATTTTATTTATTTAATACAACAACAAAAATGTGGGTTAAAAGAAAAGTTTTTTCTAATGCTTTAGGTAGATTATGTAATGTTAGTATTAAAGATACAGAAAGATTTCATTTAAAATTAATTCTAAATCATAAAAAAGGAGTGACATCTTTTAATGACTTAAAAACAAATGATAATATTTTATATAAAACATTTAAAGAAGCAGCTATAGCCATGGGATTAGTAGAAACCGATGAACAAATTTTAAAAATTTTTGAAGAAGCAGCAAGTATTATGATGCCAAAAGAAGTTAGAAAATTTTTTTCGTGGTTTTTAATTGCTGATACTTCATCTTCAGCTTGTAAAATATGGGATAATTTTAAAAAAAATTTATGTGAAGATTTCAAAGAAAATAAGGAATGTAATGCTTTAAAACATATTAATAAAATTTTAAATTTAGAAAATCTTTCTATTTCCGATCGTGGATTACCAGAAATTATTAATAATGAAAATGAAGTAGATTTAAATGCTATAAAATTAATGAAGGACGCAAATATGAATTTATTTATTGATCATAAAAATAAACTTAATGAAGATCAAAATAAAATATTTAATTATATTACACAATCAAATAATAACATAATTTTTATTGACGGGCCTGGCGGTACAGGAAAAACTTTTCTTTATAAAACAATTATTTATTATTATTTAGGGCAAGGAAAAATGTTATATCTATGGCTTGGACTGGTATTGCATCAATTTTACTACCAGAAGGTATGACGAGTCACAGAACTTTTAAATTACCGTTAGATTTGTCAAATATAGAAACGACTTTTTTAAAATCAAAATCAGATAAAAAAAAATTACGTGAATGTGACATAATAATTTGGGATGAAGCATCTATGATACCTAAAAAAGCATTAGAAATAGTAGATAAAACTTTAAGAGATTGTTGTCCAAATGAAAAAATTCCATTTGCAGGAAAATTAATAATTTTGGGAGGTGATTTTAGACAAATTTTACCTGTCATTAAAAACGGTTGCCGAAATTCAATAGTAAAGGAATCTATAAAATATTCTAATTTATGGCCAAAATTCACTGTTTTGAAATTAAATAAAAATAATAGATCGTGTGATAAAAGTTTTTCAAAATTTCTATTACAAATCGGTGAAGGAAACCTAACCTCATTAAAAATGAAAGATTCATGGAAAACTGATGATATTTGCGAAAAAATTTATGGTTCTATTATAACAAACACAAATGATCTATCAAATAAAGCTATATTAGCGTGTCATAATGAAGATATATATAATTTAAATAAAAAAGTATTAAACAAAATTCATTCAAAAGAAAAAATTTATTTAAGTATTGATTATGCAACTGCTAAAGGTGTAGATCAGAATGATGAAAGTATGCAATTAAATTATCCAATAGAATATTTAAATTCTCTTAAGCTTCCAGGACTACCATTCCGTAAATTAATTTTAAAAATAGGCGCGATTGTAATGCTTATAAGAAATATAAGCATTAATGATGGTTTGTGTAATGGGACGCGTTTAAAAATCATCGAGTTATATAAATATAATATAAAAGTTATCATTGTAACAGGAAATAAAAAGGGAGAAATTGCATTTATACCAAGAATAACTTTGGACACAGGTGAATTTTCTAAATTACCATTCATTTTACATCGAAAACAATTTCCTGTAATATTAGCATTTGCAATAACAATAAATAAATCGCAAGGACAAAGTTTTGATAGTTTAGGAATATATTATCGTAGACCTCTATTTTCTCATGGTCAATTATATGTAGCTCTTTCTCGGTGTAAAAATCCAAATAATTTATATATTGAAAATAACTCTGAAAACCAAAATGAAATTGAAAATATCGTTTGGAAAGAAATTTTCGAATTATTTTATTTTCACATAGCCATGTCAATCAAAAGAAAACAAATTAATAGTAATGAAGAAAGTATTAAAAATAAACAAACAAAAATTGATTTTTCCGAAATTCCATTTACAAATAATGATTTTTTAAAAAATAAAATTCATATTGGTGATAAAAGTGTGTAAGTATTTATCAAATGATACAAATATTACAAGTATTATCTTTGTTTAACGTAATATAATATAAAAATTAAATTAAAAATAATTATTTGTATAGAATGATTGTTGGATACGTAGAATCAATAGATAAGACAAAAACAATTACGTCCAGAAATACTGATAAAAGTTATGAAATTTTTTAATTTGTATTAAATAATAATGACGGATCCAAAATTCAGTGTAATGCCTGGAATGGAGATGCAAAATTATTTGAAAATAAAATAAATATAAATCAAGTATACTAACATACAGTTTTCTATAGATATAATATATAATATGGATATAAAATACAATGATTTAAAAATTAAATATAATTCCAAATTATTGTATTCTTGTAGATAATTCTTTTAGAAACAGTAATGGCTAAGGAATCCTCAAATTTTAATCGTGGAAATATGAAATATGAATTACATTTGAAAAACTTTTCAAAAATTACTAATTTAGGAGAATTTGATATCCGAAGAAATACATCAAATTTAAATGTTATTACCTTTGATGAAATTTCAAAATTGCATGGATATATAAGTGAGAAGGAAATGTATATTTATATAAAATAATAATTTACATAAACAAATATTTATTTATTAGAAACAGAAGGTTATTTAAGAAATGAATTTGTTAACAATAATCAAAATAAATATGTGGGCTCCATAACTAACGGAAGAAATAAAATAGATATAATTATAAATCAAAATTCAAATTTTAAAAGAGGGTGCAAATTACGAATTATTGGGGAAATAGAAGATACAGGTTATTATTTGAAAGTAACTAAAATATTTTAAATAGTTCTCAAATTAATACGAAAATTTATTTATTTTAGAAGAAAATTTTATTATATTAAAAGTACAAAATATCGAGGATATAGAACTTTTAGAAGATGATCCTTTGCCATTACATAAATTAATTCTAGGAGGTGAAGTATTATTTAGATCAGTTTAAAAATTAAATTAAAAATAATTATTTGTATAGAATGATTGTTGGATACGTAGAATCAATAGATAAGACAAAAACAATTACGTCCAGAAATACTGATAAAAGTTATGAAATTTTTTAATTTGTATTAAATAATAATGACGGATCCAAAATTCAGTGTAATGCCTGGAATGGAGATGCAAAATTATTTGAAAATAAAATAAATATAAATCAAGTATACTAACATACAGTTTTCTATAGATATAATATATAATATGGATATAAAATACAATGATTTAAAAATTAAATATAATTCCAAATTATTGTATTCTTGTAGATAATTCTTTTAGAAACAGTAATGGCTAAGGAATCCTCAAATTTTAATCGTGGAAATATGAAATATGAATTACATTTGAAAAACTTTTCAAAAATTACTAATTTAGGAGAATTTGATATCCGAAGAAATACATCAAATTTAAATGTTATTACCTTTTATATAAGTGAGAAGGAAATGTATATTTATATAAAATAATAATTTACATAAACAAATATTTATTTATTAGAAACAGAAGGTTATTTAAGAAATGAATTTGTTAACAATAATCAAAATAAATATGTGGGCTCCATAACTAACGGAAGAAATAAAATAGATATAATTATAAATCAAAATTCAAATTTTAAAAGAGGGTGCAAATTACGAATTATTGGGGAAATAGAAGATACAGGTTAATATTTGAAAGTAACTAAAATATTTTAAATAGTTCTCAAATTAATACGAAAATTTATTTATTTTAGAAGAAAATTTTATTATATTAAAAGTACAAAATATCGAGGATATAGAACTTTTAGAAGATGATCCTTTGCCATTACATAAATTAATTCTAGGAGGTGAAGTATTATTTAGATCAGTTTAAAAATTAAAATTTACTATTTTAGGTAAGTTAAATTTTGATTAAATTTATAATTATTTAATATAATGTAAATTATAAGTTAAAAAAATTCATATCATATAAAATTTGCAGTTAAAGTTTATATTTATGAATTTTGTTTAAAATCATTTTTTTTGACATAACGTGGTGTATGGCTAACGGCGATTGGTTTCCTCGTTATGTTTTTAATACACATCTATCTTTATTTTATAATTTTCATTTTTACTTCATTATACTAAAATTTTGGTAATCTTTTATTTATAAATTTTTTTTAAATTTTTTTAAAACGCGCCATAATAGTACTTCCCGGGTGGTGTGGAAATCTATATAATAATAATATGATGTTAATATATTTATAATATATACATTTCTTTTATATTATATATATGTATATTTCATTTTGAAAGTGGGGGGGTTGGCGCGCGAAGCGCGCAGGGGGGCGAAGCCCCCCTAGTATATATATATGGGTGGTTCTCTGTGACATCGAAGATGAAAAAAATAAATATTGCTATAACTGTGGGAATATGTTTTAGAGGTATCCAGTAGTTCTCCTGAATTTTTTCAGATTTTTTCTGGGCCATTATTTTAAGTTACAGAGAGTCAAAGTTGACATTTTAGCACTTTTTTTGCATTATATGCCCATTTTCATGAATTTTTAGCATCCCAGGGGATGCATTTTTCACTAAAAACATAAGTATGACTTTTTTTGTAAAATTTTCCGAACTTTTCATTAAAAATACTTTTAAAGACATAAATGTATGCTGTCACACTCTTGTAAGCCATTTAAACCTTAAATAGTGAAAATCAGCAATTCTGCTCCGGACTCTGGTAACCTAATACTGTCTAAAAGATGTCTTTTTATAGTCAGAAACTGCCTAAAAATTTCCAGAGTGGGTCTAAATCATTAAGATCACTTATGATCAAAATATCCGGGAAAAGTGCCCGAAATATTAATAGAAATGTATATTTGTTGCCTTATAACGATGAATCTATTAGCATCATCATTGCAAAAAAATTTGTGCACTTACCTTGGAGTGGTAGAAAAGTATCTTCACTTGTTTCAGTATCCATCTAATCCCCTGTAAGCTGCTAAAAATACAAATATTATTATACAAATGTAAAAAATTACTTTTTAAACATTTATAATGCTGAATTTTTAGTTTTTCATCCCTTACAAGAATTATAATACTGATCTGAAGGATTACTATAAATATATAAACATCATTATTACAATAACTGAATATACGTATTTAATACAAAAGATATATAAATAAATCGGATATATAATTATAATGAATAATATGATACCGTGACAGTGACAAGTTTGTGAAATCTAAACAATGTATTGCTAAATAATAATAATAATAATGTTGATACTTTTATAGTAATCCTTCAGATTAGTATTATAATTCTTGTAAGGGATGTAAAACTAAAAATCCAGCATTATAAATGTTTAAAAAATAATTTTTTATAATTTTATAATAATATTTGTATTTTTAGCAGCTTACAGGGGATTAAATGGATACTGAAACAAGTGGAGATACTTTTCTACCATTCCAAGGTAAGTGCATAAATTTTTTTGCAATGATCATACTACTAGATTCATCGTTATAAGGCAACAAATATACATTTCTATTAATATTTCGGGCACTTTTCCCGGATATTTTGACCATAAGTGATCATAATGATTTAGACCCACTCTGGAAATTTTTAGGCAATTTCTGACTATAGAAAGACATCTTTTAGACAGTATTAGGTTACCAGAGTCCGGAGCAGAATTGCTGATTTTCACTATTTAAGGTTTAAATGGCTTACAAGAGTGTGACAGCATACATTTATGTCTTTAAAAGTATTTTTAATGAAAAGTTCGGAAAATTTTACAAAAAAAGTCATACTTATGTTTTTAGTGAAAAATGCATCCCCTGGGAGCTAAAAATTCATGAAAATGGGCATATAATGCAAAAAAGTGCTAAAATGTCAACTTTGACTCTTTGTAACTTAAAATAAGGGCCCAGAAAAAATCTGAAAAAATTCAGGAGAACTACTGGATACCTCTAAAACATATTCCCACAGTTATAGCAATATTTATTTTTTTCATCTTCGATGTCACAGAGAACCACCCATATATATATATAAACACCAGTATCGGTACCTATGGTGACACTACGTGTTATCTTGGTGTTTTGAGGTTATAAAACATATGTAACGACTCAGATATAAGCGGGAGAATATTAATTGATAGAATAATGCATAAAAAACCAATAACCCAAATACCTAAATACCCCTCACGGGTAAAAAAGCACACTTTGACCTTATAATATTAATGAAGGATTGAAGTTATAACCTCATTCGAAGTGCCGGAGGCCGGAAGCACCTCGAAAGACGTTATAGCTTCAATCCTTCATTAATATTATAACGTCAAAGCGGGGCTCACAAAGATAATTTTCCGATTTTTTGTGTGTCGGCATAAGTACGGATACATGGTTGAATTTTCGGTGGAATTATGCTGACGTCGGCATAATTACCCCAAAGTAAGCACAATTCCCATTTCCCGTAAGAATTTGTCGGCATAAGTACCGATTGATCAATTTATAAATATATACATATATATGGGATAATCCACGTGAAATGGTCCGAACAAAATTTTAAAATGTACCAAATTTTGGATACACACTGGAAATGTTTTTCAGAATACAGAAAAAAATTTGTAGGTATTTGAATCTACTTGCTCAAAAGTTACACTAACCTCAGAAAGTGAATTTTTTCAAGTTTTTTTCAATATTAGCTGGGTTTACCGCTATTTAACTCAAAAGCTATCACCTTTTACTATAAAACATTATATGTAACATTCGTTGCTAATTACGTCTAGAATAAATAAAGTTCAATGTTACATAAACAACATGTCAATATTCAACTTGAAAAAGTGTTGTTCGGAAGTCTAAATAAAAGATTGAAGTAATACCTTTCAAATGGTTTGTAGCATTTTTGTGGCCTTTAAATCTGTAAATAGTTATGATAATTTAAAGAAAGACAAAAAATTAACAAAAATTAACATTGTAATTTCAATTTAAATTTTTTTTAAAATTTCGTGTTTCTTTAAATTATTATAACTTTTTACAGAATGGAAGGCCACTTTTAGATAAAAAATCAATTGTGGCGTACTTACACTTTTTTAAGTTGAATATTAACATGTAGTTTATGTAACATTGACCTTCAAATTAGAAATTCTAATCCAGAAGGATAAATTCTAGACATAAGTAGCAACGAATGTTGCATCTAATGTTCTATAGTAAAATTTTATAGATTTTGAGTTAAATAGCGGTAAACCCAGCTGGTATTGAAAAAAACTTGAAAAAATTCACTTTTTGAGCTAAGAATAACTTTTAAGTAAATAAATTCTAGTACCTAAAAATTTTTTTCTGTATTCTGAGTAACATTTCCAATGTTAAAGCATTTTGATTCCGAATGCAGACAATTCAGGCCCCGATGATTTTGATTCCGATTGTGATTCGATACCTGATTCAGATTCTGAACATGTAGATAAACTTGAAAAAAATCTCGAATTTATTTGGACCGATGGCGAGAAGTTATGTTCAAATACTTGTGAAGAAACAATATTATTATTTGAAGCTGCAAAAAAGAATAAAAAGGCGTGCGAGCCTTTCCAATTGTTTGAAACTTTTTTTCCACCGAAATGAAACAAAATATGATTGATGCGTCTAAAGAGAATAATTCTGATTTAAAATTACAAGATCTTGACACTTTTATAGGTATAGTTATTTTCAGTTCATTCAATAAAAGAAAGTCTCAGAGAGATTATTGGTCATCTGATCCATTCTTATCTAATGACATTGTTTTTTCTGTAATGACTCGCGATAAGTTTGAAGAAATTGAATCTAAAATGAAATATTTAAAAGCTAAAGACAAGGATCCAAACGATAGAGGGTGGCGGGTTCGTTCGATGTTGAAACTTTTTCAAAAAAATCTCCTAAATTTTGGACTATGATAAACTTCTATATGTATTGATGAAATGATGGCCAAGTCTTATGCAAAAACTGTATTGAAACAATTTATTCGAGGCAAACCAATTAGGTTTGGTTTAAAATTTTGGGGTTTATGCACTTCAGACGGCTATCTACTGAATTTAGATCTACATTGCGGTAAAAATTCCCAAACCGGCAATAAATTAGCAAAATGTGCTTTAGGTACACGTGTAGTATTGCATTTATTAGAACCTTTTTTGCGGCTAATAAATTATAATAAAATCTGCATTTCATTTATACTTTGATAATTTTTTTACAAATATGGATTTAATTTTACACTTGCAAACATTACGTTTGAAATGCACTGGCACTATCAGAGACAATCGAGTCAAAGAAAAGAATATACTTGAGAACAAAGCTCCACAAGGTACTTACATTGTAAAACATGATCAAAATAGTGGCATAAATTTCATCACTATTATGGATTCGAAGCCCGTTTCAATAGCTTCAACTGCTACAGGTATAACTCCACTATCAACTTCGAGAAGATATAGTTCAGAGGATCGATCCAAAACTGATATACCTTTTCCGCAAGCTTTTCATTTGTACAACAAATTTATGGGCGGTGTTGACGTGCATGATGGGCACTGCAATAATGTACTTCCAAGTATACGTTCCAAGAAATAGATATGGGTCTTTTTATAAGATTTATACAGGCATCCATTACAAACGCCCACGTAATTTTCAATGCTACACGTGATGGAAAGAAAAAAGTTAGAATAAAAGAGTTAACTATTTCGATTGCTAAATTTTATATTCTAAAAGGTGAAACAAGTAAAACATTTCATACACGATCTAATAGAGACAAATTAAAAAATTGTTCAAATATTATTCAACGGAACTCATGATAAGAAGCACCCCAAAACGTGAGAGGCAAGGGTACTCACGATAAAAAGCACCCCGAAACGTGAGAGGCAAGGGGACTCACGATAAAAAGCACCCCAAAGGAGACAAAGTTCTGCCACGTCCACGCCGTTGTCTCCAAAATTTCTTTTGGTATTTTTAAAAAATTAAATTTTTTGAAATTTGTGAAAATCAAAAAAGTTTTGAAAAATTTTGAAAAACTTGAGAGTGTCCATTGATTAATTTTAAGACATTTTTGTTCTTAGAATTTTTTTTCGTAAAGTTTGCAGTTTTTAAGAAAACGATAGATTAAGATTTCCATAAAATTTTTTCATTCTCGCCGCCATTTTGAAAAAACGCCTCGATGAATTTTTCTGGAAAAAATTCCACTTAATGTTTATGTGCCATGATCACCTCTGATCAGAGTATAAAGTTGATACTTTTGCGGTATCATTGTGAAAAAAAATGCAAAAAAAATTTTTTTACAAAATTTTCACGTTTTTTACGTTTAAATCGGCCATATTTATTTTCTCGGTGGTTAATCGAAATTTTGAGTTCAGATTCTGAAAGAGCATTAAATTTTAAGTAGGAAAAGTGGTATTGCAAATTTTTCTTGGTCCGGTAGCATCATAAATAAACACGTTGGAAAGATATTAAAAATTCTGATCACCTCGGCGTTAATGGGTTAAAGGACGAAAGAGTGAATTGAATATTCAAATCCATTGTACTCAAAGTTTGACTCTTGTTGCTTAACCAAATTATACCAATAGGAAGAGGAACTTAATTATTTTTATGTAAATTGATTACTTACTTTATATTTCTTCCCTTGAAGTCTTTTGCTTCTTTGTAAGTTGGGAAGATTAATAATTAACACTTTGGTTATTTATTGATTTAAATATTATAAGTATGATTTATTAATTAAGCAATTTTATAATGCAATTGATTTATCTTATTTTAACTTTAGTACTCTCAACTTTTCGTATTTGAGAGACGAGCCGACACGTAATTCGAACTAATTGATTATAGGTCAACAGCTTCAATTTATTGTAAAAGATTATTGGTAAATTATAAAATTAGTTTACAAATTTTAGTCAAATGTTACAGTGATCCCATTTAACAAATCGCTGAGTTTGTGTTTTGACTCTTCGATCCATTGCTAATATTCAGGTCATTTACGAAACTCTGTGTTCGCATTCTTTAAGCTACAGTTGTTAATTACGACTTTTTGTCGATTTGAAATTATGAAATGATAAAATTAAAAGTATACGTCTGATGACGTAACAGGAGAAATGAAAAGCACGAATGAAGTAAAAAACCAAAGACCGCGTGAAACTGCGCGGACCTCCCGAATCATGACCTGAATAAAAAGATTTTTCTGAGCTAACGAATCGTGTCTATATATTTGTTGTAAAGTGCATTTTAAGGGTCGAAAAAGTGAATTGAAAATTCAAATTGATTTTACTCAATGAGGGAAAAGTTTTCTTTTAAGATAAATTATAAAAATCGAAAGAGGAACTTCAGACTTTAAACCTTCGAAAATTCATTTTAGAGAATTGAAAAGCTTTAAAGTAATTAAATACCAAACACCACAAGAGACTGCATGGAATGCTCAAATCACGCGTTTGGCCGCGGCCGTGTCGCTGTACTCTACCGTTTGTAACTCCAATTTTAATAATTATTCAGGTTGACAATTTTTAATCGTTCAGTAAAACTATTTTTTTGTCTTTTTCTTGTTTTTTCTTTTATTGCACAGGGTTGAGTCGACCTTTCTGTAACAATATTTTCTTTAGTTTTAACTGCCCTTTCTTTCTTGATTAGAGCGAATAATTCTGAAGTTTCAGAATTTGAAAAAGCTCTTAATTCTAAATGCTGTACATCAGCTAAAAGTTTAATACAGGAAAGATTGAGTGCTTGATATTTAATTACTTCAAAGCTTGTCAATTCTCCAACATGTATTTTTTAAGATTTTAATGTCAGAAGTTCCTCTTTCGATTGGTATAATTTAGTTAAAAATTCACTCTTCTTCACTTCAATTCAATTCTCAACCTTTAAAATAGATTGTAACGCTGCACTGGGGATCAGGGTGCAGGTTATATAGGGTCAACAATTTACTATAAATAAAGTAAGTATTTATTATACAACAAATAAGTAAGGGGGTGAGCGCCAGCCGCGTTGATTCGCGACGAGTGGACGATAACTCGCGGGTTATCGCAACTTAGAAACGCTTTGCATCGGTTCGCTTTAAGGAGGGGAAGGGGTAGGAGGGGACCAGGATCTCGCACACACTAGTACGGATACTCGGCGGTACTGTACGCAGCTAGAGTGAATTATTCACCAACCTTTATCGGAGGAATCGGCACTCGCCCCTCAATGGCGATGTCACTCTCTCTATCTCTCTCGTTAACTACCCGATATTCTGCGGCTTCGGTATATGAACAAATATCCGTTTAGGACGGCGGACCGTAGAGCTCTGGCTCTCGGCGTGCTCGAGAGCCCCGTGTTCGCACCGCGCGCCTGCGCAGTACGTACTCGTGCGCGGCACCTCGATCTCGCGTCTCGCGAGCGAGTCAAGTGCCGCTGTATTCAGGCTGTATTGGCATACTCTACTGTATGTTGCTGTACGCTGTGTGATGGTGACCTGGTGCTGCTGCCGTCTCGGAGACGAGGTACAACCTCTTCCCAGGTAACTAATAATTCATTAGTTATTAACTGCGTTCTTCAATGGGTACGGCATGAGTTTCAGGTACGAAGCTCACCCGCCGTCGCTTGCTGCTCGAGGCCGAGTCACCCCTCTCTCTCCTCGACGACGTTGACCTCGTTGACGACTAGCCTCTCCGTCTACGGCTCTAGGTGGGTATTTGGTCGTGAGGTTTACACACATGTGTGTATTTGTATGCATTATTGTCCGGGAGATCGGCTGTACACGTTGTTTGTGTACATCAACCTAACCTCAATTTACCCTATGATGTTCCTTGTACAGCTGTAGTAATTATATACAGCTGTACATATCTTTCCTTGTCTTTTGTCTTCTTGGCTATGGCTATTTATCCTCTACCTTGCTCCTTACCCTATTGCTGTATTTTTGTTCTTATTAATATCTCTCTTACAGCTGTATCTTGCTTGGCGTTGGAGGCTCTTCGGCTTCCTGCCTGGGTACCACCTCATCGCCTTGACTGCTATGCTGTGAGGCTTCGGAGGGTCCTGGAGGCTTCCTGGTGATCGCCTTCCTTTTTATCCTGCTTGCTGTATTAGACTTGGAGAAGCCCATCTGAGATTCTGAGCTCGCCCTGGCCTTCAACGTCAAGACCAAGTGTTTGATGTGTGCTCTGCTTGGGATGGGGTTATTAGACTGTGAGGGTAGGCAGGACGTAGTTAATGTGCGGGTAGGTAGCTAGGGAATAGTATATGGGTAGGTAGTGTAGCTAGGGACTCGTCTAACTTATCCGGGTAGGTAGGTGTTCGCCAGGATTTCTGTCGCTCGCTCTTGACATGTGCCAAGCACATTGTCACATCTCCCCCCCCACCAAAACGAAATTACGCGGAAGTCGTAATTTCAATAAAATGCTAACATTAATGCTAAGCGAAAAACAAAATAACAAATGCTGCTAATTACTATTTTGCTTAAAATTTCCTATGCTTATATGATGCTAAAGTTGGTGGGGGTAATTACGCTTGCTTACTTATTAAATATCCAAATAGCCGGTGCTATTGGTACGGGGTATGAGTGTATAGTCTCCTTGACTAGCTGCTTGGCTGGAAATCTGTGTATGTATACGCGCTGTATGGTGTATAACTTTTAGCTGCTTTTAAATAATTTAAAATTAATTTTACTATAACGACGACTGACCCCAATACATAAAATATTCATAATCATATAGAATATTCGCTTTTGTTTGAGAGATATATCCCTACTCGCGATACTCTCATACCTCATACTTACATGATGGCAGTCATACTCATACTGTTATACAAATTATTATGTAAATTAGGAATTAATGAAAATTAATAAAATAATAAACATAAAATAATATAAAATACAAAAAGTAATTTAATAAGGTGTGGTGAATTGTTACCTTCTGCTGCTTGTGAGTTCCTCGTTTTGAACTCTTTGTGTCAATTACCGTTTAATTGTATAACTAGCAACAGATACCTCGCTCGCTAACGCTCACTCGGTTGTATTTTGATCGTGCTTATTTTAGATGAGTATATGTAAAATAGTTACACAGCCCTTTTTCTTTAAAGTTAAATGTGACATTTTTATGTTCATTTTTTAAATGAAAAACATTACATTTTTTAAATAATTAGTAAATCAATTGGGTTTATCAAGGCAGAAATTGCATTTTTATAGATACACCAAATTCGCTGTGTAAAGTTGAAGTTTATATGCATATAAATTTAAATTTTCTTGGATTAAAGCCCTTCGACAACTTTTATCCTGCAAGGAGTTTTTTGTATTTGCACCTGTTTTAAGCCTATTTTTGATAATATTTTAATATTTTACTTAATAAATGTGTTAAAAATCATCAAAAAAGAATATTTTTTATAATATATTATATAAACATGCCATTTCACATAATATTTTATAAAAATTACAAAAATATTTTTATAACCGTACTCTACCCTTAACACCAACAATGATAATTTGCGCATTGCGAAGAGGATTATGGTATAATTATGTGGTGACTGAGATGTCGTTTTTGAAAAAATAATTGAGAAATAAACAAAATATGATAGTTAACTACCAAAGTTTTAAAATTAATCAAAATTTCTTTAAAATTACATGTAACTACTATTGTACAGACGATTGAAAAGAGTGTGAGAACTCGATATATTTTGTGTCGACTTTCCAATATTTTGGTTTTTTAAAAGGGGTTATAGATTAAAGAAAACATCAAAGACAGAACTGAAAATAAAGTTCAACTGAAAACTTGATCATCTAATGACTATCAATTATTTCGTGACATTCAAAGAATCCGTCAAATGTCAATCATTCGAGAGATTTCGACTCCATTTTCATCATTATTGCAGGGGTCCTTTATAGTATATGAGCGGGCAATCGTTTCAAAAAGGCGTCTCGAATCTTGATCTCGCGTAGACGAGTTACAAAGATGTGAGAACTCCATATGTTTTGTGTCGACTTTCCAATGTTTTCGTTTTATTTGATAATTTTAAATAACTATTTATACATTATTGGATGAGAGTGAGGCTCTTGGATAGTGTATTTGATGAAAACCTTATGTCGTTTCTGCAGACCAAGACATGTTGTACTCAAGTCATTTAGATTTTTCGTGTATAGTTATAACACACGCTCCGTAAAATATAATTATGCTTCCAGCGTTAGCCAACATATGAATATTGTATTCGACTCCTACGGCGAGGATGTGATGGTAAGGTATACATTTCAAGAATCATATATTTTTTCAATGCATGATCCATTTAATTGTAACATAATAAGGGCTCTGTAACAGTGTAAGTTAAGGAAAGAAAAGTATACTGTTAAATTTTGACGCTAATAATGATAGAATTAAATACAAAAAGAAAATAAATATGACAAAGAGTAAAAAATAAGTATATATATATATATATATATATATATATATATATATATTATGTCTGTGTAAAAATAATTATTATAGGTTATTATAAAGAAGGTGTGTGTGCGTGTGTTCAGAAAGAAAGTGAAATGTGTCCATATATTTAATATATTTAAAATGCACACACATAAAATAATTTCCATTTGGGGGGATATCGTAATTTTAAATAAATTGATGTAATATAATGTGTTTACAGAATACATAAAATATAAGCATGTTATATACTCTCATAAATTATATTTTTCTTTAATGGCGATGGTAACATTTTTTATAAAGTGGTATATAATACTGTCGTTGTGTTATATATGGTTTTAATTTGTATGTGAATGTAGTATTATTTCAAAGTGATGGTTTTTATAATGCATATTTAAAAATTTTGGTATTTAATAGAATCTGTATAGTAATTGTTATTATAAAATTGAGTGTTATGAAAATCATTTTTGACGCACGTTGGGTGAGTGATTGTATCTAAATGGCGGCTCTGTCGAAATATTATATACATGATATATGCAAATATAATTCTAATTGTAAAATTTTAACAAATTTAAGTTTTTAAATAATAATTTTAAATACCTGTTTATACGTTATTATAAGAATTAAACTTTCGGTCGTTGTATTTTGGGAAACTCTGATTCTTTTTTGAAGCCTGTAAGTTTTGTCGAACGGCAGGCTATTATCAATTATTTTGCATATTTATTTTAATGATTCAGTAGTAGTAATATTTCAATGGATTTTTCTTATATTTCATTTTTTTATTTATTATAACTAATGTAATGATTTGTCATTTACAATATGATATGTTGCAGCCGATTTTCAATTGTATTTTAATGATTTTCAGCGCAAACAATTATTAATTATTTTGCATATTCACTTTGATCATTCAATAGTTGTAATATTTTAATGTTTTTTTTCATACTTCCATTTTTATTTATTTATAAAATTTATATAAAATGTGTATAAATTTTCGTCTACACATTTACAATACTTTTTTAAACACTATATTGTTAGTGTAAATTTTTTGTTTATTTTTTAATGTATCATTCTCTATTTTTGCATTGTTTAACAGTAATATTTTTAAATTTTTTCTACTTTTAGCTCTTGAAAGAGCTACGTATAATTGACCATGGCTAAAAATTGGAGATGGTAAATAGATACCAACTTGTTTGTATGACTGTCCTTGTGATTTGTTAATAGTCATTGCAAAACCTAATCGAATGGGAAATTGTTTTCTGCGCATGTTGAATGGTATATCTTCTTTAGATGGTGTCAAAGTGATTCTTGGTATTAAAAATAATTTTCCAATTTTTTTTCCGCTTATAATTTCTGCTTTAATTAAATGTTTCATAAGTTTTGTTACTAATAATCTTGTTCCATTACAAAGACCTTCATTCACATTTAAATTTTTAGAAGAATTACTATTGCACCTACTTTTAATTGTAATTTATGTAGAGGAAGTCCATTAGGTGTATTGGAATTAAGAAATTCTGTAGGTAACATGACATCTAAGTTTTCTCCATTATCATCTTCTGCTGTATCTACACTTAAGTATTCAATAATTTGCCCTTCCATTATAGCCAAAATTTTATTATTTATTTCAATTACGTCATTGTTGGTGAAGGCTAATATAACTTTATCATTTAAATCTTTATCATTTATTTTTATTTCGTTTCCAAAAATTTCTGCAATGATATCATTTTCTTTTGTTATTAAATCAAGAGGGATTTCAAGCAGTTCATTTTCTTCTTCATACATATTTAAACGTTTACCTGCACCTACATTTATTAACCATTGTCTAAAATAATTGTCATTATCTGTCACTCGAAGATTTTCATTTAGTGTCATACGTATAAAATTCGGCCATAAGTAACTGTTTTTAACTGAATTTTCAATAACTTCAGTACGACTACCATGTCGTATAACTGGTAATGTTTGCCTAAAATCGCCTGAAACAACCAACATTTTACCACCAAATATTTTTTTATTATTACATATATCTTGAAATAGGCGATTGACTGCTTCAAAAGCATGTTTCGATGTCATAGATATTTCATCCCATATTATAATTTGAACTTCTTTTAAATTTTTACCATCTATTGAATTAGATTTAATATTACATATAGTACATTCTGTGATATTAAGTGGTAGTTTAAATGTTGTGTGTACTGTTTTCCCGTTATGTAATAAATTTGCTGCAATCCCTGTCCAAGCAACACATAAAAATGAAATGTTTGAGAATTTAAGATAGTCTATTAGAACATTAAGTAAACAGCTTTTCTCACTTCCTCCTGGTCTATCAATAAAAAAGCTTTTTTTGTCTTCAATTTTTAAATGTTGCACGATATTATCGAAAATGTCTTTGGTACGATTTTTTAAAGAATTTACTTTGACGTTTATTTCAGTAAATGTGCAACTTTTGTTATGTGTTGTTGATTTATCAGCATAATCTTCTATAAATGTAGATATAACGGGTAAATTAAAATTATTTAAAAAATATCCATTCAATTGTAGGTTCTTATCAATAATGTTTAATGCTAGGTTTTCATCAGCATTTTGTTCATATTTTGGGTGGTGAAAAAAGTGTTTCTATTTTTCGTACAAATCTCTTGCCTTAATAGGATTGTGAAAAATACAAATATATGCAAATAATTCACAAAGAGCAGTAGGAAAGTGTAATTGTGTTGCTTCTTCCAAACATCTGTCCCATTCTTTATCTTCATTAACCAAATGTCTAGCTATAGAAGCTTCATAAAATGTAGAATAAATTATATCATCAACAATACGTAAATCCTGAAATGATGATACTCCTTTGACATGTAAAAGTAATAATCTTATAAAATATCGTTTTCGATCCTTTGGATTCACTAAATACATTCTGCTTAATACAGGTTTTTTTGTTTTTTTTTTCTTTTATTCCATGTTTTTGAATTATTATCAACTACATAATTTAATGGTATTTCGGAATATAAATAATTTCGTGCATCAGAATCGATTTGATTTAATTTTAAGTATGTTGTTAATGTCGTTTCTACATTTTTTTTTAAATTTCTGATTCTTTTCCTTCTTTAAAATGCACTTCTTGTTCATCTTCATTGTGAATAGCTAATCTTATTATGGTATGTGAAAGTTCGTGTAGAGGGTATTCTAATAGTATTATATTCATTGCTTTCAATATCTTCATCATGAGTTAAATTAGAACTGTCTTTTGATCTGATACCTGTGTCACGTATTTCTATGTTCGCACAGTCATGTCCTTTATAACACTATTTAAATAAGTATTTTATACATTGGACTGTTGAGCATACTTCGACATTAATGTGACAATTAAATTTTAACAATAAATAAGGATAATACGAAACAACAAACCGATTATCAGCTATTCTATTGTGGTATTTACCTTTATAATTGATTTTTTTGATATCATTTCTTCTTATATATAATGGATATCCTGATGAATTAAAAGTTGTTTTGTTATTAAATTTTTTTTCATGAATCATAAACTGTTTTACAATATTATACAACCGTGGATAGATATATTCGTTTGGAATTTCTGCGTTTATGAGTTCATCTACTTTTTCGGGAGTATTAATTTTATAATTTTTATCTAAAAATTATAGCATATGCATGTGAGGAAGTCCACGTTTTTGAAATTCGATAACATAAGTGTAGGCGATACAATTTCCTAAAACACCTTGCTTAATTACCAATTCTTTAAATTCTTTTATTTTTTGATGAAATACCTTAAATACTAAATCTGGTCTATCAATTACAGTTTCATATTTTTTTAAATGTTCAGTTATTTCTTTTCAGTTTGGATTACATGTCATTGTTATACATAAGTCAGGTTTTCCGTAACGATTTACTATACTCAATGAGTCAATGTAATTTTGTTTTAGGAATCTTGAACTTCCAACAATGGCAAAATAAACATTTTTCCAATTTTTATATTTTCAGATTCTTTTTTCTTGTGTAAATAATCCATTACGCCTTTATAATAATCGCTTCTTAAAATATCTTGGTTTTTCTTTACAAAATATAATCTTGATTGTTCAACTTTTACAAATGCATCAATTGTAAACTGTTGAGAAACTTTTCCCATATTAAGGTATGGATTAAATCCATTTCTCATAGAAAGTCTGTAATTATAAAATTGCAAACATGAAATATTGTTTTTCTTATATTTGCATTTCATATTAGGCATCCATCCATATCCTCCATTTGGATAAATAAGTGGGTATGTCATTGGATCAGTGTGTTTACTTATTAAAGGAATACTAATTGGATTGTCATATTTTGAATATATAACTATATCCCGCTCTGAAGTAGGCAGTCCATTTTTTCCTACAAATACCATTGCAACTTCATTACAAGTAGCTTCATTATATATATATTTTTATCTAATTTTTCTTCTAATATTCTAATTTTTCTTTTTCTACCTAATACATCATTTTATAAGCTTTAGCATAAGGATTAACATTTCTAATTAAGCTATCTAATTTACTTGACAATTCTAATTTTGTATCTAAATTATTTTTAAAACTTTTTCTTTCAGCTGCAGCTAGTTCATTATCTGGAACATACAATTGCCCATATTTTCGAGCTTCATTTTCATTTGGATGTAAAGCAAAAACATTGTGATATATTTGACCACATATTCTAAGAATTTGTGGTCCACTACCAGATAACTTATCAAAATTAGCTCCAAAGCTTGCAAAAGCTAACGCATTATTATATAGCCGAATATTTTTGCGAAAATTAATACTATCTTCCGATATTCCTGTAGCTAATTGCTTTAATTCTTCCGGATAGGGAGGCATTTTCGGTAAGTCTACGTTTCCTTTGTGACAATAATTAGAAAATTCTTTACCTATTGTATATTCAAAAACAAAATGTTTAGTATTACAATGTTTACAAGTTTCAGACATATAACCTAAATTGTTTTCAATAATTATTTTTTCATCAAAATCTACATTTGCTATTCGTCCTATTATTTTGGATTTACTTACTAATTTTACATTTTGTTCATTTTTAATTAAAATACGTTTATTTAATTCTTTATAATTTATACCTTTTTTGGTATTAATTGGTTTATCATATACGTTAAAAAATTTTCCTTCATCAATTTTTAATTTTTTAAGCAATATGATTGGTATTTCCATGTCTTTGTCATTTTTCATACATATGCGTCTTTTTAAATTTTTTTGTAAATGGTTTTATACTAATTTATCGATATCATTTTTTCTACTTTCGTTTAATATTTTTCCATTTAATTTTTTCTTTTCATTTTTTTACATTGATCAGTATTTTCATTATAATAAATATGTTGCTTTTGTAATGCATTTTATGTTCATTTTTTATTTCGTCACGATTTATTTTTTGTCTTTTCATCATGGTTTGCTGTTTTCTCTTTATTTTTTTTTCTTCTATTTTGTCGTCATTACTATTTTTACTTTTCACATAAGCTTCTTTTTTTCGTAATGCTTCTTTTTCTCGTTCATTTTTTATTTCGCCACCATTCATTTTTTGTCTTTTCATCATGGTTTGCTGTTTTCTCTTTATTTTTTTTTCTTCTATTTTGCCGTCATTGCTATTTTTATTATTTACATAAGCTTCTTTTTTCGTAATGCTTCTTTTTCTCGTTCATTTTTTATTTCGTCACTATTTATTTTTGTCTTTTCATCATGGTTTGCTGTTTTCTCTTTATTTTTTTTCTTCTATTTTGCCGTCATTACTATCTTTACTCCTCATATAAGCTTCTTTTTTATGCAACGCTTCTTTTTCTCGTTCATTTTTTATATCGATACAGCTAATTGTTTGCCTTTTTATCCTAGTTTGCTGTTTTATTTTTAGCTCTTTTATTTCTATATCATTAAATTGTTTATTTTTATTTTTTTGATAAAATGAACTATAAGTTGGTATTTCATAGTCTATTTCCATTGGGGTAATAGAATCAACGGAAATGATTTTATCTTTATTATATAAATTCATTATTGTTTGTTGTTCAGAATTAAATTTCTGTTGAAAATTTTATTCTATTATTTTTATTTCTGCTACATTGAAATTCAATTTTTTTTTCATCAATACAACAAATATGAATCATGTATCTTTTGATTGGTATTGTTGAAATATTATAGTTTATATTTTGTAAAATTGGAAACATCGTAATACTACGTGTTTCGTATATTTTTAGTAAATGTGAACGCATTTGGGAAATATCATAGTTTAAACTGCATGGGCATAAATTAAATACAATAGATACAGCAAAAGCTGTCGCGAAAATTCCACAATCATAACTATTGGTTTGAAATTGCACTGTTTCAAAAACAATTTTTAATTGTTGACTATCTGGAAATAATCTGTTGATGTATACTTTATGTTCATTTTGCAAATATTTAGCATTTAAACTATCATAAATGTGTATCGTTCTATTATTGTAATACATACCAATCCAATGACCTTTTTCATATTGTCCAGAAAATAACAATTGAATGTATTCATTATTCATTTGAACTGAGTTAATATTATATTGTTTTTGAACTAAAAGAGTTGTTTGCATATTGAATGGTGCACATGATTTAAGGATGTTATTAAATTCTAATATGTGTTCATCATTTAACATTGAAGCATCGTCGCTATATGGTTCAATCGTTTTTACAACTAATATTTTTATTTCCGTCAAACCCATTATAAAAATGGTTTATTTTACAAAATGATTCACAATTATAAAAATAATATTAATAATTTGTTTCAATTGTTTAATAATAATTATAATTTTTTTTATTTTTCTAAACGATTATTTTAAATTCTTTATTAATATTTTTTTGTAAAGCTGAAAAAAATAAAATATAAATTATTAGAAAACAGTGTTTATAAGAAAGTAGCTTCAATGTAATGAATGAAATATAGTTAATATAAATTTAATATTTTATAAATACTAATATTATACATACCCTAGTGGAAATACATTTTCGATGAAAATGCTCCAAAGTATGCTAAAAGTGGGCCAACTTGCGCCAAAAGTGGGCCGATGTTTACCAACATTGAAATATTTGGAACATTTTTCCAGTTTTGGCAAACTTTAGCCCACTTTTGGCCAATTTAGGAACATTTTGTATTGATTATGGAATACATTTTTCAACCAGTAAAAAATTGTTTTTCACATGCAATTTCTTAAATTAAGGCGCACTTAATTGCGTTGATAATATTTAATATTGCAATAATAATATGTTGTAAATAATATGTTGTAATAATCTTTTCTGTAAATGGGCCAACATTTAAAGAATCTGGGCCAACCTTTACACAAAGAGGGCCAAACTTTCCATCTAATGGGCCAATATTTGTACAAATTCTTTGCTAGTAGTTTGACACTCATAATTCCAATAAATGCAGCGCTGAATAAAAAAAAACAAAGGGCAGCAGCATTCCAATGAATGCAGCGCTGAATAAAAATAACAAACGGCAGCAGCATTCCAATTAATATTATATCAATAAAATATTATATTCCTAATGGCATTCCATACGATTAAAGTCACAAGGTATATTATAAAATTATCTAATTTTCATTTTAAATTATTATTGTTTGAAATATAATAAGTCTTTTTGTATTTCAGTATCCTGATTAGTTTATTAAGACTATCGAAATAATCAAAAATGCAGTAGTATTTCTTAATGATTAAGTTAAAAGGTATAGTTTTGACTTTGTCAATTTATTTATAATTAATAATAAAAATGTTTTTGTTACAGATATAACATATATAATATCAATAATATCTGACAATATGCATATTGGATATATATCTTCTAAATGGCATTTTAAAAACAGTAATATTTATTTGAATATTTTATGTAATGTTTAATTAATTATACATTTAATATTTAATGATATGATTTAATTTTTCTGTTAAAGATGATTTCGATGAATACTTGCTGAATTTATAAATTATATAAACAATAAAAACGATATATTGAAAAAAATATATCTTAGGAAATATACAAGTGAATAGAGTACAATTGTAACATAATAATTGTAATTTAATTTGATAACATAATAATTGTAATTTGAAATTTTTGCAAAAATAAGTTTGTAAAATAAACAATAAAAATTAATTTGATTTATTGTATGTTCCAGTGTTGAAATTTTATTAATTTTAATTACGTAATCAAATGTTATTTTAATTATAGTTATTAAGATAATTTTCTAGTAATAATATCGACATAGTAGTTGATATCTATTTGTTTAAAAGAATTATAAGGCCCAAAAATGTAAGTCCCAAAATTTATAAGGCCCAAAAATGTAAGTCCCAAATTTTATAAGGCCCAAAATGTAAGGTCCAAATTTATAAGGCCCAAAAATGTAAGGCCCAAAAATTATGAGGACAAAAATGTAAGGCTCAAAATGTAAGGCCTAAAATTGTAAAGTCCAATTAAAATAAATCTTTACAATTCCGTTGCCAATAATGTAAGGCCCAAAATTTATAAGGCCCAAAAATGTAAGGTCCAAAAAATGTAAGGCCCAAAAGTGTAAAGTCCAATTAAAATAAAACTTTGAAACTATAAAATGCATTTTTAAAAAACCGGAGAACCGGAGAACCGGAGACCAAAAGTCGATCCACTTAAATATAATATAAGATTACATATACTTTAAATTATTTGCTTATTTGTTCTGCTTTTTCTCACCACCCTTATTATTTGGGAAAATTTGCCATTTTGGGTTAATAAAATATTTCTTATTTTCAGCTGCTCTTTAGGAGAAAACTTTTTTTGTAATTGTTTGGGTTGGGGTCTTAATAATTATACTACATGGATTACGTTGTATATAATTTTATTCATATAAAATAAAAAAAAATTTTAATCTTTATAAATAGTTGCTTAGCCGGGTAAGTATAATTGGAGGGATGTGTTATGGGGCGCTGTAGGGGAAGGAATTTATTTCCCAGTAGCCCTCTCCGCAGCGGGGGCAGTTTTTGGAGAAAACTCCCCTCCTCCCGAAGTTCCTGCAGAAAACTGCGTTTGGAGAGGGGCAGTTCCTCCAACTATGTCCCAGCCCCCCGCAATTCCAACATCCCGGGCGGCCTTCGCTCGGGTCGGGCCGGGACATACGTGCCTCTGCGGGGATGATCCAGCTCGTTGCTGGTGCTGCCCTTACTGCAGCAGACGGCGTAGATCTGCAGGGGGGTTCAATGGGAGGGAAAAGGGTTGTGGGAGGCTGTACGGGTAGGGACATTAGGGATGGTAGGGTCGTGGATGTGGATGGTTGGGGTTGGGTGTTTGTAGGATTAGATGGGGGAGCAGGTAGGGACAAGGGAGCTGTAATGGGTGTGGGTAGGTTGGGCACGGGGCAGGGAGGGGGCATGTTCACGGGCACATGTACATAAGTATACATGCCCGTGGACGGGTCGAGGACTGGGCGGGAAATAATTGGTTGGGGAAGGAAGGCTGGGATATAGAGGGAGGGTGGTTGGGATGGCGGTGTGGGAGTGGCTGTAGGGGGGCTGTAAGGTGTGATGTCTGTGCTGGTGGTAGCTATTGGGGTGAGGGCTGCTACTTCCGTCCCTGGTGCTGTTGGGCGGAAGTCAGGGTTGGCGCATAGATGACGCCCTCCCCTGACGCATCCTCTGGTACCTGGGCAGGTTGTGCGTTGGCCTGCTCCTGGAGGGGTGCTTGCAGGTTCTTCCGTTAAGTCTAATCTTTCCAGGATCCCCTCCAGGTCCTGCCCAGGTCTCCTCAACTCCGTGGGCCGTACGGTGAAGCGGCCACGGCCACGGGCTTCCCATTCTTTCCATTCTAAGGGAAAATAATTATTCTTATTTCCTACCCTTGCTTAATACTTACCTGTTGCTATTATCAGGTTTGATTCTTTTTATTTGCCAAAATTTACCTACTCAAATTTTTTCTTTAATTGCCTTTATTAATCTTTCGGGGCCTACCTCGCTTTCTAGGTGGGTTATTGCTACTTGGGTGGTTTTGCTGTATATTTTGTGCTATTGGACGCTGCGAAGGGGAGGAATGAATTTTAGGTGGGATAACGTTTCTAGGAGGGATATAACGCTTAAGATCATTTACGTAGACTTTGACCCTCCGCTTAGTATCTTTGTCTTCAACAATATTATAGTTTGCCGAAACTACTTCTACTACTCTCGCGGGGCCTATGTTTATTGGTGCCATTTTTGCTGTAAAATGATTATCTTTTGAGGACAATACCCTATTGCGTCGACAAACTCGATCGCCAACTTGGTATTGTACCAGTCTACGTCCTTTATTATAGTGTCTAGCTTGTCTAGCCACTGCTGTGTCTATATGTCTTCTAACAAGATCATATATTGCTGGAAGTCTATGTAATCTTTCAATCCATGCTGCTGTATTTGGTGCTGGAGGGGGGTCTGAGGACTCTAGGTGCTTTCGTATAAGGGCTGTTGGGATAGGGTTTCTGCCAAAATTTAAAAATGCTGGGCTGTATTTAGTTGTAGAGTGGACGACTGTATTGAGAGCGAAGCAGAACTCTCCTAAATGTCGATCCCACTCCCGATGATCTTCCTCAATGAAGCTGTTTATCATCGGTTTTAGGTTTCTATTTACCCTTTCTACAGGGTTAGCTTGTGCGAAATAGGGCGGAATTAATGACTGTATAATTCCGTACTGCTGTTATTTCTCTGCAACTTGGCGATTTGCAAATTCCGTCCCATTGTCCGAAATTAGGTATTTGGGACAACCCCATCGGTTAATGACTAATTCATCGAACGCTTGGAGTACGCTTTTTGCGTCGGCTCGTCTCAACGCTTTTATTTCAACATAACGGGTAAATAAGTACTCAAAGACTATTATGTACCTGAAACCTTGCTTTGATGGTGGTTTCGATCCCATTATGTCGACTGCTACTACTGTCCAAGGTCCATCTATGTTCCTGCCTTCCATTATTCCTGCTAGAGCCTGCTGATTGCTTTTGTGGGCTTGACACTCTTGACAAGCTCTCACATAATTGCAGGTATCATAGTATATACCTGGCCAGTAGTAGTAGGTGGCTAACCTTGCATACGTTTTGTCATGTCGAAAAGGCTGTAATTTCGCGGCTTTCTGGTGCTAGAGGGACTTGGTGGTAAGCTTGAGATAAATCAAGCTTACTTATGTAACGACTTTCTCTCAGCTGATCGAGAATGTCGTCCATATTCCGCATAGGGTACGCTATTTTCTTGGTTACCGCATTAACCTGCCGGAAATCTATGCAAAAGCGGTATTTTCCATTTGCTTTCGGCACTATAATTGGGCAGCTGCACCACGGGCTTTCTGAAGGTTCTATTATACCTTCCTTTAGCATTCTGTCAATTTCCTCGTATCCAGCCTGCAGCATCCTCGGCGAATAACGACGGTTTCGTTGACGAATAGGTTCGGCACCTTGCACATCGATTTTATGGGAATCTAGGTTAGTTACACCTAGCGTTCTTGGTGTTGAGGAAATCATCTCATTTAATAGCTGCTGTAATCTCCTTTCTTGTTCTGCTGTAGCTCGTTTCAATCCTCCTATGCTTGCTAGGGCGGGTAAGCAACTCGGGTCTTTGCCATACGGATAAAAATGATGAATGATACCTTTATCAGTCCACCACGTATCGTTTTCATAGCATATATTCATGTCCGCTTTACGTTTAAAGTCGATACCTAATATGCAGTCATAATGTAAGCCGTCTGCTACTTGGAAAGGCATTATAATAGTTTCACCATGTATTTCCATGGTTACATCTATTATACCTTGTATTGGTACGGCTGTACCATCTGCTACTATAACGGCTGAATTGCTGGATTGTCTCAATTTATGCTGTAATATTTTACTCATTCCTCGCCCAATGAATGAGTGTACTGACCCATCATCAAGTAAAGCTGTAAGTTTTTGTCCATTTAACTCTATGTTAAAGAAATGGCGTGGGTCGATGCCGGGTATTTGCTGTATTAGGGAATTATTTGCTGCTACGTGGGAGGGTATTGACCCTTTTGGATGTTTGGGTGAGGAAATACGGGTCTCTATTTCCTCTGGCTGTAGTTTCCCTGGTTTCTGTTTTTATTACAGTTGAAACATAAAGATTTTTCGAACGCAGTTTAGTTTTTTACTATGCACCCTACAGTGAGACGACTTCAATGACGGCACCCTTAGGTGTAGTAGATGTGGTCATTATTGCGATAACGCTTCTAGATTGTAAAGAATGAGCCATACTAGAATCAGCTCTTAGCCAATCGTAACGTTATAAATAAGGTACACCTGGACCACGTGGAAACGAAACCGTATTAATATTAACAATTTTATTTTTATATTTGGTAATTACCTCCAGTATCAAATACATTTAATTTTTATTCCCACAACAGTGTCATAAAATAAACATAAAAATCATTAGCATTGTTCATTTCTTTTATATATATTTTAACATTTATCTGCCCAGTAGCCTTTTTATAAGGCTTCTATAGCCTTTATTAGCTATAGTTTTTCCAAAGCAACATATGTTTGAAATTTCCAAAATCCTGACCATACTTAGCTACAGCTAGACCAGTGAAAAACCTCCCCTTGCAAATTAGCTTTTTTTAAATAATAAGGTAATAAAGGAACATTACCCTGATAACTGTGAATAAATTTCGTTAGCCAATACAATGGAAGATTTGTAACAATCAAGGATATTTTGTTAAACATTTTAACTAGATGAATGACTCTTTCTGTCAAGAAGGCAAGGAGCAAACAGCATGCATTTAGGCTCTAGATTAGTAAAGACTAGTTCCATTTATGTGTACTCGAGTAATTCTTTTAAGCCTTAAAATTTCGCGTCGAGATTCGTATTAGTACCGTTTATTTATTTCAGCTATTCTAGTCTGCTTATTGATATTCCGTACCAAGAACATGTGAAGCCAACGACGCTTTATTAAACGGCCGTGATAAATATATGAAAATTTCAATCATTCAGCAGAGTATTAAATACAGTACATCTAGGCACCGAATATGAGAAGCTTGGTTAGAATTAAGTGCTCTCGTACAATTTGGATTATCCTTGAAATATTTCTCCCATCCCTGCCGGTAAGGTCAATGCAATTCAGCCGTTTAGAAGTTTCGAGTTATTGCTACTGTATTGTGAGAAACAAAACAATCAAGGAAAATTTGTTAAACATTAAAGCTAGAAGTTTGGCTCATTCTGCCAAGCAGGCAACGAGCAATCAGCATGCATTTGGGCTCTAGATTAGTAACGACTAGTTCCATTTAAGTGTAGTCGGGTAATTCTTCTAAGCGTTAAAATGTCGCTTCCCGGTTCTTATTTGTACCGTCTGTTTATTTCAACCTTTCGAGTCTGCTTATTGATATTCCGTTCCAAGAAAATGTGAAGCCAACGACGTTTTATTAAACGCCAGTGCTAAATATATGATAATTTCTATCATTTAGCAGAATAATAAATACAATAGATCTAGGCACCGACTATAAAAAGCTTCGATAAAATTAAGTGCTCTCGTACAGTTTGAATTATCCTTGAAATATTTCTCCCATCCCTGCCGGTAACGTCAATGCAATTCAGCCGTCTAGTAGTGTCGAGTTATTGCTACTGTATTGTAAGAAACAAACAATCAAGGATATTTGTTAAACACTTTAACTAGATGTATGACTATTCCTCTCAAGCAGGCAAGTGTAAAGCGCATGCATTTTGGCTCTAGATTAGGGAACACTAGTTCCATTTAAGTGTACTCGAGTAATTCTACTAAGCCTTAAAATGTCGCTTCCATGTTCATATTTGTACCTTCTGTTTATTTCGGCCATTCGAGACTGCTTATTGATATTCCGTACCCAGAACATGTGAAGCCATCGACATTTGAATAAATGGCAGTCCTAGATTTATGATAATTTCTATCATTTAGCAGAGAAATAAATACAATACATCTAGGCACCGAATATCAGACGCTTGGTTGGAATCAAGTGCACCCGTACAATTTGGATTATCCTTAAAATATTTCTTTCATTACTGTCGGTAACGTCGATGCAATGCAGCCGTTTAGTAGTGTCGAGTTATTGATACTATATTGTAAGAAACAAAAGCACCAAGGATATTTTGTTAAACATTTTAGCTAGATGTATGACTGTTCCATTCAAGCAGGCAAGTGTAAACATCATGCATTTAGGCTCTAGGTTAGTGAAAACTAGTTCCATTTAAGTGTACTCGAGTAATTCTACTAAGCCTTAAAATGTCGGTTCCATGTTGTTATTTGTACCATCTGTTTATTTCGGCCATTCGAGTCTGCTTATTGATATTCCTTACCAAGAACATGTGAAGCCATCGACATTTTAATAAAGGCAGTGCTAGATATATGATAATTTCTATCATTCAGCAGAGAAATAAGTACAATACATTTAGGCACCGAATATGAGACGCTTGGTTGGAATCAAGTGCACCCGTACATTTTGGATTATCCTTAAAATATTTCTTTCTTCACTGTCGGTAACGTCGATGCAATGCAGCCGTTTAGTAGTGTTGTTCTTACTAGCACACAACGTTGTAACAACGTTGTGGCAACGTGGTTTTGACAACGTTACAACGTTGTTATAAAAGTTGTTGAAACGTTGGAAAAACTAGCACACTACTACTACTAGCACACAACGTTGTTTTGACAACGCTTCAACGTTGTTATAAAAGTTGTTGAAACGTTGGAAAAACGTTGCCACAACGTGGGATATGTCCGCTAAGATTTATGTAAGTTGCCGCGATAGGTGGAAATAACGTTGTGATAACGTTTGAGCGACGTTGAAAATGCCTTTGAAAAATGTATTCCATATAAAAATAAGAAAAAAAATATAAAAAAAAATTTCAACCCGCGGGAATTAAACCTCGGATCTTCAGCTCCGAAGGCTTGCTCTCTACCAACTGCTGTCATTAAATTAACTTAAGGTTATTAATTTCGGAGCATATTTTGATAGTAGTTTATAACCAAAAGTTAATTTAACGACAGGAACAACAAAATAGCTCAGTTGGTAGAGAGTTAGCCTCCGGATCTAAAGATCCAAGGTTCAATTCCCGCGGGTTGAAAATTTTTTTATTAGTAAAAATTTTGTGCATTTAAAAATGTATTTTTTCGCTTACCCGGGACCTTTTTTAAATTTGTATATAAAATAAATTTTTCAAAGGCATTTTCAACGTTGCTCAAACGTTGTTACAACGTTATTTCTACCTATCGCGGCAAATTACATAAATCTTAGCGGACATATCCCACGTTGTAGCAACGTTTATCCAACGTTTCAACAAATTTTATAACAACGTTGTAACGTTGTCAAAACCACGTTGCCACAACGTTGCTACAACGTTGTGTGCTAGTAGGAACAACACTACTAAACGGCGGCATTGCATCGACGTTACCGACAGTCATGAAAGAAATATTTTAAGGATAATCCAAATTGTACGGGTGCACTTGATTCCAACCTAGCGTCTCATATTTGGTGCCTAGATGTATTGTACTTATTTCTCTGCTGAAAGATAGAAATTAACATATATCTAGTACTGCCATTTATTAAAATGTCGAAGGCTTCACATGTTCTTGGTACGGAATAGCAATAAGCAGTCTCCAATGGCCGAAATAAACAAAAGGTACAAATATGAACCTGGAAGCGACATTTTAAGGCTTAGTAGAATTACTCAAGTGCAATAAAATGGAACTAGTGATCACTAACCTAGAGCCTAAATGCATGCTCTTTACACTTGCCTGCTTGAGAGGAATAGTCATACATCTAGTTAAAGTGTTTAACAAATATCCTTGATTGTTTGTTTCTTACAATACACTGGCAATAACTCGACACTACTAAACGGCTGAATTGCAATGACGTTACCGACAGTGATGAAAGAAATTCTTCAAGGATAATCCAGATTGTACGAGAGCACTTAATTCTAACCAAGCTTCTCATATTCGGTGCCTAGATGTATTGTCATTATTTCTCTGCTGAATAATAGAAATTTTTATATATATAGCACGGCCGTTTAATAAAGCGTCGTTGGCTTCACATGTTCTTGGTACGGAATAGCAATAAGCAGACTTGAATAGCTGAAATAAATAAACGGTACTAATACGAATCTCGAAGCGACATTTTAAGGTTTAAAAGAATTACTCGAGTACACATAAATGGAACTAGTCTTTACTAATCTAGAGCCTCAATGCATGAAATTTGCTCCTTGCCTGCTTGACAGAAAAAGTCATACATCTAGTTAAAATGTTTAACATATATCCATGATTGTTGATTTCTTACAATACAGTAGCAATAACTCGACACTGCTTAACGGCTAAATTGCATTGACGTTACCGGCAGGGATGGGAGAAATATTTCAAGGATAATTCAAACTGTACGAGAGCACTTAATTTTATAGAAGCTTTTTATAGTCGGTGCCTAGATCTATTGTATTTATTATTCTGCTAAATGATAGAAATTATCATATATCTAGCACTGGCGTTTAATAAAACGTCGTTGGCTTCACATTTTCTTGGAACGGAATATCAATAAGCAGACTCGAAAGGTTGAAATAAACAGACGGTACAAATAAGAACCGGAACCGACATTTTAACGCTTAGAAGAATTACCCGACTACACTTAAATGGAACTAGTCGTTACTAATCTAGAGCCCAAATGCATGCTGATTGCTTGTTGCCTGCTTGGCAGAATGAGCCAAACTTCTAGCTTTAATGTTTAACAAATTTTCCTTGATTGTTTTGTTTCTCACAATACAGTAGCAATAACTCGAAACTTCTAACGGCTGAATTGCATTGACCTTACCGGCAGGGATGGGAAAAATATTTCAAGGATAATCCCAATTGTACGAGAGCACTTAATTCTAACCAAGCTTCTCATATTCGGTGCCTAGATGTATTGTATTTAATACTCTGCTGAATGATTGAAATTTTCATATATTTAGCACGGCCGTTTAATAAAGCGTCGTTGGCTTCACATGTTCTTGGTACAGAATATCAATAAGCAGACTAGAATAGCTGAAATAAATAATCGGTACTAATACGAATCTCGAAGCGACATTTTAAGGTTTAAAAGAATTACTCGAGTACACATAAATGGAACTAGTCTGTACTAATCTAGAGCCCAAATGCATGCTGTTTGCTCCTTGCCTGCTTGGCAAAATGAGCCAAACTTCTAGCTTTAATGTTTAACAAAATATCCTTGGTGGTTTTGTTTCGTACTATACAGTAGCGATAACTCGACACTACTAAACGGCTGAATTGCATTGACGTTACCGGCAGGGATGGGAGAAATATTTCAAGGATAATCCAAACTGTACGAGAGCACTTAATTTTATCGAAGCTTTTTATAGTCGGTGCTTAGATCTATTGTATTTATTATTCTGCTAAATGATAGAAATTATCATATATCTAGCACTGGCGTTTAATAAAACGTCGTTGGCTTCACATTTTCTTGGAACGGAATATCAATAAGCAGACTCGAAAGGTTGAAATAAACAGACGGTACAAATAAGAACCGGAACCGACATTTTAACGCTTAGAAGAATTACCCGACTACACTTAAATGGAACTATTCTTTACTAATCTAGAGCCTAAATGCATGCAGTTTGCTCCTTGCCTGCTTGACAGAAAGAGTCATACATCTAGTTAAAATATTTAACAAATATCCTTGATTGTTTTGTTTCTTACAATACAGTAGCAATAACTCGAAACTACTAAACGGCTGAATTGCATTGACGTTACCGGCAGGGATGGGAGAAATATTTCAAGGATAATCCAAATTGTACGAGAGCACTTAATTCTAACCAAGCTTCTCATATTCGGTGCCTAGATGTATTGTATTTAATACTCTGCTGAATGAATGAAATTTTTATATATATAGCACGGCCGTTTAATAAAGCGTCGTTGGCTTCACATGTTCTTGGTACGGAATATCAATAAGCAGACTCGAATAGCTGAAATAAATAAACGGTACTAATACGAATCTCGAAGCGACATTTTAAGGTTTAAAAGAATTACTCGAGTACACATAAATGGAACTAGTCTTTAGTAATCTAGAGCCTCAATGCATGAAATTTGCTCCTTGCCTGCTTGACAGAAAGAGTCATACATCTAGTTAAAATGTTTAACAAATATCCTTGATTGTTGATTTCTTACAATACAGTAGCAATAACTCGACACTGCTTAACGGCTAAATTGCATTGACGTTACCGGCAGGGATGGGAAAAATATATTAAGGATAATTCAAACTGTACGAGAGCACTTAATTTTATCGAAGCTTTTTATAGTCGGTGCCTAGATCTATTGTATTTATTATTCTGCTAAATGATAGAAATTATCATATATCTAGCACTGGCGTTTAATAAAACGTCGTTGGCTTCACATTTTCTTGGAACGGAATATCAATAAGCAGACTCGAAAGGTTGAAATAAACAGACGGTACAAATAAGAACCGGGAAGCGACATTTTAACGCTTAGAAGAATTACCCGACTACAATTAAATGGAACTAGTCGTTACTAATCTAGAGCCCAAATGCATGCTGATTGCTCGTTGCCTGCTTGGCAGAATGAGCCTAACTTCTAGCTTTAATGTTTAACAAATTTTCCTTGATTGTTTTGTTTCTCACAATACAGTAGCAATAACTCGAAACTTCTAAACGGCTGAATTGCATTGACCTTACCGGCAGGGATGGGAGAAATATTTCAAGGATAATCCAAATTGTACGAGAGCACTTAATTCTAGCCAAGCTTCTCATATTCGGTGCCTAGATGTATTGTATTTAATACTCTGCTGAATGATTGAAATTTTCATATATTTAGCACGGCCGTTTAATAAAGCGTCGTTGGCTTCACATGTTCTTGGTACAGAATATCAATAAGCAGACTCGAATAGCTGAAATAAATAATCGGTACTAATACGAATCTCGAAGCGACATTTTAAGGTTTAAAAGAATCACTCGAGTACACATAAATGGAACTAGTCTGTTCTGATCTAGAGCCCAAATGCATGCTGTTTGCTCCTTGCCTGCTTGGCAAAATGAGCCAAACTTCTAGCTTTAATGTTTAACAAAATATCCTTGGTGGTTTTGTTTCGTACTATACAGTAGCGATAACTCGACACTACTAAACGGCTGAATTGCATTGACGTTACCGGCAGGGATGGGAGAAATATTTCAAGGATAATCCAAACTGTACGAGAGCACTTAATTTTAACCAAGCTTCACATATTCGGTGTCTAGATGAATTGTATATATTACTCTGCTGATTGATCGAAATTATCATATATCTAGCACTGCCGTATAATAAAACGTCGTTGGCTTCACATTTTCTTGGAACGGAATATCAATAAGCAGACTCGAATGGCTGAAATATCCAGACGGTACTAATAGGAATCTGGAAGCGAAAATTTAAGGCATAGAATAATTAATAGAGTACACATAAATGGAACTATTCTTTACTAATCTAGAGCCTAAATGCATGCAGTTTGCTCCTTGCCTGCTTGACAGAAAGAGTCATACATCTAGTTAAAATATTTAACAAATATCCTTGATTGTTTTGTTTCTTACAATACAGTAGCAATAACTCGAAACTACTAAACGGCTGAATTGCATTGACGTTACCGGCAGGGATGGGAGAAATATTTCAAGGATAATCCAAATTGTACGAGAGTACTTAATTGTAACCAAGCTTCTCATATTCGGTGCCTAGATGTATTGTATTTAATACTCTGCTGAATGAATGAAATTTTTATATATATAGCACGGCCGTTTAATAAAGCGTCGTTGGCTTCACATGTTCTTGGTAAGGAATATCAATAAGCAGACTCGAATAGCTGAAATAAATAAACGGTACTAATACGAATCTTGAAGCGACATTTTAAGGTTTAAAAGAATTACTCGAGGACACATAAATGGAACTAGTGTTTACTAATCTAGAGCCTAAATGCATGCAGTTTGCTCCTTGCCTGCTTGACAGGAAGAGTCATACATCTAGTTAAATGTTTAAGAAATATCCTTGATTGTTTGTTTCTTACAATACAGTAGCAGTAACTCGACACTACCAAACGGCTGAATTGCATTGACGTTACCGACAGGGATGGGAGAAATATTTCAAGGATAATCCAAACTGTACGAGAGCACTTAATTTTAACCAAGCTTCACATATACGGTGTCTAGACGAATTGTATATATTACTCTGCTGATTGATTGAAATTATCATATATCTAGCACTGCCATTTATTAAAATGTCGATGACTTCACATGTTCTGGGTACGGAATATCAATAAGCAGTCTCGAATGGCCGAAATAAACAGAAGGTGCAAATATGAACATGGAAGCGACATTTTAAGGCTTAGTAGAATTACTCGAGTACACTTAAATAGAACTAGTGTTCCCTAATCTAGTGTGACGGGCATAACCATATATATATATATATGTATGGTTAGGCTCCAGTCACATAGCGTATTAGCTCAAGCGATAGAGTATAAGCGTGCCACGCAAGAGGTCCGGGTTCAAGCCCGACTCTCGGAAGATCTTTTTAATTATTTAAATTAATTTATTTAAATAATTAATAAATCAAAATTAATAAAATTTATAATTTTATTTAAAGAATTTTTTATTTTGCAAAATATACATATTCTGAAATTGAAATACGACTAAAATTAACTAAGGTGCAAATTTATATTGTTTATAGTTAATAATAATAAAATTTGAAATTATACAGTATATTATAATATTATAATATATAATTATACATGATATATATATAAAAAATATATGTGAGAAAAGTGATAAAAAATAAATAAGTATTAGATCAATAAATTAAAGTAAAATGTATTCAAATTAAAATTAAGATTGTTTTTCACGTTTGTTAATTATTATATTAATATAAGATTCAGATTTTGAAAACTAATGTAAATTAATATAAAGACAGAGATGTTGACGACCCTGTGCCAAAATTATATGAAACAACAAAGAAGATAATGAGAAGAGAGGGAAACCGAAAACTCCAGCTGTAGGTGTGAAGAAGGTGGGAGAGCAGTCCCCACCTCTAACCAAAGGTACAAAACCGGCCGTCTCGCTGCAGGGTTGTCAGATGGCGATTTTTTCTCTTTGTTGCTCTTGCTTAATAAACATCAATATACGTAAGAGAGAAAAGGAAAAAAAATCGCCAACTGGTCACTCTGTCTCGCTGTCGAATTCAGCATTCGCCTCGAGCTGTAAGGCGAGGAAGGAAGCACCCTCCTCGCCAATTCTAGAAATAAATAAATTTTGTGAGTTTAATTAAACAGCTAGAGGTGTGATGTTTATTTAAAGGTACTTGGACAAGATGGAATGCTGGAATCATTCCAATCTTTACCCAAGTCCTTTTATCCTTTAAAGCCAATTCCTTAGAATACATTCAGACGAAAAGGAGCGCTAGATTCGCTTTTTATTCTACCCGAATTATTCTAATTTTGCCTTTTTTCCATAGAAAAATACTCAGACGATGTGGAATACTGGATTTATTCCAACATCTACCTGATTTTTTCACATAATATATTCACCACAGAGTTTATTGGGCGAGGCCGAACGCTGGATTCGTTCGAACCTCTATCCAACCTCTTATTCCATTAAAATATCCAGAAATCGTTCTTGGATGAAAAGAAACACTGGATTTGTTTCTAATCTACCCCAGACGTTTTCACTTTATACATTTATTACGGTACTGCTAAAAATAAATGTATTTTTATGTAAGGGATAAAAATAAGCCTGTTACATAAAAATTGGCGATCCTGCCAGGATACGAATAAAATTTAAAATATAAATTTAAAAATATTTGTAATAATATTTAAATAATAAAATGTAAAATATTAAAAACAAAATTAATAATAAATTGGCAAAAATATTTAAAAATTTGAAGTTAAATTAGGAAAAATATTAGGTTTAAGTTTATGTAAAAATATTTTATTAGATTAAATTAAAGTAATTAGTAAAAATGGCTGTTTTGAATAGGAGATCAGGATCATTTATGTTAAATTTAGAACAAGCTAAAGAACATAATGAAATAGAATCAGTAGATCAAATTCGATGAAATTGGGAACAAGCAGTTACTCAGGAATTAAAAGATTTATTTGATAAAGATAATGAATTAGATAATAAAATTGATAAGTATGAAAATACCTCAGAAGTAATAAAAAAAGAATGTAAAGATTATTATGATGCTTTAAAAGAAAATTTCTCTGAACAAATAGATATTCTTTCACAACATGTAAAGACATTAGTGGAAGATAATAAAATGAATAAACAAAGGATAAAAGTATTAGAATCCGAAAATGATGGATTTACACGTAGATTCTCTGAAATGAATAAGGAATTAAATAATTTAGAAGAAATTATTAGGGATAAGATAGATGCAGATAGAATTAAACCAATAATAAATAAAATGATTATTGAAAATAATAATGTTTTAATTGAAAAAATTAATAAAATTGAAAATAATATAAAAAATAATACATTATTAGGGGTAAATTGTACTCAGTCTGAAAATAATCATTTTCGGGTAAAATTAATTATTCCTAAATTTTATGGATTTACAAACGAAAGACCTATGCGTTTCTTGTACGAATTAGAAAAATATATAAATACGACTGCTTCTAATTTTGAGGAAGTCATATGTATTATTTCACAAGCATTAGATAAATCCGCAAAAGAATGGTACTATTTACAAGAACATGAGATAAATGATTTCAATGATTTTAAAAATAAATTCATAGAACGATATTGGAATTCTTCTACTCAACGGCAAACACGTAGGAATATTGAATTTGGGCAATATTTTGCAGGAAAAATGAGTAGGGTAGAATATGCTACACATATGCTTGGTTTAGCAAAAGAATTAAATTATGAATTAACTGAAGCTGAGTTAGTTGAGAAAATTAGTGAACATTATGAACGTTCAATTAAACATTCAATTTTAGAGCAACAAAATAAATCAAAAGAAAACTTATTAAAAATTTTAGCAGATTTTGATTCTGATTTTGATAAAAACCGAAAATATGATAAGATTACAAATCGATATGAAAACCATATGCCTAATCAACGCGAAAAGGGTATAAAACTTATGAAAATAAAAATATAAATTCAAATATACCAAAAGAGAATCAAAATTATTCTGCATATCAAAATAAAATGCATAGGGAAGGTTATCAAAGAAATAGCACGCCCACAATTAATTCTATACAAACATATAAAAATAAAAAATGTATTGTTAAACAAGGTTCGGAGAATAAAAAACTAATTGAACAGACTGATAACAATTATGATAAAATTGAAGTCTTAGCAGATATACATAATTCGAATGATATTCAAAATGAAAAAACTAGTAGAGTATATAATCAGGGAAACTAAAAGGAGTTGTATTTTCCAACTCGGAAACCCCTTTAAAAATTAATGAAAATGCAACTGCAGGGAAAAATAATAAATTAACTAAAAAATTGAATACAGTTGAAAAAATAAATAAAGAAAATTTTATAATAAATACGATATATGAAGATCCACGTAAAGATCTAATTTACGATATTGAACCGGATAATAATAATAAAGACTCTGAAAATAATAATGCTATTACTTGTCCAGAAATTAAAATAAAAATTGAAAATATTGAAATTAACGCTTTAATTGATACAGGTAGTGAAGTTACTTGTATTTCAGAAGAATTTTATATTGAAAATATACAATCATTAGAAAAGATTCCTACTTTACCAATATCGGGAAAAATTATTATAAAAGGTGCTACCGGTTTAAAATCTACGCGAATAAATAAGCAAATACTAGCAAATGTTAAAATAAATAATTTAAAAACACAAATAATTTTTTTAATTATACCGAAATTAGTTAAATCATGTATTATCGGGTATGATACTCAAAAAGAATTAAAAATGTGTATGGATACTAAAAAAGAACAAATTACTTTTGAAACAGGGAAGGAAACAAGTAAAATATCTTATAACTCAAAATTAATAAATAAAAATGAATATGAATCCTTAACTATTCAATATGATAATGGGGATGAAAAAATTAAAAATTATAAAATTGAGGAAAATTCAAAATTAGAAGATTTTCCGGATTATAATATAAAAACCGTCGATATTGACGAGAAAATTGCTTTGTGTAATCAAATAAATGATATGCAAAAATTGAAATTAAAAGAAGTTATAACATACTATAAAGATTTTTTTCAAGAAAGCCCTGGATTATTGTATAATTTTAAATACAAATTAGTACTAAAAAATAATTATGAGTATTATAAAAAACCATACCCGATACCGATTAAATACCGAGAACAAGTAAGCATGGAAGTAAATAAAATGTTAGAACAAGGTATAATTCGTAGATCAAATAGTAATTTTATACATCCATGTGTTATTGTACCTAAGAAAGATGGTTCTATTAGAATATGTTTAGATGCCAGAAATTTAAATTTAAATTTAAAGAATGATTACGAATCTCCACCGGGAATAGAAGAAGTATTAGCACGATGTAAAAATCATGTATGGATGTCTAGTTTTGACATGACGGCTAGTTTTAACCAAATTCCTTTAGTAGAATATAGTAAACAATACACTGCATTTATATGTGATAATAAGGTATATGAATATAATGTAGTTCCATTTGGAATAAAAATTAGCAGTGCAGCTCTTTTGAGGGGATTAGATAAAGTCATAACGGGATTAAATGATTTTTTATTAACGTTTGTAGACGATTTGTTTGTTTTTTCTAAAACATTTGAAGAGCATTTGATGCATCTTGGAATATTATTTAACCGATTAATAAAAGCCAATTTAAGGTTAAATTTTAAGAAATCAAATTTTGTTCAAAAAGAAATTAAATTTTTGGGAAATATTATTACATATAAGAGAATAAAACCTGATCCAGAAAAAATACAAAATATCAAGAATTTTAAAGTACCTAAAAATGTAAAAGAATTGCAAGGTTTCTTGGGTTTTGTTTATTTTTATTCGAAATTTGCTAAGAATTATGCCCAAGAGACTGTTCCATTGTTAAATTTATTGAAAAAAGATGTAAAATTTATATGGAAAGAAGAGCATTTTAAAGCTTTTAACAAAATAAAGAGTCTTTTTAATGAAAATGTAATTTTAAAAACAGTTGATATTAATAAACCGTTCATACTGACAACGGACGCGAGTGACATAGCAATTGCCGGAATTCTTTCTCAAATTGATGAAGAGGGCGAAGAAAGAATTGTAACTTGTATTAGCTGTACATTAAAAGCGAGCGAAAAGAATTATTTCACAACTGAGAAAGAATTACTTGCAATTGTGTGGTCAATTCATAAACTAGATATATTTTTAAGAGGAACTAAAGAGCTTGTAATTCGAACTGATCATGAAGCTTTGAGTTTTTTGCAGAAAAGCAAATTCGGTAATTTAAGATTGACACGATGGATTTTATCGATCCAAGATATGGATTTTAAATTAGAATATTTACCGGGTGTAAAAAATGCAGCTGCAGACTACTTAAGTCGAATGAATGAAGATGATCAATGTAATATAAAAAACTCAGAAATTGTTATTGCAGCAATTATGAAACATGCAATTGATACAGAATTGATAAAAAATTTTAAAGATTTAATTAAAATACAAAATGAAGATGAATTATGTCTAGAAATTAAAAAACAAATAGAAAGCAATGAGAGTTTCTGTAGATTTAAATATATAAATAACTATTTGTGTAAAGTAACACATAGGGAAAATAAAATAGTAATACCAAAGTGTATTATAGTTAATTTAATACAAAATTTACATATTTATTATGGACACGTTGGTTCAAGAAAAATTTATTTAATGATTTTGGAGTATTTTTATTTTTCCAAATTGCGAAAAATATGTGCAACAACGTTAAAAACGTGTGATATTTGTCAAAGGACTAAATGTTTAACTGTATCATATAAAGAGGAAGTACAACCAATAATAATTGAAAAACCGGGTGATCTGTTATCCATTGATTTTTATGGTCCATTAATACCGTCAACTAGTGGAGTTTGCTATATTTTATCCACTATAGATGTTTTTAGTAAATTTGTTGTACTTTATCCTATTAAAAAAGCAAATACGGCAATTGTGATAAATAAAATAAATAAATATATTATAGATATAGGTAAACCAAAAGCTATAATATCTGATCATAGGTCACAATTTACGAGTATTAAATGGGAAAATTATTTGAAAAAACAAAATATTAAAATGATATTTTCAAGTATAAGACACCCACAATCAAATATTATAGAGCGATCTCATAGAGAAATAGGTCGAATATATAGATCGATTTTAAATAAGCATACTGGATGGGCTAATGAAATCCATTTTGTTGAAAATGTACTAAATAATACGCATCACGAAACTACGGGTTTTCCGCCAGTAGAATTACAATTTCCAATCAAAAGCGAAAGATTTTGGAATAATTGTTTAAAATCGAATCCAATAAATATTAAAGAAGATTATGAGGACAAAATTGCAAAAGCAAAAGATAAAATGCATAAATTCATCATAAATAGAGGGAATAATAAAAATGTAAATAGAAAAATATATAAATTTAATATAAACGATTTAGTGTTAATTAAAGCATTAAACGTATCAAATGCGAATGAAAAGCGACTTGCGTAATTTATGTACCTATGCGAAGGTCCATATAGAATAATTAACAAATTTGGAACCGACACTTATTTGTTATTCGATGACAAAATGAAGTTTGAACGGGGAAAATTTCATATTAATCAACTGAAACCATATTATATGGAAAAGGAATCTGAAAAGATTTTTGAAAAGAATTAACAATAAATAAATAAAAAATAATAATAATAATAATACATAATAGTTTTCTGAAAATAATAGAATAAATTAAAAGTTGTCAAATTAAAGCGAATTTAATGATACAAAATAAAAGAGTGTTAGTAACTATGAAAATCAAAACAAAAGGTCAATCAACCAACGAAGTTTAAACACAGGGTGAGAAGTAAACTATCCTTAATCCAGGCTTGTCAGTATCAGTTTAACTGTCTACATAGTCAGTCAAGTTCAAACCGAAACGGATCTATAAAGAAAAAGTCAGATTTTAAAATTTGATTTTAAAGTTTTTTGAAAATGCCAGATTTTACTCAAAATATTGAGAAAATTGCTACTTGTGAAGCTTCAACTCAAACATCTACTAGTTGTGAAAGTGATGAAGGAGTGAAGTGGTTTCGTCATCATGAAAAATGTATAAGACTGATCCACCAAAAAAATAAATGGGTAACCAGTTTTTCCACAAGAATATGTAATGGTACTTATGTACAGACAAGAAAAGTAAAAACAAGAACGGTACCTACACAAACATCTAGAGCAGAAAAAAGAAAATTCATAAGTGAAGAGATGGAGAAAGTGGAAGAAAAAATAAAAAATTTAGAAAAGAAAATTAAGGAAAAACAAATAGAAAAAATAACACCAACATCGAAGGATGAACTTGAAGAACTTTTTAACAGTTTAAATCATCCAGGGATGTCAGCAGAAGAATTTGATATCTTCATGACCCAACAAAATTAAACAACGTTGTTTGATTGATCGGTAAATAAAATATAATCTTTATATGTGTATAAGAAAAGAATTGAATTCGTTTTATTAGGCAACTACATATGATATTTTTTTTTTAAATTAATGTTATTTGATAGTCATAAAAGAACACAAATTTAAAGGGGGGTAATATGGGGTACATAGTGATAGTTTTTTTTTTCCATAAATTTGTGTTTCATTTATTTTTCACAAATTTAAAGGGGGGTGATGTGACGGGCATAACCATATATATATATATATGTATGGTTACGCTCCAGTCACATAGCGTATTAGCTCAAGCGATAGAGTATAAGCGCGCCACGCAAGAGGACCGGGTTCAAGCCCGACTCTCGGAAGATTTTTTTAATTATTTAAATTAATTTATTTAAATAATTAATAAATCAAAATTAATAAAATTTATAATTTTATTTAAAGATTTTTTTATTTTGCAAAATATACATATTCTGAAATTGAAATACGACTAAAATTAATTAAGTTGCAAATTTATATTGTTTATAGGTAATAATAATAAAATTTGAAATTATACAGTATATTATAATATTATAATATATAATTATACATGATATATATATATAAAAAATATATGTGAGAAAAGTGATAAAAAATAAATAAGTATTTGATCAATAAATTAAAGTAAAATGAATTCAAATTAAAATTAAGATTGTTTTTCACGTTTGTTAATTATTATATTAATATAAGATTCAGATTTTGAAAACTAATGTAAATTAATATAAAGACAGAGAGGTTGACGACCCTGTGCCAAAATTATATGAAACAACAAAGAAGATAATGAGAAGAGAGGGAAACCGAAAACTCCAGCTGTAGGTGTGAAGAATGTGGGAGAGCAGTCCCCACCTCTAACCAAAGGTACAAAACCAGCCGTCTCGCTGTCGAATTCAGCATTCGCCTCGAGCTGTAAGGCGAGGAAGGAAGCACCCTCCTCGCCAATTCTAGAAATAAATAAATTTTGTGAGTTTAATTAAACAGCTAGAGGTGTAATGTTCATTTAAAGGTACTTGGACAAGATGGAATGCTGGAATCATTCCAATCTTTACCCAAGTCCTTTTATCCTTTAAAGCCAATTCCTTAGAATACATTCAGACGAAAAGGAGCGCTAGATTCGCTTTTTATTCTACCCGAATTATTCTAATTTTGCCTTTTTTCCATAGAAAAATACTCAGACGATGTGGAATACTGGATATATTCCAACATCTACCTGATTTTTTCAAATAATATATTCACCAAAGAGTTTATTGGGCGAGACCGAACGCTGGATTCGTTCGAACCTCTATCCAACCTATTATTCCCTTAAAATATCCAGAAATCATTCTGGAATGAGAAGAAACACTGGATTTGTTTCTAATCTACCCCAGACGTTTTTACTTCATACATTTATTACGGTCCTGCTAAAAATATATGTATTTTTATGTAAGGGATAAAAATAAGCTCGTTACATTAAAATAGCATATATATATGGTTATGCCCGTCACACTAGAGCCTAAATGCATGTAGTTTACCATTGACTGCTTTACAGGAAGCGTCATACATCTAGTTGAAATGTTTAACAAAATATCCTTGGTGCTTTCGTTTCTTACAATATAGTATCAATAACTCGACACTACTAAACGGCTGCATTGCATCGACGTTACCGACAGTGATGCAAGAAATATTTTAAGGATAATCCAAATTGCACGGGTGCACTTGATTCCAACCAAGCGTCTGATATTCGGTGCCTAGATGTATTGTATTTATTTCTCTGCTGAATGATTGAAATTAACATATATCTAGTACTGCCATTTATTAAAATGGCGAAGGCTTCACATGTTCTTGGTACGGAATAGCAATAAGCAGTCTCCAATGGCCGAAATAAACAGATGGTACGAATAAGAACATGGAACCGACAATTTTAAGGCTTAGTAGAATTACTCGAGTACACTTAAATGGAACTAGTTTTCACTAACCTAGAGCCTAAATGCATGATGTTTACACTTGCCTGCTTGAATGGAACAGTCATACATCTAGCTAAAATGTTTAACAAAATATCCTTGGTGCTTTTGTTTCTTACAATATAGTATCAATAACTCGACACTTCTAAACGGCTGCATTGCATCGACGTTACCGACAGTAATGAAAGAAATATTTTAAGGATAATCCAAATTGTACGGGTGCACTTGATTCCAACCAAGCGTCTGATATTCGGTGCCTAGATGTATTGTATTTATTTCTCTACTAAATGATAGAAATTATCATAAATCTAGTACTGCCATTTATTCAAATGTCAATGGCTTCACATGTTCTGGGTACAGAATATCAATAAGCAGTCTCGAATGGCCGAAATAAACAGAAGGTACAAATATGAACATGGAAGCGACATTCGAAGGCTTAGTAGAATTACTCGAGTACAATAAAATGGAACTAGTGATCACTAACCTAGAGCCTAAATGCATGCTCTTTACACTTGCCTGCTTGAGAGGAATAGTCATACATCTAGTTAAAGTGTTTAACAAATATCCTTGATTGTTTGTTTCTTACAATACAATAGCAATAACTCGACACTACTAAATGGCTGAATTGCATTGACGTTACCGGCAGGGATGGGAGAAATATTTCAAGGATAATCCAAATTTTACGAGAGCACTTAATTCTAACCAAGCTTCTCATATTCGGTGCCCCGATGTATTGTATTTAATACTCTGCTGAATGAATGAAATTTTTATATATATAGCACGGCCGTTTAATAAAGCGTCGTTGGCTTCACATGGTCTTGGTACGGAATATCAATAAGCAGACTCGAATAGCTGAAATAAATAAACGGTACTAATACGAATCTTGAAGCGACATTTTAAGGTTTAAAAGAATTACTCGAGGACACATAAATGGAACTAGTGTTTACTAATCTAGAGCCTAAATGCATGCAGTTTGCTCCTTGCCTGCTTGACAGGAAGAGATATACATCTAGTTAAATGTTTAAGAAATATCCTTGATTGTTTGTTTCTTACAATACAGTAGCAATAACTCGACTCTACCAAACGGCTGAATTGCATTGACGTTACCGACAGGGATGGGAGAAATATTTCAAGGATAATCCAAACTGTACGAGAGCACTTAATTTTAACCAAGCTTCACATATACGGTGTCTAGACGAATTGTATCAAAAGGCGCGATAGCGCCTGACGCAAGTATAGCGCGAGAGCCATTATAGACAGCTAATTTAACCCCTCAGATTTTTGATGTCTTTTTTTTTACTATTACATTATATTCAATATGTAATAGATCAAACCTCGTATTCTCTATTTATTTATCTTCATTTTACATTCAATTCTATGTAAATTCATTGACGGATATTGAAGAAAAATCATGACAAAGAAATTGCTTGTTGATTTCCTTTACGAAATTTTTTCCTCTTCCCTTTTTTCGTCTCCCTCATATATATATGTCTATTTGCTTTCCAGCCCGTGAGAGAGTGCGGACAGAGGTAAAAACCGCCAGTCAGACTCTGAAAAATTCCTTGAGAGGGAGCTGCTGCTACTCTTTTTCAATACTGTTGTCACGTATATATATATATTATATTATATCAAAAGGTGCGATAGACATCAGCTAATTTAACCCTTAAATTTAACTGTTATTTTAAAAATTTTCAAATTCTAAAATTAGTCAGGGGGCCTTTGGATATATATATATATATATATATATATAATATGACATCCCTGTATCTTCAAAAATATCACGTAACACATAGGTGCAGGGGATCACATTTACTTACACGGGAGAGAAAGAGAGATAGAGTGAAGTGAGAGATAATCAAGTCAAACGTCAACCCGCGTGTATATTACAGCGTGCAAAAAGTGTTACAGATAAAACAAGTATTTCTGTGTAAAGAAAAATAGCATCTCACTAATAAGATGAGTAAATAAACGATAAAAAGGAAAAAGTCTGAAGAGAGATAGAATATTTAATGAAATGGAACTTAATTACAATGAACAAATGGAACAAATAAAAACTAGCAAACAAAACTCAGATGTTAAGAAACGTAATAATGGAATTCATTGCATTAAGTTTAACAAACAAGTATTTCTGTGTAAAGAAGAATAGCATCTCACTAATAAGATAAGTAAATAAACGATAAAAAGGAAAAAGTCCGAAGAGAGATAGAATATTTAATGAAATGGAACTTAATTACAATGAACAAATGGAACAAATAAAAACTAGCGAACAAAACTCAGATGTTAAGAAACGTGATAATGGACTTCATTGCATTAAGTTTAATAAGGATGAATGTATATTTCAGTTTGCAATATATGATGATGACGAACATATAAAAACATACTGTTCAAATTTTTAATGAAAATAATAAGGGAACATTTGGAGTTTTGGATATTCCATTGGCCATAGATTTGCATCAAGTAGTTAAAGAAACACCTTTGGATAATATTGTTTGTAAATACTCCAATATTTGTAAGAAATCTTAAGTTACACTTAGACACGTATCACACACGAAAAAGCAATATGATGATTTGAAATCTTATTTGGAAGATGTTTGTAATTGATCTGTGGATGTGCATTATTCTTATACTATTGTTTTATAACATTTCTGAAATGCAAAGATTTTGAAACTAATATCTACTTTAACATAAATTGTTTATGTATTTTATGACTTAACAAAAGAAAATGCTATTGAAGTAAAATTTGACTTAAACAGCTTTGATGATATTGACAATACTAACATGAAGCAGCATTTAGAATCTTTTTTCGAATGTTTTAAAACTTTAACACTAAAAGAAGCATTTATTCAAATAATTGAACAAGATAATGCACCTATGGAATGGAAGTTGGAAAAATATGATACAATATTAAATTTAAGTGTAAGTATTTTTAAACTAAAGACTTTAAAACTGAAAAAAATTATTCATTTACTTCTCTTTTAGGATTTATCAGATTTTGAAAGCTCAGATGATGATATTAGCCAGATGAGCACTCCGAAAAAGAAACAAACAAAACAAGCAGTGATGAAGAAACCTTCATATACTAAAATTAAAGCAACTGTTAATAAATTACAAACTAACAAAAAGTCACAAGGTAAAAATGATGGCTCTACTGAACAGTATAGTCAAGGAAATTTTCAAACAAATATGAATGTTAAAAAAACACAGAAAACTAACAAGAAAAAGAAAAAAAAACTTCAAGATACAATGAGACAAACAAAACTAAACTTTACATTAGAGAAGAATGCGAATGAAAAAAATGTTACTGGTGATAATAGTGCAATAAGCGCTGCTATTCATGTGAATGAAAAAAGGGCAGAACAATTAAAGCAAGTCAACACATCCAAAGGAGAATCAAATAGTGAAATGGATAAAACAGATGAAATTAATAAAGTTAATTCAAAAGGTAAACCGCAAAAACAGCAATTAGCTAGCAAGCTAGTTAATTTAAATAAGACTATTGACATGAAAAGGAAATCAATAACAAACATAAATACCATTAAAAGACCACATAGTATAATTAACAAAAGAATCAAGCAACCTATCACAACAAGTACACCACTTCATGTGCAAACTAATAAATTATTTCAACCAACTACAAATGATAATTTGGACATCAGTGAAATAAGTAGAAGAGAATCTGTAAATACCAATAATCATAATAGCAGCAGTAGTAGTAGTACCAGAAACCTAAGACATTCTCGTAATTAAAAAAATTGTAAAAATTTAAAATTGTTAATATTATTTAATTATGGTTGCAAAACACCAATATATTAAGTATATGGTGGAATGTGCATCCAATAATTAAACACATTATTTTTGTACAATATACAAAAATATTATAATTAATAATTAAAATATATTTAGCCATTATTGTTGCACAGTGCACAAAAATAATGTGTTTAATTGATCAATAATGATCAATAATTTATACATTTTTTATAATTATCAAGTATATATTTTTATACGATTGATTTTTGATATTTACAATTAAAATTTCTATATCCAATTAATTTAAATTAATTTTTATTTCATTCAGGACAATTACATTAATAGGAATTTTATTAATAATTCATTTCGTTTGACCATGTAACTGTTGTATATAATAAAATAATAAAAACTTTTTTCAAAATGTTAAAATTATATTCTACCTTCATTGATGTTATGTTTTTATTTACATTTTTTTATAATTTTATTCATAATAACATTGTAATATTTTTCATCCAAAATCATCCAAAATAATTGAATAAACAATTATTTATTAACTTCTAAGAAAGGAAATAAGGATATTTATTTACAAAATGTTTCTTATTAGAAATAATAAATTATATTTTTTAATGTCTTTACACTTTCTTAACAAATATATTATACTAAAATTGTTCATCAACATTCTTCAATGAACTAATAATGCACAGTCTATTGTTTTTAACTTGTTGGAAGCATTTCATCTCTGAAGGCAAGAGCAGAAACTACTTTTTGGTGTCCTTGATATTCTCTCTTCACAGTTCCTGTTGCTATATTCCATAATCTTGCAACACCATCCAACGAAGCAGTAAAAATGTATTGCGAATCAGCACTGAAAGCTACATCCCAAACCCATCATTTAGCTTTGTGCTGTAGAACTTATACCTCGGAAAAGTCTGTTGTTTTCCAAACTTTGGCAGTCTTATCTGCTGAAGTAGTAACAAGAAGTGTACTATCAGGACTAAACTTACATCTAAGTGCATATGCTCTATGTGCATTTAACTTATGCCTAGGATTTAATTTTGTAGGTTCTTCACCGATACCACCGGTAAGTGTCCATATAAAACAATGATCTCTGTTGTTAACAGCAGCCATACAAGTCCCATCTGCATCAACTGCTATGTCTTGTTCTTAATTACTTGAGATTGTTCATCGACAAGTGTTCCTCTTTTAACAGATTGTCAGAAAGTTAGTGTGTGAAGATATAATGTCGTCGAGTGACAATGCTTGTCTCAGATGCTTAGCAAAAATACATCCCAGGAACATTCAGTCACCTGTAAATAAAAATTATTGTAGTTACAAATAACTGCTTCTTTTTTTTACATTAAATTATTTACCTACCTCGAATAAAAAGTGATACTGCATTTGATGTACTAAATGTACCATACTGCTAGTAATTAAATGAATGTGTTTCTGTATTGGTAAAGTTTCAGGCATTTTCCTAAACATTTTTGCGGAAGTGATTTGTTGTTTCAATATTGCTTGATACGTTTGATGACTAGGCTCCAGAATCTAAATTGTTAAATAAATAATTTTATTAACAAATAATTATATTATTTTTAACTTCTCTAAAATTTAATTTATGCAAATAATTAATAAACATTTCCTAAATTATTTTTACTATTTTTATTCAAATCTTGATACTTACAAATGTAGTAAAAATAAAAAATTTAAATAATTATTATACTGTATTACCTGTGAAAACTGTAGTCCAAAACCAAGAATTTGACAAACTTTTAAATTATCAACATTAAACATAACCAATAATTGTCACTGACAGGTTCTGCTACGCGCACGATTCTCGGCAAATTAGATGATTGACGACCGTGTAAGATAAAAGATGACCGTTTAAGATAAAATAATGAAAAAATAACTAGATCACGCGTGTCTCACTCACTCGTTCGTTTTCCCCTATAGCTCTGTCTCAACTTTTTCGAATAGACATATATATACTTATAGGAGACGAAAAGGATATCGAAAAATACATAGCCCAGTAAAAGAATTTGACATCTCAGATATTTACATGAAATTTTACTTATTTAAAGAGTATTACTAAGGTTTCCAATCACACTTTCAAAAACTATGTCTAATAAAAAATTATTAAATTTTACTCCCATCTTTTTTCTACTTATTTTTCTTTTAATTAATTAGACATTTTATATATTTTGCTTAAACTTCATAAGTTGTTTCTGCTATTGAAAGTACTGAAATCAAAGCGGAATAATCGACAAGTATTTTTTACCATACCATCAATTTGTGTTTTTGTTAAACACTTATACATAGTTGCTTAAAATTTCTTACAAATTTCTGCAATTGAAAGAACTGAAATCAAAATGGAATCGACAAGTATTGTGTACCATATCAACACAAACTTTTAATTTATTTATTATTATTTTAAGTATTCACTTTAAATAACTCGTTTATTCGTTATTTGTGTCTCTAGAAAGTACTTTATAAAACACCTTCGACAAAGGTGTCAAACTTCGCAAGTATGGTTTCCAATCACACTTTCAAAAAGGATGTCTGATAAAAAATTATTAATTTTTACTCCCATCTTTTTTCTACTTATTTTTCTTTTTATTATTAGACATTTTATATATTTTGCTTAAACTTCATAAGTAGTTTCTGCTATTGAAAGTACTGAAATCAAAGCGGAATAATCGACAAGTATTTTTCACCATGCCATAAATTTGTGTATTACTTAAACACTTATACATTGTTGCTTAAAATTTCTTACAAATTTCTGCAATTGAAAGAACTGAAATCAAAATGGAATCGACAAGTATTGTGTACCATATCAACACAAACTTTTAAATTATTTATTATTATTTTAGGTATTCACTTTAAATAACAAGTTTATTCGTTATTTATGTCTGTAGAATGTACTTTTATAAAACACCACCGTTGGTTAAGTGTTTCAAATTTTTTTATGATATACTAATATCCTCTTGTATACTGATGTTAGTTTAAAAAAAGTTGAAATAAAGCAATCGAATGTTTAAAACCTAATATTTCTAATTTGGAATTGAACGTGTCTATTCTTTTTCTAATCATAAATAGTTGTCAAGTGCTGGTACTTTGTTTAACTGCAGAAGTCAAATAAAAATTATTCGCTGTTACGATATATACAGGTCTCATGAGTTAACATCAAGTCTTATACTTAATCTTACCTTAAAATATTTATAAACCCTTGATGTAAACATGCATAAGCAGTGTGTTATGCAGTTCGAATTAGATTTACTATACAAGAGTAAGATGGCAATTCAAGGAGTGGTGCAAGTATTATTTTATTTAAAGAGAATAAAAAAGAGAGAAATTACTTTTTTATTAGTTTTGCAGAAATTAATTTTGCACAAATGAATATTATTATTATTATATAAAATTGTTTATCTATTTCTGCAAGACACTGGAAGGTTATACATTGTGTATTTAAAGAGAATAAAAAAGTGAGAAATTTATTTTTTATCAGTTTTGCAGAAATTAATAAAATTATTAAAAAATTATTTATATATTGCTTGTAGGACATGACAGAACTAGTATTGAAATGTAAACTTGTAAGATACTTTTTTGAAAAAATGTTTGTTATCAATTTAAAAGATATTTGTATTTTTAAAAATAAATACTTGTTGATTGTACTTTGATTTCAGTACTTTCTATTGCAGAAACTTTTTATGGAGTTTAAGAAACAATATATAAATGTTTAATTAAAATACAATTTATGGTATGGTAAAAAATACTTGTCGATTATTCCGCTTTGATTTCAGTACTTTCAATAGCAGAAACTACTTATGAAGTTTATTTAAGCAAAATATATAAAATGTCTAATTATAAAAAAGAAAAATAAGTAGAAAAAAGATGGGAGTAAAAATTAATAATTTTTTATCAGACATCGTTTTCGAAAGTGTGATTGGAAACCATACTTGCGAAGTTTGACACCTTCGTCGAAGGTGTTTTATAAAAGTACATTCTACAGACATAAATAACGAATAAACTTGTTATTTAAAGTGAATACCTAAAATAATAATAAATAATTTAAAAGTTTGTGTTGATATGGTACACAATACTTGTCGATTCCATTTTGATTTCAGTTCTTTCAATTGCAGAAATTTGTAAGAAATTTTAAGCAACAATGTATAAGTGTTTAAGTAATACACAAATTTATGGCATGGTGAAAAATACTTGTCGATTATTCCGCTTTGATTTCAGTACTTTCAATAGCAGAAACTACTTATGAAGTTTAAGCAAAATATATAAAATGTCTAATAATAAAAAAGAAAAATAAGTAGAAAAAAGATGGGAGTAAAAATTAATAATTTTTTATCAGACATCCTTTTTGAAAGTGTGATTGGAAACCATACTTGCGAAGTTTGACACCTTTGTCGAAGGTGTTTTATAAAGTACTTTCTAGAGACACAAATAACGAATAAACGAGTTATTTAATATATTACTCTGCTGATTGATTGAAATTATCATATATCTAGCACTGCCATTTATTAAAATGTCGATGACTTCACATGTTCTGGGTACGGAATATCAATAAGCAGTCTCGAATGGCCGAAATAAACAGAAGGTGCAAATATGAACATGGAAGCGACATTTTAAGGCTTAGTAGAATTACTCGAGTACACTTAAATAGAACTAGTGTTCCCTAATCTAGTGTGACGGGCATAACCATATATATATATATGTATGGTTAGGCTCCAGTCACATAGCGTATTAGCTCAAGCGATAGAGTATAAGCGCGCCACGCAAGAGGTCCGGGTTCAAGCCCGTCTCTCGGAAGATTTTTTTAATTATTTAAATTAATTTATTTAAATAATTAATAAATCAAAATTAATAAAATTTATAATTTTATTTAAAGAATTTTTTATTTTGCAAAATATACATATTCTGAAATTGAAATACGACTAAAATTAACTAAGGTGCAAATTTATATTGTTTATAGTTAATAATAATAAAATTTGAAATTATACAGTATATTATAATATTATAATATATAATTATACATGATATATATATAAAAAATATATGTGAGAAAAGTGATAAAAAATAAATAAGTATTAGATCAATAAATTAAAGTAAAATGTATTCAAATTAAAATTAAGATTGTTTTTCACGTTTGTTAATTATTATATTAATATAAGATTCAGATTTTGAAAACTAATGTAAATTAATATAAAGACAGAGAGGTTGACGACCCTGTGCCAAAATTATATGAAACAACAAAGAAGATAATGAGAAGAGAGGGAAACCGGAAACTCCAGCTGTAGGTGTAAAGAAGGTGGGAGAGCAGTCCCCACCTCTAACCAAAGGTAGAAAACCGGCCGTCTCGCTGTCGAATTCAGCATTCGCCTAGAGCTGTAAGGCGAGGAAGGAAGCACCCTCCTCGCCAATTCAAGAAATAAATAAATTTTGTGAGTTTAATTAAACAGCTAGAGGTGTGATGTTTATTTAAAGGTACTTGGACAAGATGGAATGCTGGAATCATTCCAATCTTTACCCAAGTCCTTTTATCCTTTAAAGCCAATTCCTTAGAATACATTCAGACGAAAAGGAGCGCTAGATTCGCTTTTTATTCTACCCGAATTATTCTAATTTTGCCTTTTTTCCATAGAATCGTTGGCTTCACATGTTCTGGGTACGGAATATCAATAAGCAGTCTCGAATGGTCGAAATAACCAGACGGTATAAACAACAATCTGGAAGAGAAAATTTAAGGCTTAGAAGAATTACTAGAGTACACTTAAATGAAACTAGCGTTTACTAATATAGAACCTAAATGCATGTTGTTTACTCCTTGTCTGCTTAACAGAAAGAGTCATACATCTAGTTGAAATGTTTAACAAAATATCCTTGGTGCTTCCGTTTCTTACAATATAGTATCAATAACTCGACACTACTAAACGGCTGCATTGCATCGACGTTAACGACAGTGATGCAAGAAATATTTCAAGTCCTTGTCCTGCTTAACGAAAGAGTCATACATCTAGTTGAAATGTTTAACAAAATATCCTTGGTGCTTCCGTGTCTTACAATATAGTATCAATAACTCGACACTACTAAACGCTGCATTGCATCGACGTTAACGACAGTGATGCAAGAAATATTTCAAGGATAATCCAAACTGTACGAGAGCACTTAATTTTATCGAAGCTTCTCATATTCGGTGCCTAGATGTATTGTATTCATTATTCTGCTGAATAATAGAAATTATCATATATCTAGCACTGCCGTTTAATAAAATTTCGATGACTTCACATGTTCTGGGTACGGAATATTAATAAGCAGTCTCGAATGGCCGTAATAAACAGAAGGTGCAAATATGAACATGGAAGCGACATTTTAAGGCTTAGTAGAATTACTCGAGTACACTTAAATGGAACTAGTGTTCCCTAATCTATAGCCTAAATGCATGTAGTTTACCATTGCCTGCTTTACAGGAAGCGTCATACATCTAGTTGAAATGTTTAACAAAATATCCTTGGTGCTTTTGTTTCTTACAATATAGTATCAATAACTCGACACTACTAAACGGCTGCATTGCATCGACGTTTCCGACAGTGATGCAAGAAATATTTTAAGGGTAATCCAAATTGCACGGGTGCACGTGATTCCAACCAAGCGTCTGATATTCGGTGCCTAGATGTATTGTATTTGTTTCTCTGCTGAATGATAGAAATTATCATATATCTAGTACTGCCATTTATTAAAATGGCGAAGGCTTCACATGTTTTTGGTACGGAATAGCAATAAGCAGTCTCCAATGGCCGAAATAAACAGATGGTACAAATAAGAACATGGAACCGACATTTTAAGGCTTAGTAGAATTACTTGAGTACACTTAAATGGAACTAGTTTTCACCAACCTAGGGCCTAAATGCATGATGTTTACACTTGCCTGCTTGAATGGAACAGTCATACATCTAGCTGAAATGTTTAACAAAATATCCTTGGTGCTTTTGTTTCTTACAATATAGTATCAATAACTCGACATTACTAAACGGCTGCATTGCATCGACGTTACCGACAGTAATGAAAGAAATATTTTAAGGAGAATCCAAATTGTACGGGTGCACTTGATTCCAACCAAGCGTCTGATATTCGGTGCCTAGATGTATTGTATTTATTTCTCTGCTAAATGATAGAAATTATCATAAATCTAGTACTGCCATTTATTCAAATGTCAATGGCTTCACATGTTCTGGGTGCAGAATATCAATAAGCAGTCTCGAATGGCCGAAATAAACAGAAGGTACAAATATGAACATGGAAGCGACATTTTAAGGCTTAGTAGAATTACTCGAGTACACTTAAATGGAACTAGTGTTCCCTAATCTAGAGCCTAAATGCATGTAGTTTACCATTGACTGCTTTACAGGAAGCGTCATACATCTAGTTGAAATGTTTAACAAAATATCCTTGGTGCTTCCGTTTCTTACAATATAGTATCAATAACTCGACACTACTAAACGGCTGCATTGCGTCGACGTTAACGACAGTATGCAAGAAATATTTTATGGATAATCCAAATTGTACGGGTGCACTTAATTCCAACCAGGCGTCTCATATTCGTTGCCTAGATGTATTGTATTTATTTCTCTTCTGAATGATAGAAGTTATCATATATCTAGTACCGCCATTTAATAAAATGTCGGTAGCTTTACTTTATTCTTGGTATGGAATATAAATAAGCAGACTTGAATAGCTGAAATAAATAAACGGTACTAATAGGAATCTCGACGCGAAATTTTAAGGCTTAAAAGAATTACTCTAGTACACATAAATGGAACTAGTCTTTACTAATCTAGAGCCTAAATGCATGCTGTTTGCTTCTTGCCTGCTTGACAGAAAGAATCATTCATCTAGTTAAAATGTTTTACAAAATATCCTTGATTGTTACAAATCCTCCATTGTATTGGCTAAAGAAATTTATTCACAGTTATCAGGGTGATGTTCCTTTATTACCTTATTATTTAAAAAAAGCTAATTTGCAAGGGGAGGTTTTTCACTGGTCTAGCTGTAGCTAAGTATGGTCAGGATTTTGGAAATTTCAAGCGTAGGTTGCTTTGGAAAAACTATAGCTAATAAAGCCTATAGAAGCCTTATAAATAGGCTACTGGGCAGATAAATGTAAAAATATATATAAAAGAAACGAACAATGCTAATGATTTTTATGTTTATTTTATGACACTGTTGTGGGAATAAAAATTAAATGTATTTGATACTGGAGGTAATTACCAAATATAAAAATAAAATTGTTAATATTAATACGGTTTCGTTTCCACGTGGCCCAGGTGTACCTTATTTTTAACGTTACGATTGGCTAAGAGCTGATTCTAGTATGGCTCATTCTTTACAATCTAGAAGCGTTATCGCAATAATGACCACATCTACTACACCTAAGGGTGCCGTCATTGAGGTCGTCTCACTGTAGGGTGCATAGTAAAAAGCTAAACTGCGTTGGAAAAATCTTTATGTTTTCAATTTATGTGAGTAATTCCAATTTTTCGTTATAGTTATTTTCGCACCCGATAATATGTTGCCCAATAATATAAAATATCACTTACCGGAAAGTATGTTTATATATGCATACTCCACTTACTGGAAGTTGCACTATTACAACATAAAAATTGCCGGAAATTATAGTTACGTACATACTGCACTTACTGGGAATTGAAGTTTTACATATACAACTTGCCGGAATATTTAGTTGCGTAACTAATTTGTTTTTAATAACTTTTTTTTACAAAAGTATTTTTGCAAGCAATAGAGGAGTTAAAAATATTACAAAATATGGGAAAAAAATTACTTGCTGGAAAGTATGTTTATATATACAGGGTGTCCCAAAAGTATGGACACACCTGAATATCTCGGAAAATAAGGGTGCTAGGAAAAAAACTTTCAATATAAAAGCTTTAGGAAATCAAACGATGCATCTGATGGTGACCTTCAATTTGACCTTAAGCTTGACCTTCAAGGTTATTTGAAGGTCAAAGAGTTTTTTTTAAATGGGAACCCCTATTTTTGACACCGGATTCAGAAAGAGCGAAAAATTTTACGTCCAAAGCGATGGTTTTTAATTTGTTAGAATGACCTTCAAAAGGTAAAATGAAGGTTAAATATTGAAAAATCGTAAACAAGCTATTTTCTTTGAACTTTTTCGGATTTGTGGGCGAATAAATGTCAGAGTAGATTTTGGGATTAACTACCTTGAGTATCTCGACCTTGGAGTTAATTTTCAAGGTCATTCAAAGGTCAAAGTAAATTTTTTATGGACAGCCTTATTTCTGGCACCGGATTCAAAGAGAGCGGAAAACGTAATACCAGAATTGATATTTTACAGTTTTCCGTTGTGAACATGAGAAAGTTAATTGAAGGTTAAATTTCATAAACACTTAGAAACTATTGTCGTAAATTTACTAACCTTACTTTTAGCGCTACCCAGAAACAACGACGTGGACGTACTAAGTTCTGTTTCCTTTGGGGTGCTTGATTAACGTGAGTCCCCTTGCCTCTCACGATGGGGAGCTTGCTTAACGTGAGTTCCCTTGCCTCTCACGATTGACGTGATGTCTAGCCGGTGAAGGCAAGACAGGCTGATGTCCGGCCGGTGAAGGCAAGACAGGCTGGTGTCCGGCCGTTAAAGGCAAGACAGGCTGGTGTCTGGCCTGTGAAGGCAAGATGAAAATTCTTTCAGAAATCGTCAGTTACCATTTAAAGTTCTTGCTCGAAATGCCCTGCATTTTTTAGTTGACAATGCCCCATGCGATCATAAAATGATGAAACTGCTCTTTGAATCATTTCATTTGGGATTGCCTGTATCGTGTCAATAATACGTGGTCGTAATTCCTCCAAGTTTGCAGGTTTAGTAGCATACACTTTGTTTTTGACGTAGCCCCATAAAAAATAATCTAGTGGCGACATGTCAGGGGAACGAGGTGGCCACTCAATAGTTCCTCTACGCCCAATTACTCGTCCTGGAAATGTTTCATCTAAATAATTACGCACGTTTATTGCATAATGAGGGGCCGCCTCATCTTGTTGAAAGTAAGTGGTGTTAAAATTGTCACCGACAATCTCATTAACCGCAGGTACGATTTCATTCCTTAACATGTTTAGATACTTTTTTCCTGTCAAATTACCTTCTATAAAAAACGGCCCTACTATGCTATTGTTTATGATACCTGCCCAAACATTTAGTTTTTGTGGATGTTGTGTATGTGATTCCAAAAACCAGTGTGGATTCTCTGATGCCCAGAACCTACAATTGTGACGATTAACGTTGCCATCTAACTGAAAAGTACATTCATCGGAAAATACTATTTCGTTTAAAAAATTTTGCCGCGCATCTATACGGTTCATCATTAATTCGGCAAATTCCAGTCTTCGATCAAAATCATCCTCATTTAATTCTTGTACCAATTTGATTTTATATGGATGAAATTTCAACAGTTTCATAATTCTATGAACGGAAATCAAACGATGCATCTGATGGTGACCTTCAATTTGACCTTAAGCTTGACCTTCAAGGTTATTTGAAGGTCAAAGAGTTTTTTTAAATGGGAACCCCTATTTTTGACACCGGATTCAGAAAGAGCGAAAAATTTTACGTCCAAAGCGATGGTTTTCAATTTGTTAGAATGACCTTCAAAAGGTAAAATGAAGGTTAAATATTGAAAAATCGTAAACAAGCTATTTTCTTTGAACTTTTTCGGATTTGTGGGCGAATAAATGTCAGAGTAGATTTTGGGATTAACTACCTTGAGTATCTCGACCTTGGAGTTAATTTTCAAGGTCATTCAAAGGTCAAGTAAATTTTTTATGGACAGCCTTATTTCTGGCACCGGATTCAAAGAGAGCGGAAAACGTAATACCAGAATTGATATTTTACAGTTTTCCGTTGTGAACATGAGAAAGTTAATTGAAGGTTAAATTTCATAAACACTTAGAAACTATTGTCGTAAATTTACTAACCTTACTTTTAGCGCTACCCAGAAACAACGACGTGGACGTACTAAGTTCTGTTTCCTTTGGGGTGCTTGATTAACGTGAGTCCCCTTGCCTCTCACGATGGGGAGCTTGCTTAACGTGAGTTCCCTTGCCTCTCACGATTGACGTGATGTCTAGCCGGTGAAGGCAAGACAGGCTGATGTCCGGCCGGTGAAGGCAAGACAGGCTGGTGTCCGGCCGTTAAAGGCAAGACAGGCTGGTGTCTGGCCTGTGAAGGCAAGATGAAAATTCTTTCAGAAATCGTCAGTTACCATTTAAAGTTCTTGCTCGAAATGCCCTGCATTTTTTAGTTGACAATGCCCCATGCGATCATAAAATGATGAAACTGCTCTTTGAATCATTTCATTTGGGATTGCCTGTATCGTGTCAATAATACGTGGTCGTAATTCCTCCAAGTTTGCAGGTTTAGTAGCATACACTTTGTTTTTGACGTAGCCCCATAAAAAATAATCTAGTGGCGACATGTCAGGGGAACGAGGTGGCCACTCAATAGTTCCTCTACGCCCAATTACTCGTCCTGGAAATGTTTCATCTAAATAATTACGCACGTTTATTGCATAATGAGGGGCCGCCTCATCTTGTTGAAAGTAAGTGGTGTTAAAATTGTCACCGACAATCTCATTAACCGCAGGTACGATTTCATTCCTTAACATGTTTAGATACTTTTTTCCTGTCAAATTACCTTCTATAAAAAACGGCCTTACTATGCTATTGTTTATGATACCTGCCCAAACATTTAGTTTTTGTGGATGTTGTGTATGTGATTCCAAAAACCAGTGTGGATTCTCTGATGCCCAGAACCTACAATTGTAACGATTAACGTTGCCATCTAACTGAAAAGTACATTCATCGGAAAATACTATTTCGTTTAAAAAATTTTGCCGCGCATCTATATGGTTCATCATTAATTCGGCAAATTCCAGTCTTCGATCAAAATCATCCTCATTTAATTCTTGTACCAATTTGATTTTATATGGATGAAATTTCAACAGTTTCATAATTCTATGAACGGAAGTCCTACAAACATTTGTTTCCCGAGATACTTGCCTGATAGAGGTTCCAGGATTTTCAATGAATGATAATGCCACATTCAAAGAAGTTTCTTATCAGTCGCAATCTTAGGCCTCCCACTTTTGGGGCAATCTTTGACACTACCAGATTGCTCAAAACGAGAAATAGTTTTTCCAACTGTTTTTTGTGAAATTCCTGGTTGCAACGGTAAACGGTATTCTACATTAAATAAAGCCGCAACTCGACGATATGACCTGACCATGTTACCCCATCCTCTCATCATGAGAATGGTTATTCGTTCACGTTCTGAAAGACGATTCATATTCAAATGAATAAAAGAAATGAAGAATAAGTTGAGAATTGTAAAACAAAACTAATAATTGAAAACAGAATGAATGCTTTAATAGACCAAATTCAAACTTGTTCGTTGAAATTTTCAGAGTCACTGAAAACACTACCCACGAGGTTTTCGGGGTTGTTGTACACGAATATGGGCTCAGAATTTTAACTGGGTACCCCCGGTGTAACTCTTAAATGTTTGAATATCTGCACATTATTGCATATTTAAACATTTTCTCAAATTTGCAATCTTGCTATTTTTTTATAAATTTGCTAGAATTAGTCGTGTTTATCTATTCCTTAAAACTGATGAAATCTTATTAGTTATACTCTTATTATAATAATGACACTAGCATTCAAAAAAGTGGTCTATTCTGGGAACGAGACCTATGTATTCTTATGTATTTGACGTGCTGAATCCGAATCCAACGTAGCTTTTACTCAGGCATCCCCAAAAATTTTTTAAAGTTATAAAAAACCGTGAAAAAGGTGAATAAAATCCATATTAAAATGGTAAGATTCGGAGTAAAACAATTTTTTATGAGTGTACGTGGTTTTTGTGTATTTTGACTTGCTAAACCCAAATCCAGGGCTTATTTTACCCGGTTGGATCAGACTGTCTTGCCTTCACCGGCAGGACACCAGCCTGTCTTGCATTGTTGCAAATTTTTCATTTTTGCAAATTTTTCAATTTTGCAAATTTTTCATTTTTGCAAATTTTTGAATTTTGCAAATTTTTTATTTTTGCAAATTTTCCAATTTTGCAAATTTTTTATTTTTGCAAATTTTTTATTTTTGCAAATTTTCCAATTTTGCAAATTTTTTAGTTTTACTTTTTTACTTAAGCATTCCATCGTGAGAGACAAAGGAGAATCACGTTAAGCAAGCATCCCATCGTGAGAGGCAAGGCGACTCATTTCTGGCATTACGTTTTCCGCTCTCTTTGAATCCGGTGTCAGAAATAAGGCTGTCCATAAAAAATTTACTTTGACCTTTGAATGACCTTGTAAATTAACTCCAAGGTCGAGATACTCAAGGTTGTTAATCCCAAAATCTACTCTGACATCTATTTGCCCACAAATCCGAAAAAGTTCAAAGAAAATAGCTTGTTTACGATTTTTCAATATTTAACCTTCATTTTACCTTTTGAAGGTCATTCTAACAAATTGAAAACTATCGCTTTGGACGTAAAATTTTTCGCTCTTTCTGAATCCGATGTCAAAAATAGGGGTTCCCATTTAAACAAATCTCTTTGACCTTCAAATAACCTTGAAGGTCAAGCTTAAGGTCAAATTGAAGGTCACCTTCAGATGCATCGTTTGATTTCCTAAAGCTTTTATATTGAAAGTTTTTTTCCTAGCACCCTTATTTTCCGAGATATTCAGGTGTGTCCATACTTTTGGGACACCCTGTATATATATATATATATATATGGATAAGTTCTTACATGATGGGAGCGTGGGCTACGATGGGTTACTAATATTATTTAGTCATTTAATTTTTTCAAGATCATTTTCAGTTACAATCAAAATTTTGTTTGATGTTTCTTTTCTTTTAAATTAATACTTGAGCATTTATTGTGTTCTCCCCGCTCCGCCGACATAATCATTATCGAATGTAATCGTGCCGAGGTAAGGTGGATCGTCCGAATCCTCCACACCATGCATTCCAGCAAACTTGTTCCTGGTGATATTTGCCGGCAACCTTCGCAAAATAAATTAATTGTGCACGCTGTGTTGGGCAACGTGGTTCAACGTTTAATTATTAATTACTAGAATTAATTATTATGGTCCGGTTTGCGAATACCACGTCGCAACTGATTTTGACGAAAATTAAATAGAAGAGAGTTATATCAGCGAATTAATATTAATCTGCGTATATTGCAATGCTAAATATTTTCCATTTGAATTAACAGCAAATAAAAAATTTAAAAATTGTTATCATAAAGCAAAAATAAAATTACTTACTGATGTTGATTATTCTAATGAAATGAAACAATTCGCAATGGACAATTCTACTAATTGTAATGACTTTATGAAGAACATTAGATCCTATAATAATGCAATTTCTTTTGCTACGTTTGGTGCTTCACTACAGAAAGGAGTCCGCCAATAAGTATAAAGACGTTCCAAGACGTATAAATCATGCTTTATCTTTTACTTTTACTAGCGATATTTCATTTGCAAAAAAAATGATTTTCGGGAAATGAAAAGAAAAGCCAAAATTAACCGACAAAGTTTCATTTTTAACATTGCAAGTATATCTATATATACAAATTTTGAATGTATATAGATATACTTCAAATGCTTTCCGTTGGCGTTCTCCTTTCTTGGTAAATGTCCATTAGTAATACGAATTTGTGGCCCAATTTGTCACAATGATCAACAAAGAAAATATGGTCTATTATATATTATAGATAATGAAGAAGCTAACCGAACATGAATAGAAAGTAATAATAAAAATAATATTCAAGTATATAAAAATTGGATAATATTTTAAGAAAAATGAATCCTTATGCTCATGCTTACAAAATGATGCATGAAGTCGAAACTAAAGAAAATTTTTTAGTATGTTACTATTTTATAAAAAAGGAAAGTGAGTTAAAATTGCCTTCTAAATCAATTAAGGACGTAGGTATTCGATTTTAAATATTCAACAATAGGCTATTTTTCATCACTTTTTAACATTTTTCAAAGTAGCACCAAAATTCGAGAAATCAGTATTTTTTTATCCAGTCCAGGACAAAGCCTTCGTATTTGCACATTTTCTAAATGTTACCAAATTAACAGTTTTTGATATTTTAAAAAAATCCAACGCGGTTAGATTTGTATTGGTATAAGCTTTCTTTTTGTTCTAGGTTTGCTCTGAAACGTTAATTTGGCTTAAAGTTACGTTTATTTAAATTTGACCTAAAATGCAAAAAAACACGTTTTTTGTTATTTTATAATGCTTACAACGTCGGTCTACCTAAATTTTTTTTTTCCGAAATTTGGGTGAAACTCGGTTTTTGTAGGTAGAAAATGATCCCGTAGTTATTGCAATGGATATTTGAATTTCATATACGTATATTGACGTTTGAAAATATTTTTTTTTGCATTCTTGCGCACGACTTATCGGATTACTGCAAGGTCTAAAATGTCTTGTATTTTCAGTGTTATCACAGATAATATCCATATTATAGGTAACTTTTAAAACTAATAAGAATATGTTTTATTAAATTTAATGGCCTGTACGAGCCAGAATATATAAATATTCGTAATCATTAGTGCAAGGTATGCTGCAATTCGTAGCCCCTACACCAAGTTCAATGAGTATAGATAATTTAATACTGGAGGCGAAAAATATTAATGTGGAAATAAAAATTATTATTAAGGTAACTTTAAATATTAATATAAAGAAAGTGTATGATAAAATTATATATGTAATGAATGTTTCGACCACAACTGCCAGTAATAGTAATATAGTTTAAAGTAATTTTTATTTTTATTTTTTGATAACAATTTTTGACCTATCTTTGCTATTTTACTCGTTTTTGTATATTTATCATTACAATTCGTCGAAAAACTTGTCATACTATATAATACCGTGGGCGCCACAGATGATTTCTGTTAAGTTAATTCTATATAGGTTATTGATAAAACAGAAAGCGCGGTCCTGCACAACAATGTTTTGTCGGGTACGACATTCCCTTAAGGCAAATCTGTACGCTCATATAATAATTTTATGTTAAAAAGGCTAACAATTGTAAATATTTTGACAGAAACAGATATTATAAGTAGTAAAGTATTAAAGCCCAGATATATTTAACAAACTTCAAATTTGGATCCAGTTTATGAAAATTGGTAAATAAGTAAATATATATTCGATTAGTGTAAAACAACAGCATACTTTATTTTCATGCGAAGATTTGAATATTGGTCAATATGAGATGTTGACATATTTTAATAACTCTTTATAATGCTACATTTGTATTACATCAACGATTACATTTACTTTCACAACAAAATATAATTTCAGATATTTATTAATTTTATCATAAAGTATTAATGGTATTTATAACTAAATTAAATAAAAATACTAAATTTCATCTTATATTAAAGTATCTTCATCTTTAGGTTGAGAAACTATTGACATAGAATATTGAGAATTACTACCTAAACTTGATTGTGTTATAAGTGCCGCTTTATCACCAGCAATACTATTTAAAGAATAATCTGGTGAACTACCATCGAAAGCGATATAATTCGTTGTGGTGCTACTAGTTGATGGCAAATCTGGTGATGCCAGCGGCGGTGCATTATTTATTTCATTGCTATTATTTTCTAATGACACAATTTGCATACTATACGATTCTTTGTAACCAGATGTACTAGACGTGTCGTCATCCCACGATATATCAGACTGCGGTCTTACTTGAAGAAGATGGTGAATATTATGATGCAATGTTTGCTGCGGAAGAATTTGTAGTGTCGAAGTAGTCTGATATTGTTCTTGTGAAGTATGGACGCACCAATTAATATCGCTTTGTTGTGTAGAGACAGAGTTTCGTACTAATTGCACCGAAAGCGTATTTGAAGATGTAGTGTATACAGCTGGAATTTCTGACACTGACACAGAAGTAATTGGTTTCTCTTGAGAAAATGTATATTCTCCCATATATGGTGATAAAGATAATCTTGACTCCTCTGGAACCTAGAAATTTATAAAGAAAAAATGTTATATTACATGTATATATACTACTTACAGAAGGCAGTAGCCAATTTTTTAATTTGTATCACTTAACCCTAAAATAGCGTATTATAATATAAAAGTGTTTATTGGGGTTTAAAGTAAAGGTTAAATAAGGTCCTAAACACCAAAAATTTGATATACTTGATAAATTCGATAAATTTGATACATTTGTTTTTGCGCTTTTATAAGTACAATAATTTTAAAAATTTATGAGTACAGTAGATCCTGCTACTTTTAAGTGAAATATTTTTGGAACATATTTTAGAATAAACTAATAACAAATTATTAAATTTTTAGAACGCGAGTTTAAGGGCCTTTTATGCGAGCAAACAATTTCATTGATTTATGTTGTAAATTAATAAATCTACAACAATTTTTATGTATTAAACAAAATGAATTTATCGTTCGTAAATATGTATTTGTATATAATATCGGTCTCAATGAACTAAATACTTTACTTTAGAATAAAGCAGGCCTATTGTACTCAATGACCACTATGGTTGGTGGAATTTCCCAGAGCACGGCCTTTTTAAAAAAAATTAAAGGCGTTTCGTCCTCGATCTCCAGCTTGGATTCCTCAGTAAAGAACTGGAGATCTTACCTTAGACGCTTGTTGCAAGATGAACCGCGATGCCAGCAAGATGTTCTGCGGCTATATATATATATGGGGTATTCCACGTGAAGTGGTCCGATCAAAATTTTAAAATGCACCAAATTTTGGATACATATTGCAAATGTTTTTCAGAATACAGAAAAAAATTTTTAGGTACTGGAATTTATCAGCTCAAAAGTTATTCTAACCTCAAAAATTGAACATTTTCTAGTTTTTTTCAACACCAGATGGGTTAACCGCTATTTAACTCAAAATCTATCAACTTTTACTATACAACATTATATGTAATATTCGTTGCTAATTATGTCTAGAATTTATCCTTCTGGGTTAGAATTTCTAATCTCAAGGTCAATGTCACATAAACTACATGTCAATATTCAACTTAAAAAAAGTGTAAGTGCGCCACAATTGATTTTTTTATCCAAAAGACTAAAAGAAAGCTTGGAGCAATACCTTTCAAATGATCTGTAGCATTTTTATGGCCTTCAATTCTGTAAAAAGTTATGATAATTTAAAGAAACACGAAATTTTTTTAAAAATTTAAATGGGAAACACCATGCTAATTTTTGTGAATTTTTTGTCTTTCTTTAAACTATCATAACTTTTTACAGAATTAAAGGCCATAAAAATGCTACAGACCATTTGAAAGGTATTGCTCCAAGCTTTCTTTTAGTCTTTTGGATAAAAAAATCAATTGTGGCGCACTTACACTTTTTTTAAGTTGAATATTGACATGTAGTTTATGTAACATAGACCTTGAGATTAGAAATTCTAACCCAGAAGGATAAATTCTAGACATAATTAGCAACGAATATTACATATAATGTTGTATAGTAAAAGTTGATAGATTTTGAGTTAAATAGCGGTTAACCCAGCTGGTGTTGAAAAAACTTGGAAAAATTCACTTTTTGAGGTTAGAATAACTTTTGAGCAAAAAGATTCCAGTACCTAAAAATTTTTTTCTTTATTCTGAAAAACATTTGCAATGTGTACCCAAAATTTGATGCATTTTAAAATTTTGATCGGACCACTTCACGTGGAATATCCCATATATATAGCCGCAGGTTCACGTATATAACGCGGTTCATCTTGCGACAAGCGTCTAAGGTAAGATCTCCAGTTCTTTACTGAGGATTCCAAGCTGGAGATCGAAAACGAAACGCCTTTAATTTTTTTTAAAAAGGCCGTGCTCTGGGAAATTCCACCAACCATAGTGGACAAAGAGTATAATAGGCCTGCTTTATTCTAAAATAAAGTATTTAGTTCGGTGATACCGATATTATATACATAATTTTTATGTATGTTCAAAAATATTTGGAGCTGATAAATCAACAACAAAAATGTAAAAAGCTCCAAAAATACGTCCATTATCCATCCGGGAACTCCTATGTCCACTGGTAGAAGAATTTCTACTCTCTTGTCGGCCTCCTGCCGCCCTTCGAGATTCGGATCTCCTACGAGTAGGTTCGCGATCAGACTGATACTCATAGGACGATTTCGTCTGTGTACACTGATCGCATGTAGCCACCGCACGCTTATCTTGAGACGTTTCTCTACGTCTGTTCGATTTCTCTCTAGGACCTTGTGTTTACGGTTGGACTAACGTTTATGAGTACATCTCTCCTTACAGCTCTCACGACGTTTATTGTTACTAGAGGCTCTACTTACTGAACGGTTTTGTTGTGGTTTTCTGTTCGAAGTCATGTACTCCCGCCTCTCTCCTCTATTTTGCCCTTCACAAGTCCTAGAAGAGGTCATATCTATTCCTATCATCGACAAATTTACGTTCGGTTGGGTTGGCCTCAGATTGCCTGATTTCGTATTGTCTAGAGATGTATGCTCGTGACATACGACGGTCGGCTACCGCTTGCGAATCCATGTCAATATATTCTATTGGCAGTGCACTCTCTCCAATGCCAAGATGTCTGCTGTTTCTCTGATTCACATTTGGAAGATATTGTGCGGGTGCATAAATACCTTTCAGGTGAGCAGACGTCACGGTCATAACCGTCGACGTTGCGGCTGTGCATGAAGCTACAGCCAAAGAAACGGGGACATAAGGAATTGTTGGTGCTGCGGTGGTCGCTACCCATATGCCACAAACCGTCTAAATATAGCACCTGTTGATGTTGAACCTGAGCTTTGCGCATTATTCATTAGCGAGTTTCTGAACAGTCCCCTTGACGACGGAGTTATATCTGCTTCAAGAATGTGTACCCTGTCACCAGCAACTCTTTCGCGATCTTCCGTTTCTGACATTCTAGAGGTTTGTGTATAGGCTCTGCCCTTACATTCTCATCGTACTCTGAGAATCATGGGATCTCCAGAATAATGCCTACACATCTAATACGGTGACCCAAAGGCGTTCGAGGCACTCGACCTCCACGCAATTTGCGTTTGAATATAAACGTTCCAAATGGACATACACTGCCTCAATCGGAAGTTTTTTCGTTTCCCGACTTATATCCCTAGATATGCGTAATTTACATATAGGCTGGTCCATTCGTGCTTCATAGCTTACGACATCCCTAGTGTTTCAAATATTTCGGAAATATGCAATTTTCAATTCAAAATCATTTCATTGGATTCACAACAATAAAATAATTATTATTTGCAACGAGTAGAAAAATTGTAAATTTACACCGATCAGTGCACCAACAAAATTATTTCACTAACCAAAATCCAAAATGTGAATTAATTATTTAACTCGCTCACAAGTTTAAATAATTAATGTTTATAATATTATCTTGTGACTTACACACACTAAGACTCTGTATAATTATGTTGCTTCATCAAGCACAAATAATTATTAGCAAAAGAAAAGCTTAAGTTATCACAATATCGTCGGTAATTTACATACTTTTAAACATGTTTCAATTGTTCATTATAACTTGAATTTAACATAACAACAGAAACAAAATTACAGTTTAGTTGAGAGAGAAAGCAAACATCTGATGTTAAATCTTGAAAAAAAGTTTCTATTTATTTTTTATTACTTAAATATATTGCTATTTTGTTCATTATAAACTTTCCGGAAGTTCAGTCTCACTTATAAAATGTAATTTTATAATGGTCTATACTATGCTTCTAAGGCTTTAAGTATAGTAATTTTTCAAAAGTTTCTATATATTTTCTTGAATGTGTTTGTAACAATTCCTATCATCGACAAATTTACGTTCGGTTGGGTTGGCCTCAGATTGCCTGATTTCGTATTGTCTAGAGATGTATGCTCGTGACATACGACGGTCGGCTACCGCTTGCGAATCCATGTCAATATATTCTATTGGCAGTGCACTCTCTCCAATGCCAAGATGTCTGCTGTTTCTCTGATTCACATTTGGAAGATATTGTGCGGGTGCATAAATACCTTTCAGGTGAGCAGACGTCACGGTCATAACCGTCGACGTTGCGGCTGTGCATGAAGCTACAGCCAAAGAAACGGGGACATAAGGAATTGTTGGTGCTGCGGTGGTCGCTACCCATATGCCACAAACCGTCTAAATATAGCACCTGTTGATGTTGAACCTGAGCTTTGCGCATTATTCATTAGCGAGTTTCTGAACAGTCCCCTTGACGACGGAGTTATATCTGCTTCAAGAATGTGTACCCTGTCACCAGCAACTCTTTCGCGATCTTCCGTTTCTGACATTCTAGAGGTTTGTGTATAGGCTCTGCCCTTACATTCTCATCGTACTCTGAGAATCATGGGATCTCCAGAATAATGCCTACACATCTAATACGGTGACCCAAAGGCGTTCGAGGCACTCGACCTCCACGCAATTTGCGTTTGAATATAAACGTTCCAAATGGACATACACTGCCTCAATCGGAAGTTTTTTCGTTTCCCGACTTATATCCCTAGATATGCGTAATTTACATATAGGCTGGTCCATTCGTGCTTCATAGCTTACGACATCCCTAGTGTTTCAAATATTTCGGAAATATGCAATTTTCAATTCAAAATCATTTCATTGGATTCACAACAATAAAATAATTATTATTTGCAACGAGTAGAAAAATTGTAAATTTACACCGATCAGTGCACCAACAAAATTATTTCACTAACCAAAATCCAAAATGTGAATTAATTATTTAACTCGCTCACAAGTTTAAATAATTAATGTTTATAATATTATCTTGTGACTTACACACACTAAGACTCTGTATAATTATGTTGCTTCATCAAGCACAAATAATTATTAGCAAAAGAAAAGCTTAAGTTATCACAATATCGTCGGTAATTTACATACTTTTAAACATGTTTCAATTGTTCATTATAACTTGAATTTAACATAACAACAGAAACAAAATTACAGTTTAGTTGAGAGAGAAAGCAAACATCTGATGTTAAATCTTGAAAAAAAGTTTCTATTTATTTTTTTATTTACTTAAAATATATTGCTATTTTGTTCATTATAAACTTTCGGAAGTTCAGTCTCACTTATAAAATGTATTTTATATGGTCTAGACTATGCTTCTAAGGCTTTAGTATATATAATTTTTCAAAAGTTCTATAATATTTTCTTGAATTGTTTTTGTAACAATTTTTTAATACCACTCATCATATTGGAAACAATAATGATTTCTGTATGTTACAAATCTTGATCTGGATCTCCAAGTCAAAAATTTAATAGATTCGAAATAAGTATTCAAATATTTTGTGACAAGCCCGTTTGTCATTGTAGTCAACATAGCTAAAGCACCAGCTGCCATTCAATTATCGGTATTTTCTTTTTGACACAGTATTATTAAATATATTTTCTCAACCACGATACCGTTAAATATGGAAAAATAACCAACAGACGAAAAGCCTTCTTTCCTACTGTTTTGCAGTATTATATAAACAATACCTATCTAACCTACGAAATTGACCACTCAATCGAAATTAAGATATATCAACTTATAAGATCTCGCTCGTGCGATCTTCTAGTCAGCTCTATCTTAATTTGGTCTCGAATAAATACATATACACATAAGAAAAAAAAAGGATCAAGCAAAAATGTAAATTTACACGGCTTTATCTTAAAATATGCAACCCAATTCAAGTAAAACTTGATATGTAATAAGATAATAAAATAAAGAATAATTTAAGATTGCGCGAAATACGTAAAAATAAAATTGTAATTTAACATTTGTCAAAACAACAATCGATCGGGCAAGTTAGCGGCGAACAGTTAGCGCTCCCATACTTGTATCGGGAGTATGCAAATGCCCCTTAACCTACCAAGCTATCTGAAATTACGTAGTTCTTAATGTTACCCTGATAGAACTTGGCGGAAACCCGCTCTCAGATTTCCTGAGTTGGGTGAGGGTGAGTGACTCGGCCCCCAATTCCGAGAGATATAGACCTCCTACGATAGTGGAGGAAGAGGATTGCCACTAGTGCGCCTCGAAATCGAGCTGTTTCGTCGAGCCTGTGTCGGCGATTCACCGTTTAACTTGCTATATTTGGTTCACTAGCACGCTTAGTTTGTCGAAGATACGCTGTTAACGATTATTCTATTCATCTGGGCGACTTCGTCAAGGGAAACTCTACCTAGGGATGAAGGGACGGCCGCTAAATCAAAGTAGACATCCTTCGGGGTGTACTACGTGCAGCGTCAAAATACTGAGGCGGGCCTTTCGAGCTCTGCCTTGGGGCACATCCGGACCGAAGTAGTTTCTCATCCAGACGAGAGTTGCTGGGATGTCTCACAGAAGGGTGTCCCTTTCATCAAAAGAGATCCTTGTGTATAAAGTTAGTAAGTCGAGTTGTGGTATACTTCCGAACTGAAGACTTTGCATAGGGTGAGATGTTAAACACCATAGTGTACAAACCTCTATCTGGTTTGTACGCTTTTTTCTCTATCAAGGGATTTTTCGAACGGTATCCCTTGGAAGGCTTGTGGAAGGATTGTCGAATGTTTTATCCTTCACAAGCTATAGCGTGCAAGCCTTCTGGCTTGTACGTTTTTTTCTCTTTCAGGGGATTTTTGAACGGTATCCCTTAGAGAGTTCGTGAAGGGAGTGACGAATGCTTTACCCTTCACGAACATTCGAACGCTAGGCCACCTACCGCAAAACCTCCCCGGGGATCCGGGGAGTAATAGGAAGATGTGCTTCGACATATCGACAGTTGGACCAGGATGACTTTACTCTGGTACGCAGGGACTGGGATCCGAGCCCCACGTTGGCGTACCTCTGAGTTGAAAGTGAAACGTTAGCGTGTCCCCAGTATTGGGTTGGACTCTGCGGGGCACGTGATTGCAAGCAGGCTTGACGGGTGAAGCGAAGAGTAACCCGGATGCCGCTTATGTTCGAAAGCGGACGACGGCGGTGAGCTAAACACCGCCGCATTCACACCGAGAATTACGACTCTAGGCTAGCCGTCGCAAGGCGGTGGGCCCCAGTAACGAGTTTCGGTACACTGTTCAAGTGGCCTCCGATCGTTGTAAACCGATCCCATAGGTGACTCTCGACGGCTTTCGTGACTTATAAAGTTATCGGAATGCCGAATCGAATCCGAAGCGCTTGGGATCATTTAGAACAAAACTATCTAATCCTGAGGGGTTACGAAAGTCGAATGACGGAGAAACCAGGGCGATCAAATACTGTCAGCTAGACGGTGCAATGTTGTCCTATGGAAAGACTCTAGAACAGTCATAGAATACATGTTACCCTGATAGAATGGCTAACCCAGAACACAGGAAGCGGGACGACTGAGACCAGGAAACAACGAAGGCTCAAGAACACGCTTTCCCTCATGCGGAAAGCAAAGACCAAATACAAGTCCGAAATTACGAGATCCAAAAAGGAGAGCTGGAAACAGTTCGTCAGCCGGGAAAGCGAGAAGGACGTATGGAGTCTTTCACACAGGCTCGCTTCAGGCAAAGTACGAATCATGAAGGCTCTCAACACTGTAACCGGAGCTAAAGGATCCACAACGACTTGGAAAGAGACCTGTGACGCTCTACTAAACACTCTAGTGCCAGACGATGACATATCGAAGGAGACGGACTTTCACGTTGAAAAACGTAGAGCCTGTCTTGGAGGGCTAGACTGCCAGGAGACACCTCCCTTCACCCGGCTTGAAATAGTTCAAGTAATCTTTGAGAACAAGAACGGGAAGAGTCCAGGCACGGACAGAGTGGAAGTAGAAGTGCTCAAAAAGTCAACTCCATTGCTAGACGAGATCGACAAACTATTCAATGCCTCTTCGAGGTATTTGAGGTATAGTGTCTTTCCCAAGAGATGGAAGGAAGGAATGCTGATCACTATACTTAAATCGCCTGACAGAGATGAGCATGAAATGAAGTCTTATAGACCGCTTTGCCTGCTCAGCGTCATGGGTAAAACCCTTGAACGCCTCATTATAAAAAGGCTTAAAGAACAGCAACAGGACGAGCCAGGGCCTATAGATATCGAAAAATCCGGAGATCAGTTCGGATTAAAATCCGGATTGTCGACGGAGGATGCCATCATGAGGCTCAGGCAACTAGTCCAATGCAGCGAAAGTTCTTATGTGATGGCGGCCCCCCTAGACATCTCAGGGGCATTCGACAACTTGTGGTGGCCGAGCCTCCTTAGTGAGCTCAAGAGTCGAAAGTGCCCAGCAAGTTTGTTTAATTTGTTGTCGAACTATCTTCAGGACAGGGAGGTTTGCATTAAAGCAAACTTCGAAGAGTCCAGGAAGAGAGTGACCAAAGGATGCCCCCAGGGATCGATTTTCGGCCCAATCGGATGGAATCTCTATTATGACACCTTACTCAGGGAGCTTCATAGTAACGGGTTTAACGCAATAGCGTACGCTGACTACATAATCACCTTAGTCGAAGGCGAAACCCGAACGAAGCTCCAAGAACATGGACAAAGAATGATGGATATTGTCGAAACCTGGTGTGAACAACACAAACTGGACATATCGATCCCGAAATCGGGAATGATACTATTGAAAGGATGACTCGTAAACCCCCAAAGGTTCAGCTGAAAGGGCAAACGATCAAAATGCTTAAGGATATGAAGTACCTTGGTGTAACCTTTCAGGAAAGGTTCGGAGTGACGAAGCACATCCAAATCATCGAATCTAAGTGGTACGACCTCCTTGGTCGCCGATCACAGATCTCTGGCGCGAATTGGGGGATGAAAAATAGATCCCTCAGCCTGGTGTATAAGTGCCTATTTACCCCCATAGTTGCGTATGCAGCTGCTGGGTGGTGAAACGGTGTGGATACTGCCGGTAAGAAGAAGCTTGCATCTTTGCAAAGACGGACTCTGATCTGGCTTTCGAAAGCGTACAACACCGTATCCCATGAAGCACTTCAGGTGATGTCTGCTGCCCTGCCCATCGACCTAGTGTTGAAGGAAAGAGTAGCTCATTACCACATCAGGTGGAGCAGATCCATCCTCGTGAACGACATGCGTTTCGAAATAGACCCCGAGAATAGAACTTTGAAAAGCAACATCTCTGAAGCCAAAAGAAAAGTTCATAATGAACTTTTGAACGAGTGGCAGAAGAGATGGGATTCTACAGAAAAGGGGTCGACCACGCGCAAGTTCATCCGCTCTGTACATGACAGGACTAGAAAGAGTTGGTTACGCCCGAACCACTACACATCGCAGTTCCTCACAGGACACGGGTCTTTTAAGTCTTACCTGTACCGTTTCGGGAAAAGCGAAGACCCGAGATGTAACTGTGGTCTCGAGCAAACTTCTGACCATATACTCTTTGACTGTCCCCGTGTAGCTAAGAGCAGACAACCACTCTTCGATGTGGTTCACAGGTATGGCCACTCGTGGCCATGTGACCCTTCGGTGTTGGTTGACTGCATAGAGATCTATCGGACGTTTAACAAATTCGCCCGAGAATTCGTTATCCCCTCAGATCGGAACTCCGAGGACGGTGACAGTGATGATTGCGACGTTACTCCACTAACACCAAATTGGAATGAATGGGAAAGTATAAGTGTTTCTAGAAAGAGGCCACTTCTCTGGCAATCCAGTGTGAAGCCGTGTACAGTGAAGCTGGTTAGCCTGTCTCACCAGGATCTCCAGTCTGTATATCGACCTTGAAAGGCATCCCCAAAGCCGGGATCGCCTGTTCGAACCCGATTAAGGAAATTGTCAGAACCCTCGACTTTGAACGGCCTCGTGTGAACAGAGGGTTCAGACACATCACGGGATACAAAGGAATTTCTCCTACAAATTGCATTAATTCGAACGTTAGGCCACCTACCGCAAAACCTTCCCGGGGATCTGGGGAGTAATAGGAAGATGTGTCTCGGCATGTCGACAGTTGGACCAGGATGACTTTACTCTGGTACGCGGGGGCTGGGTACAAGCCCCACGTTGACGTACCTCTATGTCAAAGTGAAACGTTGACGTATCACAGGAGGGTTGGACTCTGCGTGGTATGTGGTTGCAAGCAGGCTTGACGGGTAAAGCATGGTTGACCCGGATGCCGCTTATGTTCGAAAGCGGAAGACGGCGGGGAGCTAAACACCGCCGCATCCCTACCGAGGATTACGGCTCTAGGCTAACCGTCGTAAGGCGGCGTGCCATCGTAAGGAGTTTCGGTACACTAACTAGTGGCCTCTCATCGGGGTTAATCGATGCCATAGGAGGCTCTCAGAGAGTTTCACTTTTCGAACGCATCAAGGAAGCTATAGGCACCATGGCTGACAAGGGAAACCAACCAACTGTGAAGCTTAGATGACGAGGGCTTCCGGGGCAGGAAATCTGCGGATTGATGCTGTGACACAGCCCCAAGGAAAGACTCTAGTACAGTCATATAATACATGTTACCCTGATAGAATATTTGAATATTTGATAATTTAAGGATAAATGGTTAATTATTAAGGCATGTTCTGGTGTAATATCCGAATAATAAATACCTAAATAATATATAAGATCCAAATAAATATATGGTATACACGATTTTGAGCATACAGATATTTAAAAATATTAATGTGTTATTTATAATAGAATAAAGACGTGTTTTTTAAATAGCATATTTTCTGAAAATAATTATTAACATATTTAAAATGTAATGTTGTTATAAAATATTTCTCTATGTTATAAAAAAATGTAACTATTAATAGTTATATTTGAATAAATATTTTTCTTAAACATTTAAACCTATTTGAGACTAAATTATTTATTATTGAACAATTAATAAAGGTATTTAAGAGTCAGTAAAATATTTTTTTCTTAGAATTAACTTGGTGGATTGATCTTACATATAAAAAGTATATAATGTTTAGGCACAAAATTTTTTTTTAATTAATAAACAAGTATTAGTAAGCATTAGAAGCAAATCTCTTAAAAAGTAGCTTTTTTTGCAATTGAGTGTAATTATAGGTCTATGTGACATTCGTAAATGAAATAACTTCACTACAATATTAATTTTATCCCGGAAAGGGCAGAAGCGACAAAATTAGTTTTAGTTAAACAATTTAGCAACAAAATATGCTGCAAATTCTGTGTTGATAGTTTCAATAGATGCCGAGGAAAGATGGTGGCTATGCTACGTTTAGACTCTAGCCAGAATAGCCACTGTTTCTTGGGAATATCAAGAGCTACAAAATCAGTTCCGGTTGAACAAATTAACAACAAATTCTGATGTAGGTTTTGTCGTGGGCTTATAAAGTAAATATTCTAGCTTTGTAGACGTCGCTTTTTGGCCCTTGTGCCTTGCTTTTTTGCAGATACATGGAAGCGCCCTAGTTCAAGCGTTGCAACAACATATTCTACAATTTCGCGAGGCTTGCATCCGATCATTTTGCAAGAAAAGAAGCTTTACACAATTGGGGGTTTGTGTCTGTGAGTATCTGTCTCTCATGCTCAATTTCCGAACAACAGCGCCATCACTTCGTCACGGCTGTAATTTTTCACTTTCACCGCTAGATAGAGCTTATAACAAGTAATGTATCGGGGCAAGAGGCGGCTCAAGTATGTTACATATGTAATGAATTTTTGCATACAAGAGTTCTGCTACTTCAATACTTCATTTGGAAACATTTCTACTACATTAAGTGTTTAGAACAAAAAATAGCTAAAAATATTTCGAAAACAATAAATAGTAATTTTTTGGTAGAATTAACGATTGTTTTAACGAGTCAAATTGATTGTCTAATTGCACAACGTTTCGGAGACATATTTGTCTCCATCTTCAGGTGCGAAACTTAACATTATCACAATGCGTTTATCAACTTGTCATTATTTCAAACTGTCATTTTGTATCAAATTTAGTCCATATCTTCGCGTGATGTTTTGATAAAATCCTTCGTTGTCAAGCCGGTCATTGAACCCGCAACTTGGCGGAGTCATGTTATTTATACGTAGAGTATAAAATACAACTCACGAGTGTGAAATACAATATAATATACAGAGGAGTAGATTGTTTGTACCCTCTAAGTACATCAACATGACTCCGCCAAATTGCGGGTTCAATGACCGGCTTAACAACGAAGGATTTTATTAAAACATCACGCGAAGATATGGAGTAAACACTACAAAATTGATGAAAAATTTGATACAAAATGACAGTTTGAAATAATGACAAGTTGATAAACGCATTGTGATAATGTTAAGTTTAGCACCTGAAGATGGAGACAAATATGTCTCCGAAACGTTGTGCAATTAGACAATCAAATTGACTCGTTAAAGCAATCGTTAATTCTACCAAAAAATACAACTCACGAGTGTGAAATACAATATAATATATAGTAATAATGTAAAAAACACAAGGGCACTAAATATTAACAGTAGAAAAAGGAAAAGACTGACGGCAATGTTCTTAATAATAATAGCAATGATTAATAATAAGGTAAAAGACAGCGCAGTATATAAAGCTCTTTTTGCCTAAATTGTAAAAATAAATCAAATATCAGAGAGTATTTGAATTAAAATTTAAAATTAGTTTCAAACAATATATTGAATACTTTGAGTGGCGTCTCCTCCGCAACGCCTTTAAGCAGCTTCACTCCAGGAGACAGACACGTGGCAGGAAAGAAGGTACCTGCTGGCGGGGTTGCCGACCACCAGGCGTTTAGTTTAGGAGTAAATGGGGTTGCAGCATTGCAGGCTCACAGAACTTCGCCGGCAAAAATTGACAAGTTATCAAACGCGCAGAAACTTAGTTTAAGATTAGATAATACTTCTCTTTTAGATAAGAGTGGCGGCACTGTCTAATTTTTTTCTAATTAATTTATTTGTTAATTCTACATTGTTTCGGGGAACGGCTCGGCTATTTTTTCCTTCATGCTGTGCAAGCTTGATCTGGTCTTGGAAGTCGTAAAGGTTATGCATGCATTGTGGAGCATAGAAGAGAGGATGGGCAGTCAATACTCGATAATGGCGGAATATAACTGAGTTGTTATCCGAAAATAAACTCTTGAAGCAACAGCTTAAAAATTTACTTATCAAACAAAAGCTTTTTGAAAATAATATTTTAATAGAAATAAGTAATAAACATTTGGCACTTATCAATAGATTGGATAATAATCTAGAGGTAATTAATACCAACATAGTTATGCTTAACATGAGTGTGGCTACAGTGACGAATAGCGTCTTTGACCTTACGATGGCGAAGTTTTCTATTTTAGATGTTGCATAAGATCACTTAATTAATAGTCCTAATTGTAAATTTACATCGAATATGCCCGCCATACTGGTCAATGGTGGGTACGTGCTGAGGACTGCTGGATCTTTAGTCATTTTTAGTCAGTGGTGGGGTAGCTTGATATAAGATAATTTAAAATGTAAAATCCATGTAATATCCAAAATTGAGCAAACGGGTAAGCCTGGAATATCAGAGTATATTTTCTGTGAATGCAGGACAATGATGCACCACCTGCAGTCATAGCTGTTATTTATCCACCACCAAAAATTGCTTTTACCAGGGATTCTGATTCTATGGGTGATCTGAATGCCGAGATCCTGAGAGATGATGATGGTTCTAAATTCGTGCGTAAACTTTATCGGACAATGTAGCTACGACTTTTCACAATTTTTACAGTGATGATTTTAATACCAAAGTTCAGCTGGAGTGTCTCTGCACGATCTTATACGTAACCTTTGACTAGTTTGCACCAATAAAGTAGTTAAAACAACTAAATCAAGGCCGGCTTATGTGGATGCAGAGGTGTACCACTTCCAGCATAGGCGCAATGCACTTTACAGACATATTGAGACAGGTTACTGATGAAATGACAAAAAAGACTGAATTGTATCAAAATAGAATAAACGATGATCTCGCAAATAATAGCGTCTACAATGAGCTACGCAATCTTGGGCTCTTTCCGGGACAACAGAAGGACTTGAGTGGTTTTTCGTTGGAGGATTTGAATAAACACATTGCGGGTGTATCGGTCATTTTTGCAGAGGAATCTGAGGGGCGTCAATCTATCATCTAAAGAGCATATGAGAAATTGGAATAAATCAGAAGAAATTGGAATGAATGACGTTATTCTGGGGTTACACTGACTATGGGACCAAAAGAGAAAAATCTCGGTTGATCGTATGCAACCTCCTTGTTAAGCTATTCAACACCTCATTTGCCAGTAGGCTCTTTCCAGTACTGTGGCAAAGTGCTCATATCTTCATATCGTTTAAAAAGTGTGAAACTCCATCTTGTGTGTCTGATTTTCGGTCTGTCTAAGTTTATCTCAGTCAGCCTCGACTCTCAATAAACATGGCAATATCATCTGGATAATATTCCAAAAAAGATAAACAGAGTATTGCACAGCTTACGTTTTTTTCGCAAGTACACGAATGATACTCACTATAAGTGACTTGCCGAGGCTTTGCTATTCTCGCACTTGGATTATTGTTCAATGGTTTGTGAGGTAGTACCTCACTATATTTAAAATAAATTAGTAAATTAAAAAGGGAATTGATTGATAGGAAAAGGAAAGGTGGGAACGTTATCCATACCTGAAATATATAAATAGAAATTAATATGCGGATAGAATATAGATACATAAAAAGAAATAAATAATACATAAAAAGATAAAGAAAAATTACTCGTATATGCACGAGCAATGCTTATGCATCACTCGTGCTCACCTTTCCTATACTCCTTGTTACTAATGAAGCGAGGAAGTCCCACTGGCTAGTCCTGAGGGGTCGAACACGCCTTGGGATAAATACCTGAAAGTTATAAACAAAGAATGAAATATTTATTGAATAGTACTAACTAGTTAGAATTTAACTTACCTTATAACGTAGACTCCTCCTCCCTGGTAGGGACACATTTCTACACTGGAACCGAGTACGCGTAGTGAATATCCTCCCTGTCCATGTCGAAACCTGTAAATGTAGAAAATTATGTTAAATTTAGTTATAAGAAAATGATTAAAGTTAATAGGAGGAAAAGAGATAATAAATAAAGGAAAGTAAGATAATAGAGTAGGGTTAATATGATGCTTAACATGTGACAGGGAGAGGTTAGGAAAAGGTAAGCATTGGCAAGTGAATAATTAAAATAATAATAAATAACTTAGCACGAGCCATTCTCTTCACCGGTATTAAAAAGGATATTATAAAGGAGATCTTAATGGGATGGGTTATGGGTTTTAATTATATTTACATGAGATGGAAAGCATACTTACCTGCACACACCTGAGGATGATGGAATCCGACGACGGAGATGAGAGAATCGACTAAACGGACGATGGCCTCACACGCGAGTGCGTCAGCGCGGGGAAACGGGGAATCGAGATATCGTATACGTACGTGCGAAAGAGAGATAGAGATACGAGTCTTGCATTAGTGGAGGCACACGCCGTTTTACACCGGTATCAAATTAACACCACGAACTCCGTAATAGGTGGCAGTAGCGTCGGCGGCTAGATAGTATTCTAATGTCGTAGTTGTTAAATTAATGGTTTGAAATGACGGAAATGAGGGGTGCTAGCGCCGCGAATTGGCAATTAAAGCGATGAAACCGGCAAGAAGCCGGAAATAATCATTATCCGCCGAGCTGTTAAAAGTAAAGCATTATATTGAGAACTATTTAAATCTTTATATAATATTATTGAGTTAAAGAGTGTCGAAGAGCATTAATTACTATTGCCGATTTGTTGTTAGTATTTTGGGGAGAGACTTTTAGAAAATTATCCGAGGAGGATTGTAAAGACGAGTGAGAAGGAAGAAAAAGAGTTGAGAAGGAGGAAAGGCTCGCGTGCGGTAAGTGGACTGTACGCCGGCCATATTTTTATTAAATAATTAAATCGGGAGTGCGTGAAGCGTCGACACTCGGATCTTTTCGCGCGTTTTTTCATTTCTTTGTTTTGGATTAATTCGGTAATTTATTGACGGAAAATTCGTAATTAAAATGTGTTAAATAATAGAGTACGGATAATTAATGAGTTTCTCTGTGTACCGCAGTACACATATTATTTAGGATAGGTTACGGGAATCTCGGGCTAAGTTATTATTAATATTAAGGGGGAATAAAATTATATTTGATGGAGTGATTGACGTGATGGAAGTAGGTTTATTAATTTTGTAATTATACGAATCGGCGAGAAGTTATATGTACATAACGAAGTGTGAAAGTTAATAAACATTATTTTTTTCCTGATATATGCATATACACATTTAATACCTCTTTATGCACGACGAAACCACCAACCCGCCATTTTCTCGTTGGCGGAACCGGACCACGTGTAGATAGGAGTATTAGCTCTACCGATAACCGGCTTTTAAAATTAAATACGTAATTAGATTTTCCGTGCCCGAGTCAACGATTAGAATAGATCGAAACTAAAACAAGGTTTGTATCATTCTACGAATAATCGACTATAAGGATAAACAAATTATTATCAATAAATATATTATTCGTGACCAGCGTTCCGAGAATTCTATCATTTTCGATAGAAAACGCTACGTCATAATTGGCGCCCACTTTATAATTTTTTATTATCGTTTATCCCCTTTTTTCCGATAGGAAAATAGGTAATAGGTACACAAAGAAACTCAAATTAAATCGAAAAGATCCAAGTCGTGTGTGCATGAGTGAAAGAAAACTTCGATGAAACTGATGACAGTAATGATGATAGTATTGAAAATAGTAGTGATGATAATAGCGAAGAGACGTCCTCCTCAGACAGCGATAACGGAGGACATAAAAAGAAAAGTAAAAAGAAGAAATCCCAAAAGAAAAGAATGTTTGCTAGTGACTACACGAGTGCTCCGGTGATGGTAAAGAAAGCTGATGGAACATACAGATTCTGTGTTGATTATAGAGATCTAAATAAACAGACAGTAAGAGACGCATATCCAGTCCCAAATATGGACACTATATTAGACAGGATGAGACACGTTCGTTACATCTCAACAATAGATCTGCGTCAAGCATTCTACCAGATTCCCTTAGATAAAGGTAGTAAAAGATACACAGCATTTTCAATCCCAGGAAAAGGACTACTTAAATTTACAAGAATGCCATTCGGCTTAACAAACGCTCCTATGACATTCCAGAGATTGATTGATGCGTTATTTGGTCCAGAATATGTACCTTATGTGTTCGGATATTTAGACGATATTATAATAGCTACAAAGACCTTTGAAGAACACCTAAGATTACTAGAAGGGGTTCTAAGGAAGCTGGTAAAATACGGCTTGACAGTAAATAGAGATAAATGCGAATTCTGTTGTTCCAAAGTTACATATCTCGGATACGTCTTAGATAAAGATGGCCTACGACCAGATCCAGGGAAAGTAGCCTCAATAAGAAATTACCCGCCGCCAAAAGATATTAAACAATTAAGAAGATTTTTAGAAATGATTGGTTGGTACTCACGCTTCCTAGATAAACACTCGGAAACGAAAATACCACTACTAAAACTATTAAGGAAGACAATGAAATGGAAATGGGAAAAGGAACAACAAGAAGCTTTTGAGAAGTTGAAGGAAGCAATAATGACAGCACCGGTACTAGCGAGACCAGACTTCACCAAACCCTTCTGCATACAGACAGATGCCAGTAATAATGCAATCGGTGCAGTACTGACACAAACATTCGATGACGGTATACACCCAATCCTATACCTAAGCAAGGTACTCACGGACACAGAAAGGAATTATTCAACGTCAGAAAAAGAATGCCTAGCTGTTATATGGGCAATTAAGAAATTAAGACCTTACATCGAATGTTACCATTTTACTGTCATCACCGACCATATAGCATTAAAATGGCTCAAAAATAAAAAAGAACCGTCAGGTAGATTGACATGATGGGCATTAGAAATGATGGAATGGGATTTCGAAATAATACATAGAAAAGGAGCTCTTAACCACGCACATGACGCGTTATCACGCATGTTCGAGGACGCAAATGATGAAAACGTGGTGGAAACCGCGGCATTCGAAGAAATAAAAGACAGATGGAATTTAAATAGACTACATGACGTGGAGAAATTTCCAGAGAGATTTCAAAATTGGAGAATTAATGAAGGGATGTTATACAGATACAAATATGATGAATTTCTAGACCCAATCATAGATCGAGAAGAAACGTGGAGATTAGTAGTACCGCTGAATTATCGTGACAAGGTAATGCACGACGCTCATGATGTAGCTTCCGCGGTACATTGTGGATTAGGGAAAACCTATGATCGCATTGCTAGGGAGTATTACTAGCAAGGCATGTGGCACGATGTTAACAAATATGTGCAACAATGCCACATATGCCAACAATACAAAGCACCACAAAGAGCACGTTAAAGATATAATAGCTTACGTTCCACCCAGAGAATAAATGATGAGATGAATGATGGTACAAAGTATAAATGAGATAGTTAATACACTATAATAACATATATCTCTTTCTCTCTTCACCCAAAAAAAATTTTTTTTTTGAGTTATGTTTGATGCACAGGATATATTTTTTTTTCTTTCTTTTCTTTCAATGGATAATAGAAGTACAACATGGAAGGTGACAAGGACATCTATCCCACCAAAAAGACCGCACCAACCGAGGAGGAGTTGAGAGCGATTTTGGGACCACGTGAGGAAGAGTAGGTGAAGAAGTTATCCTTCTGGTTAGAAAAGCTCCCTCAACAACCACCTCCCAGACCGATCCCCTATGAAAAAAGCTGGGTCCAATGGATGGAGAACATGATTATTCAGGAAGTCCTGTCCTTAGGGTTACTTCCAGTAAAAGATAGGGAGAAAGGTGATGGCATACCAGGGTCCGAAGAGAAAAAGGAAGAAGATGATGTAAAGATGGTGATGGAATCTCCTCCTCCAGGAAGACCAATGGAGTTGGCAGCGTCGAACGAACAGGCCCCTCCAACCCCAGAAGTCAGCCTCCCTGTCTTTTCGCAGGATAGGAATGTTCTGGAGGAAGGGCTGACATGGATTGAGACAATGATGGAAAGAGAGATAGGGGTGGAGGAACCCATGAACTTCGACCCATGGGATCCAACACACCTTCCCAAAAGGAAGGTTATTGGAGGTGATAGCCAATAGCTCACCTCCAACGAACCAATCCTCAACGCAACCGATCGCTGAAAGCGGGGAACCCCTGGTGAGCTGGGTGGAAAAGTAGAGCGCGGAGGCAGTGAAGGAGCTTCACCGTACGCTTCTCCAATCTCCTGGAAGAATCACTGCCCTAATGAATGGGAAATTTGAAGTGATGGAAGAACCCCAAGGGAGAAAAAAGACTCCTGCCGCATCAATTGCATCTACACCTAGGACAGCAAAGATAGGATCACACGAGGAGAGTACATCAATCGTGACCATTCCACGGCAATCCGGGGTGATCCCGGTATTTGATGACCTTTCCCACATAATGGGATTGAGTCGATACGCGAGACGTAGGGCAAGAAGATATAACCCGAGGAGGCAACTGACAATCGACGACTATGTTAGTTTGGTTCCCAGAAAAGAAGAGAAGATTTAGAAAAGAGGGAATGGGAGCAGGAAAGAAAATTAAGAAAGGAAGAAAATCTAAGAAGAGAGGAAGAGGAAAGAAGAGAGAGAGAAAGAAGAAGAAGACAGGACCTGGAAGAAAGAGAAAGAGAGATGGAAGAAAAATTAAGAAAAGAAAAGGAAGAAAGAAAAAAAAATATGAAATAGAGAAACGAGACATAGAAAAAGAAACTAAGCTAAGAAGAGAAGAAGGAGAGAGAAGAAAGAGAGAGAAGAAATCAAGATATAGAAAGAATTGAAAAAGGAAAAGAACAAATAAAAGCTAAAGAAAGAGAAGAGAAAAGGAAGGAACATGAAAACTGGAAAGATGAAGTAGAAAGAGAACGGAAGGAGAAGAGAGAAAGAAAACAGCTAGAGAGAGAATGGGCCAGACTGACATCGAAGGAAAATAAAGATGGAAGTCGCAAATCCCCTCCTCGATCAGAAACAAACGAGGAACAGAATAGGGCCCGCAAGATGACCTGTTGGGATACAGTTCCGGGGACTTCAACTGAGACCCAGCGTCGAATATTAATACCGATCCGGTCTCTATCGACCCGACTGTGGACCCACCCTTTGGCGCATGTTATGCATGCTGGAAGGCGAGTCACCCATCCTTGCAGTGTCCCAAACCAACGGGCCACGAATACTGCGAAAACTGTGGCCGAAAAGGGGTACGAACCATATCATGCCCCAGATGCTCCCGACCGCACATCAAGAGACTGAAGGAGATAAACCCGCGCAAATACGTCGGGTTAGAGGGACCGCACCCACACAAAATCACCTCGGCGACAAGAACCACGGTAATCCCTCCGAACCCATCCTCACTCTCAGAGCGTCTCAGACATCCTCGAACAATAATTAAGAGACCGACTAATACCTCAAAGAAATCGGAGAAAAAAGAAGAAACTCCTATGGAGGTGATAGTCACAACCCTCAAAAAACTATCACCTGAGGAGCAAATTAGAATATTTGCCTCTTTAATCCTTGAAGGAAACCAGAAGGACGAAAATTAATGATGGAAAGTAGTGATGGAAGCGATGAAGAAGGAGCACACAAAACGAATGATATGATGGCAGCCGAAAGGAAAAGCAGAAATAATGATGGAAAATTTGTTTTTCTTTCAGGAAGATATGAAGTAATGATGGAAATATTTAATTTCAGATAATAATAGTATAAAATATATATAAGATGATAAAACAATTGAGGCGATGAAACAATAATAATAATAATAATCGCAGATATAATAAGGAATCGATAAATATAAGAATGATGGAAATGGACCGGCAAAATAATGATGGGATAATAATAACAACTGATGGATAAACAATAGTAAGTATTGGATGGTAACAGTAATAGTTTATTCTTATCCTATCTCTTTCTATTGATTGTACTATTATTTATAAGAATGTAGTTGTATTCCCCAAAATCCTCCCCGAATGATACATAGAAAAGAATAATTCCTTTTGGGCAGAAAAGTATCGCTTTGTGTTAGAATAAAGAAAGGTTTTTTGGGATATGTGTGTCCGGTGACGATTTTCGCTTTGGCCTTTTGTTGTAAGTGCAATCCACTCTCCTTGCAGGGGTGTGTCCTGAATTAGGGGGGGGTATTGTGAGGTAGTACCTCACTACATTTAAAATAAATTAGTAAATTAAAAAGGGATTTGATGGATAGGAAAAGGAAAGGTGGGAACGTTGTCCATACCTAAAAATATAAATAGAAATTATTATGCGGATAGAATATAGATACATAAAAAGAAATAAATAATACATAAAAAGATAAAGAAAAATTACTCGTATAAGCACGAGCAATGCTTATGCATCACTCGTGCTCACCTTTCCTATACTCCTTGTTACTAATGAAGCGAGGAAGTCCCACTGGCTAGTCCTGAGGGATCGAACACGCCTTGGGATGAATACCTGAAAGTTATAAACGAAGAATGAAATATTTATTGAATAGTACTAACTAGTTAGAATTTAACTTACCTTATAACGTAGACTCCTCCTCCCTGGTAGGGACACGCTTCTACACTGGAACCGAGTACACGTAGTGAATATCCTCCCTGTCCATGTCGAAACCTGTAAATGTAGAAAATTATGTTAAATTTAGTTATAAGAAAATGATTAAAGTTAATAGGAGGAAAAGAGATAATAAATAAAGGAAAGTAAGATAATAGAGTAGGGTTAATATTATGTTTAACATGTGACAAGGAGAGGTTAGGAAAAGGTAAATATTGGCATGTGAATAAATAAAATGATAATAAATAACTTAGCCGGAGCCATTCTCGTCACCGGTATTAAAAAGGATATTATAAAGGAGATATTAATGGGATGGGTTATGGGTTTTAAATATGTTTACATGTGATGGAAAGCATACTTACCTGCACACACCTGAGGATGATGGAAGCCGACGACGGAGATGAGAAAATCGACGAAACGGACGATGGCCTCACACCATGAGAAGACTGCTCAGTCAACGATCTCGAAACCCGCACAAATCCACGTACACCAGCACCGTCGATTCGCACCAGGTCGTCGTGTAAACAACACTACACCTCTCTCTCTCTTTCCAATACGCACGAACTTGAGAGAGACAGCGAGGAGCTCGCGCGATATGCCGATACTGCGCGCATGCATACAGGTGGCAGTAGAGAGGGGGTAAACTCGCCCGCTCTCGCACGATATGGCTGACCGAGAGAATGCGCCGGCGCGGAGAAACGGGGAATCGAGATATCGTATACATACGTGCGAAAGAAAGATAGAGATAAATCCTAGAGAGCTACTCGATAAATCCAATTCGACCGGTATCAAATTAACACCACGAACTCCGTAATAGGTGGCAGCAGCGTCGGCGGCTAGATAGTATTCTAATGACGTAGTTGTGAAACTAATGGTTTGAAATGACGGAAATGAGGGGTGCCAGCGCCGCGAATTGACAATTAAAGGGATGAAACCGGCAAGAAGCCGGAAATAATCATTATCCGCCGAGCTGTTAAAAGTAAAGCATTATATTGAGAACTATTGAAATTTTTATAGAATATTATTGAGTTAAAGACTGTCGAAGAGCATTAATTACTATTGCCGATTTGTTGTTAGTATTTTGGAGAGACGATTGTTAGTATTTTGGAGAGACTTTTGGAAAGTTATCCGAGGAGGATTGTAAAGACGAGTGAGAAGGAAGGAAAAGAGTTGAGAAGGAGGAAAGGCTCGCGTGCGGTAAGTGGACTGTGCGCCGGCCATATTTTTATTAAATAATTAAATCGGGAGTGCGTGAAGCGTCGACACTCGGATCTTTTCGCGCGTTTTTTCATTTCTTTGTTTTGGATTAATTCGGTAATTTATTGACGGAAAATTCGTAATTAAAATGTGTTAAATAATAGAGTACGGATAATTAATGAGTTTCTCTATGTACCGCAGTACACATATTATTTAGGATAGGTTACGGGAATCTCGGGCTAATTTATTACTAATATTAAGGGGGAATAAAATTATATTTGATGGAGTGATTGACGTGATGGAAGTAGGTTTATTAATTTTGTAATTATACGAATCGGCGAGAAGTTATATGTACATAACGAAGTGTGAAAGTTAATAAACATTATTTTTTTCCTGATATATGCATATACACATCTAATACCTCTTTATCCACGACGAAACCACCAACCCGCCATTTTCTCGTTGCCGGAACCGGACCACGTGTAGATAGGAGTATTAGCTCTACCGATAGCCGGCTTTTAAAATTAAATACGTAATTAGATTTTCCGTGCCCGAGACAACGATTAGAATAGATCGAAGCTAAAACAAGGTTTGTATCATTCTACGAATAATCGACTGTAAGGATAAACAAATTATTAACAATAAATATATTATTCGTGACCAGCGTTCCGAGAATTCTATCATTTTCGATAGAAAACGCTACGTCATAATTTATGCTGGAGGCCTCGCAGAAAATTAGGAAAAGGTTGCAGATATTACAGAATTATCTGCATATATAAAGCTAAACTGTGATGTATTTAGAAACATGTATTAGAGACAAAATTAAATTGTAATTTATTTTATTAAATTGATTTTTATCAAGTGTAAAAATAGCCAACAAATACAAAATTAAATTGTATAAAATAAAGTAATATATGTGAGTAATACATCACTTTACATATATTTAGGCCTTTTCTGTTCACCGGGTATCAGTTATTAGTGATCAGCGACCCTAAAAATTCCCACGGTAAAATTTTTACCGATTTTCAAAAATATAAAAGAATTAGGGCGTTTCTGAGGAGGGTGGTTGGGGACCCTCTAATGGGAATATATCAAATTTGGTCTTAGATTCGTGAATCACGATCTCAAAAGTATCAGCAATCACGTTTTTACCAAGTTTCAAGCATATCACATATTGCATCTTTCGGTCTTTGGGAGGGGGAGAGTTGGCGACCCTTCATACGAATTTACCAAATCTGACCCCGGGTTCGTGATCAGCGACCCGGGAAACCTTCAGAGTGACAATTTTATAAAGTTTCAGAAATACGAATAAATTGTGGTATATGGGCAGGAGGGGGGGGGGATTGGCCCGCTGACATGAAATGGTCAAATCTGACCTCGCATTCTTGATCAGCGACCCCAAAACCTCCCGGAATATTGTATCTCACAAAAAAATACTCATATTCCTCTAAAGCCTATATAAAAGATTTCTGTCAGTCTAAAGCTTAAAGATAACATTCCGTATTCACTGTAGGAATTGTACAAAATAGCGTATATAAAATAATACAACAGTAAATATAAATAACAGGGAAAATAACAAAGATAGTATTAGTAAAAAAATATAATCAAAAGGGGCGACAAAGCCCGACGGAAGTAGAAAGGCGTGTAAGCCCCTCGATTTTTACTTCCATAAATATTCCATTATTTATTCATTATATCATGAATTTATGATTAGACTTCATCTTCTATATGTATTTTCTGAATGTATAACAAATTCTGTCGGGATAATAAAGTCATGCATAATAAAGAAATACCGTGTTCAAAGATGTTGCTTGCCGTTATTACGTAACTCGATTTTGGCCATTTTCCTTTTTTCGTCTCCCTGATACATATATATTTATAGGTCTACTAGAAAGAAAAGTAAGACAGCGGGAAGGGAGATGTGGTGAATAGAAAAACAGATCGGACTTTACAGCCTGTGAACAAGCAACCACAGAGCTAATAACTGTTGGCACGAGTTCATATGTGGTCGTGAGGGGGAGCAAGAGTCAAACGAACTCTTTCATCAGTTTTATCAGAGCAAACTCGCCCGCTCAATTTTACTGTGAAGAGTTATGAATTAAAATTGATTGATAAAAATTTCCTATTTGCGCACTCATACTAGGCTAGGCTGTGACTGTGGATCTTTGACACTTCTAAATGAAAGTAAGAGTGATATAGAGAGTGATTGATTGATTGATACATTTTAGTGGGTATTATGGGTAGTACCCCGTATACAATTAAGAATTATAGAAAAACGATTATAAATAGATGTTGTAAATAGAATAATAATATAACATTAAACAAAATAAGGTAAAACAATAACATTGGCAATAAGTAACGCAGTAAGGCGGCAAAATAATGGAAACGCATTGGTTAACAATAATAATAAAAATAATAAAAATAATACAAATAAAATAAATAAATAAATAAATAAATAAATAAATAACAAATAAATAACAATAGTTATACGCATTAGATACGCTAGAACATTTCCACGGAAAATATGGAGCAATACAAACAAGTACAGATACAATTACCTTAAATGACTAGAGATCTAGGAAGGCCATACAAACCCCTTACGGCTGGCTCTCGCAGCCCAATTCTGACGGTCAAGCTCAAAAAGATGGAAGAGCGGATTTAAATGAAGAGAATAACAAGGGGTCAAATTCGGTATATGGAAGGTGATTAATGAGGCGAGAGGCAGTGATAATGAAGGAATTATTTAAGGATTCCGTTCTAAGGGGGTAGATAGTGAAGGGACACAGGTGGATGACGAGAAGAAGATTGGGATGTGCAAGATGCATCGCGTAGAATGAAGTGAAGGGCGATACGAGACCGGAATTTGTGACAGATGATATTAAATGCATAGGAAATTCATAATTAAGAGAATTGCCATTTATTGAAACCTTTGGGGCTATCTTTAGATCTATTCGCGAAATAAAAGCCTGACTACCCAAGATCATCACCTTTATCTTCTTAACATTCAATTTCAGTCAATTTGACCTCGTCCAGTTGTCCATCGCATTAGCGACCTCCGAGTGAATGTAGTTAAATGAGAGTGAATGGGTTATCTGAGCAGGAAATAGAGGTATACAAAGTATTTAGTAGATCTAAAGAGAAACTATGGAGGAGCGAGGGAGCAGGTTTGATCAGAAGACCCATATTTCTCAGCTCTTTCCATAGATTAGAAGAATTCTTATTGAAGCTTGATTTGATAGACTGTAAACAAATATGTAAAACAGGTTACCTTAGATTCACCAGTAGGCACTTACCTAAGAAAGCAGATCAATATCTGTCTCATTTCTGTGCTATGACCAAGATAAGACGTCGAAGTAGTTATGAATGTAATATTTGTGAGGTTGCATTGTGTATAGATCCATGCTTCGAAATTTATCATACGATAAAATTTCTGCCTTGGTTCATAACAATTTTATAAAAAAAATAAATATAACAATAATTAAATACTAGAACTAAAAATAATAATAATAAAAAAGAAAAACTCAACAAAAAATATAAAAATAAAAAATACAAAAAAAAACAAAAAAAACGGAAAAAAGGAGCTACAGAACACTCTTTACGTTCACGTCGTTAGCTCTGGGTGATTCTAAATGGGAGTTGAAAAATCTCATTTTTTTCAGAAACATAAGAAGAAATTGGGACATTGGGAGGGGAGTGGAATTTGTGTTCCCTTACATGAATTGATCAAATCCAACGCCAGATTCGTGATCAGCGATCCCGAAAACCTATAGAGGCATGATTTCGACGAGTTTCAACGATAAAAAAAATTTTATGAAGAAAAATTTTATGATATAAAATTTTGTGATATAAATTTATGATTTTATGATATTATTTATGATATAAAATTTTATGATACAAATTTTTTTTTGTACCATTTCCTGCCGGAAAGTCTATATATAGGCTTGACCTCTGACATGAACTTTATATATAGCTGATACATGATACAAGACACTAATTTGATCACTTCTAAAGGTAAGATTAAAGGTTTAAATCCCGGCAGCCTAAAGGTTAATACCCAATAAAAATTATCAATCAATCAATCAATTTCTCTTTTTCTTACGCTCAACTGCAATCCACTCACGTTACGCCGCGACACCGATCGCGGGCGAAAAGATGGCCAATAAGTTTCTTCAATTTGAAATCGGCAAGGACGTAACCGCACATTATGTCATGATCGCCATTTGTAACGTGGTATTTCCGAAATCGAATTAATTTAACATATAATGAATATTATTAATAACCGTTGGGCCGCCTTATATAGAATCCATTATTTAGATAAATAAACTGATGTTTAGAATAATATTTCTAAATTTCTGACTTGAGGGGGCTTATGGGAAATTAATTCTTTTGATTTTATGATATGGATGCTTATGTGGAAAAAATATGACTAAAGGGAGCTTGCGGGAAATTAAATAACTGAATTTTTGACTCATAAGGGCTTACAAGAATTTAAATTTCTTAATTTCTGACATATGGGAGCTTATGGAAAATTAATTTTTTAAATTTTTAAGATATGGGAGCTAATCAGAAATTAATATTCTTAATTTCTGACTTCTAGGGGCTTGGGAGAAATTACATTTCTTACTTTCTGACTATGGAGGATAATGAAATATTAAATTTGTCGCTTATGGGGCTTGTGGTAAATTAAATTTCTTAATTTCCGAATTTTCGGAACTTTAGGAAATTAAATTTCTAAATTTCTGTCATACGGGGGCTTATTGGAAATTAATTCTATTGATTCTTGATGTATCGGTCCTTATGCGAAATTAATTTTTTTTAATTTCTTGTTTATGGGGGCTTTTGGGAAACTAGTTTTTTTTTTTACTTATGGGGTCTTGTATTAAATTAAATTTTTTACTTTCTGATTATGTGGGCTTATGGAAAATTAAATGTCTAAATTTCAACTAATGGAGACATAATGAATTTAAATTTTTTAATTGCTTACTTATAAAGGCTTATAGGAAATTAATTCGTTTGACTTTTGAGATATAAGAGCTTACGGGAAATTAAATTTCTTGCTTATGGGGGCTTATGGGAAAATAAATCTTTTGATTGTTGACGTATGGCTGCCTATGGAATTAAAATTGCATAAATCCTGAGTTATAGAGGCTTGTGGAAAATTAATTTTTTATATTTTATGATACGAAGGCTTATGAAGAATTAATTTTTTATATCTTTATGGTATGGTGTCTAATGAGAAATTAAATTTCTTAGTCTCTGACTAATTAGAGCTTATGGAAAATAATTATCGGAATTCCTGACTTGTAACATCTTATAAGAATTTAAGTTTTTTAATTTCTGATTTATGGTGATTTATAGGAAATTTTTTCACATTGTAACAATAAGGTATTGTTTATCTTACCGTTTGACGAATTCGAGCAACATAAGCAAACAGTATCGTAATGTTCGCATCGCTCGGGCCGGCGAGATTCGGTTCGGCTCGGTTCGTCGTGGCTACACGTGCGAGATCGATTTCGCGCGAGCACCTGACTATAGGTAAGGGGGAGATTCGCGCGCGCTCAGGAGAGGAGATATAGCCGCCTTGTTACGCGACAGGTGATCCCCCGCCTCCCGTGTACAGCTTCGCTGTGCTGTATTTTGCCATCTGTTTTTGCGTGTGCATTTTGACCGCAGGCCGATCCTGCATTTGCAGTGAGTAGTGCAACACCGTGAATCGACCCGCAGCCACACAACCTCGGTGCACGGGCGAACGGACAATTCGTCCTACAGCGCAGCGAGAGTTAGAGAGCGAGAGTGATCGATCGGCTGGTCTTTGTTTACCAACGACTTCAGCAACTCATAAAGTAAGTGGTACCACCTCAGGCGATCGTGTTTTATTTGCAAATTAATAGATAATCTTATTGTGTTACACCAGTCTCGTTGACGGGGTATATTATTTTAGTTCGCGATATTTTTCCCCCCTCTCTCTACAAGTCGGCAGTTTACAGACTTGTAATGAAAAGTGTAGACCTCGGCGACGATTAGAGATTTTGCTTGTTATTTATCTTTATATTTATTTCAATAAATTCATTTTATTATCAGAATTCAATCCGGTGTTCAAGTAATTAAATGTAACCCACGTACGATTCCTTCCGTAATCCTAAGAGCTCGTATATTTCTGGTTGAAAAGTGTTCGACGTAATATCCCTGTTTCGCGGTTAATTTCAGATTTGATTTTTACCTGGTTGTTAACTGAAACAGTACCTCGGTTTCAGACTAACATTTAACAGATCAGGTAGAGCGGACAGGTAATATATATTTGAATATATTATTTGTATTCACTTGACGCATCGATAATCCGATTAAAGCCTGAAAAGGTTGGCAGACCACGCCAAAGAAACGTTACTTTTTTACAAAAAATCTGTCTTTTTAAGACTTTTTCCTTTGCCTTCGTCAGATCGTATATAAGTTTTTCAAGATTTCTATATATTATTTAAGTATTAATAATTATATAATGTATCTATTAACAATGATAACAGCCTTGTTTTAGAGAATTTGTTTAAATAATTATTCTATTATTTGTATTTTTGGATTTTATTTTTACTTTTTACTTTTTTGATAAGATTATATTCCACTTCTTAGATTCTATATTGTAGTTTTAATTTATTGTAAGATAAATAAATTTTAATTTTGTAAATTTTTTCGAATCTCTTGTTTTACCAATACCTTACTAGCATTGATCTCGCTGTTGTATGCCTTTCCGTTGATGGAATTTTGTTTCTGGCAAATAATATTTTTTCAATGCTATTTAGTCTTGCAGGACATGTAAGTCCAACTGCACAGGTTACTCTCTAGTGCGGAAATATTGTTCTGTGTTGTAATGCTGAGTCACATTTGCAGATTGATGTAAAAACAATATCATCTATTACTACAACGTCTTTGTGAGGCGATTGATGTTTTTCAGAATACATAGAGTTTGTGAAAATCTGAATTCCTCTTATTCGTCTATTAAAGTAAAATATGGCTTTGTTTGATCCTAGATAATTAATGTCTCCATAGGTCATCCTTTGATTATTTATTTGTAGTATCTTCTGACCTGGTGCTTCACCTGCTTGCTTTTTTCTAGCTCTTCTGTTATTTGTTTCAGCCATTTCATCAATCTTATTAAAAACTGTTTCTATTGGCGTATATCTTTCAGTTGTTAAATCAATTTTTTTTTCTTTACTAGGTATTTCTTTTTTAATTTCTATAATTTTTATGTTAGTTTTGGTTGTCTCTGTTTCTTGTAAACATATATTACGGTAATTATGAAAATAAATAACTTTAATTATTACTCCCATGTTTTTTCTGTTTCTGTAAATTTTAATTAAATATTTTTTTTATAATACAAAAACGCCATATAAAAAGCTTTTGCAATTGAAAGGACTGAAATAAAACTGGAATCGACAAGTATTTTGAATCTAACTCCCATATTTTCTTTACTTATTTATATTTTAATTACACCTTTTTTATATGTAACTTATATTCCATAATAATTTTCTGCAATTGAAAGTATTGAAATAGAAAATATTGAGGCCTCGTAATCTCGTAATCTGGAGGTCCCAGGTTCGATTCCCGGCTCCGGCCGATTGACACAAGCACCACTGGCAAATGTATTTTCAACAAGAGCTTTCTTCACCAAGACATCGTATGACCTCCGTCGCTGATTAGCACCGGTTTGGGAGCATAAAAAGAGCGACGTTAAAATAATAAAAAAAAAATATATATATTTATATATGTCTTGTGACATCCCAAATTTGATACACAAAATTTCAAGCTTTTATTTCAGCGAAATAGCATAAAAAAGCAATGCTACATAAGCTAATACTGTCGATTAGCTAATGTAGACATATCGGATCATCTCTCATAAGAAACTAAGATAGTCAAGCGGTAGAGTATCTGACTGATACGCACTACGACGGGGTTCGATTCCCGGTAAGGGAAGATTTTTTTATTTTCACTTTTAATGTATAAATAATTAATTTAAACATTGAAAAGTGGAAAATTGTAAAATTTATAATTTTAATATTTTTTTTTACATATTTGCCATTTTTGGTCAAAATATCAATGCGATACGACCAAAAATGACAAAGTTATTAATAATTAATGGTTTAAACAATTTCCATTAATTAATTAAATCAAGTTAAATATTTTAGTTGTAAGTAAACTAAAATACAACATTCAAAATTATTATTTATTATAATTTACAATGAAAATTGGTATTAAACCAATTTTCAATAAAACTGTAAGTTTTACAATAATATAGCAATAGCGTAACTATATCTATGCATAAATAATGCATCTTGTAAAACATAACACTACGAGTATTATATTCAAACAATATAATAATTAATACATTTATTATCTAATATAAGAAAATATAGACGAACAGCCAGAGTACGACGTCATGAGATAATACACGCACATATCGATGCGTGTGCTTGATATGCCGATGGTGGGAGACTTAGATCCTAAGTAGAGAGTTCCCCCACCACTGCCAAGACTTGACAAAACCAACGGATCTCGCTGCCTCAGCAGCATTTTCGTCGAGGACGACGAGCCTTTCAAGCGGCTTCTCCGCTCTGGTCGAGTCTCGCGTAAACAGACTCTTGTAATGTAAATGTTAGTTCTATTATAAAGGCATGTTAGGGTGTTCTTCCAACATCCTACATGAACATAAAATAAATTCTTTTTATTCGATTGTAATAATTGATCTTTTTTTTTATTATATTACCAAACGACCCCAATAAGGCAACCTTTTATTAGGTCTTAAGAATCTCAATGGCTTTCTTAAGGTGACGCGTGATGGGAGAATTTCTTTTCTCTCAGACCTACGTCGCTGAATGCAATTGGAGATTTTTAGACCTAGATTGTGAACACTTTTCAATTCGTAAAGTAACGCGGGATAAGAGAATTTGTTTTCTCTTTGAACTACGTTACTGAATTGAAGTGGTATCACAATCGTAAGGGGTTTCCAGTAATATATTAACTCGACGAATCAATGCTCATTCATCGATTTGTTATTGGATGGGATAATATCTCTACCCTATACGGATCGATGGATTAAATAAGACAGAAACTCAAAAAGAGGAGATTCTATCTTATTTTTTATTATGTGAATAAACTGGACCGTCACATAATAAAAATGGCGACCGTGACAGGACCCAACAGAGGTCTAATCATCAAAGATACTAAAGTATCCAACCAAGGTTTATGAATTGTGTTCCAAAATAAAATTTTCTTTTATATTTAATCAAACGCGCTAAAAGAGCAATATTGGTTGAATTGTAGCACATCATTTACCATAAACCTCTTAATTGTAATTTAATAAGATTTTTTTTTCGTTTCTTTGATCTCCTTTTGAGAAAGAATGAGTAATTTGTTCACAGATGAACAATCTAAGGAATTAGATTTAGATTCTATTTGTAATCTCGAAAATTGTGTTACAGTGCGGGAAAAATAAATAGATAATAACATACCCTATTCCGCAGAGCACGATCAAAGTATAAATTGTCGAATAACTCGAGTGGACTAGTACAATTGAATATAATAAGTAAAATTAAAAAATTTTTTTTACTATTTCTATTTTGTATTATGATTGATTACAATATAAACGATCATTTTAGCGAAATCCGCTCAAATCATTTGTTCGATATAGGCGGACAAATTACTTTGCTTAGTGAGAATTTAGAAAATAATAATATAGATGTCTCTGATTTACAGGAAGACGTTAATGAAATCCGCGATGAAATTAAGAATTTAAACAGTTTAATAAACGAGGTAACCACGGAAAACAAAAGCTTAAAGTTAAAAAGTTCCGAACTCGAAAACCGTATCAAAATATTAGAACGTGACTTATTTGATTATCAAAAAAGATTACGATGTCAAAATGTTAATTTTCATCAGCGCATAAATTTAATTGAAGATTTCATTACAAATGTTATCATTAATAATTTTCAAAAATTAAGAATTCACGATTAACTTCGATATTTAATTTAAACCTCCATTAAAAATGAAAAAATATTAAAATTAAGATAAAGCAAAGATAAGTTGAAAAACTATAAAAATAAATAGTTTAAAATCATCTTTTATTACTCTCTGATGAAGATGAATAAAACTCTATCAATCTAAAAAATAAAAAATTTGATGATAAATAGTTAAAACCATTGCGTTTATAGATTCCTTTTACTAAACGTAAATAAACTATTAAACCATTTATTAAGTGATATAAACCGATAAAATGGCATCTCAAACGAGAAGATCGGGTACTTTTCTACTTGAAATCGAGGAAGCAGCCCGAAACAACGAAAAAGATATCGTTGAACAAAAACGCGAAGTCTGGGAAAGAGCCGTAACCGAGGAACTTCATTTATTATTCGATCAAAATATTGAAAATGAAGCAACCACTATACAATTAATTGAACAGTGTCACTCTTGTAATGATACAGTTCATGAACAGATTTCGTCTATCAATAGGAATTTAATGGAAAAATTAGAGGTTTTAACGTCTAAAGCACTAAAACATTCGGACGAAATCACAAAATTATCAAAACGATTAAATATTGTTGAACAAGAAAATGATCGAGTAAATGCTAATATGCATAGTTTAAATTTAGAATTGGACGAAATACAGAAAGAAATAACTGTAAATTCAAATCCAATAGATTTAAAAAACGCGTTAATTAAATTAATAAATGATTAAGATAAACAAACGCAAATTAAAATAAGTAAAATCGAGGAAGAACTAAACGTGTTTTCCGATCGAGTTAATCAAGTCAATTTAAATACAATTAATCACACAATAGGAGAATATGTACCAAAAATAAGGTTACAACTTCCTAAATTCTCAGGAGAATCGTCAGAAGAACGCCCTATGCGATTCTTAAACGAACTTGAGAAATACGTTGTAAGCACGGCTACATCACGCGATGATATGATAAGCATTTTATCCCAAGTATTTACGAAAACGGCGAAAGATTGGTGGTATTTATTAGACTCCGATATTATCGATTTTGAAGACTTTAAAAGTAAATTTAAAGACAGGTATTGGAACAATAATATGCAACGCCATGCAAGACGAAAGATCGAGTTTGGACAATATTTTCCAAATCAAGGTACTCGTGTGGAATATGCTACGAATATCGTGGGACTAGCTCGAGAAATCGATACAATACTTACGGAAGCTGAATTAATAGAAAAAATCAGCGAGCATTTCGAGCGTGAAATTAAACATACTATAATGGGCCAACAAACCCGTGATAAACAGACTTTATTTAAAATTTTAAATGAATTCGATTCAGAACGTAATAAAAAAAAGAAGTTTTGATCAATCCGTTAACAAACCGGGAATAAATCAAAACAGTAACAAAAATTACGATTTTTCGAAAAAAGAATTCGATATAAATAAAAGCAATAATTCTAATAAAAATTATAATAGACAATCGTCTAATCAAAATACTCATTGGAATCGAAATAGTACACCCAATGTAAATTCGATTCAAATAGAGCAAAAATCAAACAAAAAAATTATTAAACCAACGTTCGCCAAAAAAGGCAATCAAGGTAATAAATCGCAAAATACCGAGAATGTAAGCGGAATCGACAAGTCATTCGAGAATATAGAAGTTCTAATTCACGCAGATCATGAGGGAAACGCGAATTAGTTGCATTTTCTTACTCGGATTCCCTAAAAATGAAAACTAATAAAGAAACAAACAAAAATGCAACTAAACGGGAAAAAATAATATCAAAACGTCACAAAAAAGCGATTAAAAATAATGCTTCGAGTAAAAATTTAATTAATGATAGCGAGACAAATAAAATAAACGTTTTCACTATTTATTCAGATCCACGCAATGATCTAATTTTTGATATCGATCCTAAAAAAGATGATAAACAACAAATTAAAGTCGATTCCTATTCTTGTCCGGAAATAAATATAATCCTCGAAAATGTTAATGTAAATGCATTAATCGACACCGGAAGTGAAATTTCATGCATATCGGAGGAATTTTATAATAAATTTAAAGATTCATTCATTAAAAGACCGACTTTACCAATTTCAGGCAAAGTTATAAAAGGCGCCACTGGGTTAAAATCTTCACACATAACTAAACAAGTTTTGTTGAATACTTATATTAACGGTTTAAAATTTCAAGTAATTTACTTAGTTATACCAAAATTGGTAAAAAATTGTATTATCGGATATAATACACAAAAAGCAATTAAAATGTTAATTAATACGGAGAAAGAAGTAATAACTTATCAAATCGGTAACGATAATGGCAAAATAAATTATAAAACTACGTCTGTCGACTCAAGCGAGTACGAGACAATGGTTATTGAATATGACGAAAACTTCATAAAAGAAGACGTTCATTTCAAAAATAATAAATCCAATTGTTTGGATTACGACTTTGATATCTCAAAAGAAGAAATCGAGTCATTAATAAAAGAGTGTAATTCGTTAAACGATACACAAAAAACGTTATTAAAAAATTTGATTTTCAAATTTAAGTCCATTTTTAAACGTACGCCGGGATTATTATTAAACTTCTAGTATCAATTAGTATTAAACGACAATTTAGCTTTCTTCAATAAACCGTACCCAATCCCGATTAATTATCGAGAAAAGGTTAAAATCGAAGTAAAACGCATGTTAGAATTTGGGTTAATTCGCCGATCAACAAGCAACTTCATAAACCCATGCGTGATCGTCCCCAAAAAAGACGGATCGATTAGAATTTGTTTAGACGCAAGGCAACTTAACGAAAAACTTATAAATGATTATGAATCCCCTCCGGGTGTTGAAGAAATCTTCATGCAATGTAAGAACAGGAATTATATGTCTAATTTTGATCTTTCCAATAGCTTTTGGCAAATTGCTTTAACAGAAGATAGTAAAAAATATACGGCTTTCATTTGCGACAATAAAGTCTATGAATTTAATGTTGTGCCATTTGGCATAAAAATAAGCAGCTCTGCTTTATTAAGGGGATTGCACAAAGCAATTACGGGACTTGACGACTTTTTACTCACATTTGTCGACGATTTATTTGTCATTTCTGACAACTTTGAAAACCACATAGATCACCTCGAAAAGTTATTTAAAAGATTACAAAAATGCAATCTGAGGTTAAATTTCAATAAATCAAACTTTGTTAAACAGGAGATAAAATTTCTAGGTAATATTATTACCAGCAAAGGGATCAAACCTGATCCAATAAAAATAAACTCAATCCATAAATTTAAAAAACCGCGCAATGTACGTGAATTACAAGGTTTTTTAGGATTTATTAATTTTTATACGAAATTCGTTAAAAATTATGCGAAGGAGACCGCTCCTTTATTAAATTTACTTCGAAAAGATGTTAAATTCGTTTGGACAAACAAACACGACGTTGCGTTTGCCAAAGTAAAAAATTTGTTCGATCAAAACGTTATATTAAACTTTGCGGATAAAGATAAAGAGTACATACTTACCACGGACGCGAGTAACTATGCAATTGCGGGAATCTTGTCTCAATTAAATGAAAATAATGAAGAGCAAATCGTGACTTTTATAAGCCGCACGCTTAAAAATTCTGAAATAAATTATTTTACGACCGAAGAAGAGATGCTAGCGATAGTCTGGTCTCTCAATAAATTAGATACTTATCTACGGGGCGCAAGATCAATCATTATTAAATCAGATCACGAAGCACTTAATTTTCTGAAAAATTGCAAATTTAGCAATTCTAGACTCCGCCGATGGAATTTGTATTTACAAAATTATAACTTAAAATTGGAATATATACCAGGAATAAAAAACTCAGCTGCAGATTATTTAAGTCGCACCGATAATAATCGAGATTATAACATCAATGATTGCGAAATTATAATTGCAACGGTAATTAATAAATCGGTAAAAAATAGCAAATTATCAATAGATTTCAAAAATCTAAAAACGTTACAAGAAAATGACGAATTTATAACTAAAATAAAAAATAAAATGGATAGTAACGAACACTACTCCAGATACGAAACCGTAAATGGATACATTTGTAAAAACTTTAACAATTTAACTCGGATCGTGCTACCCGAATCAATGTTAAAAAATTTCATTAAAGAAATACATGAATATTATGGCCACGTAGGAGCTCGTAAAATTTATAAAATGTTAATTGAATATTTTTTACACCAAAATTAAGGAAAAAATGTAATATTTATATAAAAACGTGCGATAATTGCCAAAGAAATAAATGGCTAACACACAAATATTATCCAATTTTACAGCCAATTATCGTTGATAAACCCCAACAATTATTGAGCATTGACTTTTTAGGACCTTTACCAACATCGACGGGAAATGTTAAATATATCCTATCTACAGTCGATGTATTCAGCAAGTATGTTAAATTATATGCTATAAAGAAAGCCAATACTGTTTCCGTAATAAATAAAATAAATGATTATATTGTTAATGTAAATAAAATACACGCGATTATAACAAACCACGGAACACAATTTACTTCCGATAAATGGAAAGATTATTCAGAAAAGCGAAAAATAAAAATGTTATTTTCATCGATCCGCCATCCACAAAGCAATATTGTAGAGCGAGTACATCGCGAAATTGCCCGTATTTTTAAATCTATGTTAAAAAGTCATGCGGCATGGGCGAACGAATTAAAAAAGGTTAAAAATGTAATAAATTGCGTACACCACGAAACAACAGGTTTTCCTCCTGTTGAACTTCAATTCGATGAAAATTGCAAACGAATTTGGGAAAATTACATAGATTTTAATTTCACCAAAAATAATTTAACATATCCAGAAAAACTGGAAAAAGCAAAATTAAATATGCACAATTGTTTAAATAATAGAGCCAAAAAGGCTAATTCAAGTAATAAACATTTTACATTCAAAATCAATGATTATGTATTAATTAAAGCTCTTAACGTTTCAAAAGAAAACGAAAAGAAAACGGCAAAATTCATGTCACCCTACGAGGGACCATATAAAATAATTGAAAAAGTTGGATTAGACACATATATGCTATACGACGACAAAATTAATAAAGAACGAGGCAAATTTCATGTCTCTAATTTGAAAAAATATTATTTCGAAAATGATAACTAAGATACATTATTTGAAATAAAATCTAGCAATATATATGTACAATTTATATGTGAATATGGAGTAACAGAATAAAAATTTATTTGCCCTCTATTTTTCTCACACATGTATATTTATATCTATATATAAAAGCAAGCTAAATTGCGAGCTAGAGGACACAAGGGTCACTAAAATTCTAGCTCTTGCACCCTTCCAAGCACAGGTGTGGATCATTTGCTCTTTACGACTCGCTATAGTCACCTCGATAAACACACCTCACATCAGAAGATGCCGGATTTTACGCAACAAGTCGAACATTTAAATGTGGTCGATGCACAAACGCAAACCGCGTTTATCTGGATAATGGCACTGTATGGCACTCATACAGCCGTATCTGCTTGAGAATTATGCATCCACGCAACCAGTGGATAAAAAGCAAGAAACCCGTATCAATAAACGGATGCCACACTCAGCATAACAACCCATTTATAAAAAACGCGGTAACTCAAACTGCAAAAAGGGAAAAGCGTAAATATGAAGAGGACAACCTCAAGGAAATCGACAAACGTCTCCATGCTATACAGGCAAAAATTGAGGAAGTCCAAAACGATATAAATAACAACAATTTATACAACAACAACAACGCAGAAAACTCACCAGCAAACGAGGATGCCAGTGGACTTAATGAATTATTTGATTCATTGGATAATCAAGGTGTATCTAGTAATCGCGACGACTTAAGCATGTCCATGGGGCAATTCAAGACATACTTGCGCACTGGAGAAAGACCTGAATCACGTCACAGGAATAAATAATTTAGGTAAATTAAATCATAGATTTAACTTAAAAAATATAGTTTTAATAAAAAAATTCGTAAGTTCCATATTCACATACGAATTCAATGCTACTAAATAGATTTTTTTCAATTATGTCACAATATGCCTAAAACTTATGCGAAATTTGTAATTAAAATTTTTTTTCTTTTTATACATACAAAATTTGTAATAACAAATTTAAGGGGGGTAAAGCCCGCACCAAAAAATTTAAAATTTACATGCATCAAATTCAACAAATTGAATTATCGCAAAAATCAGTAAAATCCAGAATATTGTATATCAATTTTGTGTATAATTAGTTTGCAACAAGCTCAAGCTTAAACACTAAATTAGTGTTGGAATAAAACAGGAGAGAAGGGCTTTGCTTTTAATGATAAACTCACCGTTTATATTATAAAAGAAATAAAACAATTTATTCTATATATATATAATATGTATGTACACTGGGGAAGGCCTTGGTACATCCGACCGTGTCGGGATCCGTGGCTCGAGTGCAGTAGCGGGAGAAACCGATCTCGCCGCGCCGCCGCTTGCGTCGCTTCCTCCGGGGTCCTCCCCACTCCTCGTTACTCAATTGGTAACGATAGAGAGAGAGAGAAAGAGAGAGAGAGAGAGAGAGAGAGACTATCACGTCTTATTTCCAACAATTAGATAAAAAATTTTTTTTGTTTCGAATTTTATATCAAATTTAAAGGGGAGTAATGTGACATCCCAAATTTGATACACAAAATTTCAAGCTTTTATTTCAGCGAAATAGCATAAAAAAGCAATGCTACATAAGCTAATACTGTCGATTAGCTAATGTAGACATATCGGATCATCTCTCATAAGAAACTAAGATAGTCAAGCGGTAGAGTATCTGACTGATACGCGCTACGACGGGGTTCGATTCCCGGTTAGGGAAGATTTTTTTATTTTCACTTTTAATGTTTAAATAATTAATTTAAACATTGAAAAGTGGAAAATTGTAAAATTTATAATTTTATTATTTTTTTTTACATATTTGCCATTTTGGTCAAAATATCAATGCGATACGACCAAAAATGACAAAGTTATTATAATTAATGGTTTAAACAATTTCCATTAATTAATTAAATCAAGTTAAATATTTAGTTGTAAGTAAACTAAAATACAACATTCAAAATTATTATTTATTATAATTTACAATGTATTAAACCAATTTTCAATAAAACTGTAAGTTTTACAATAATATAGCAATAGCGTAACTATATCTATGCATAAATAATGCATCTTGTAAAACATAACACTACGAGTATTATATTCAAACAATATAATAATTAATACATTTATTATCTAATATAAGAAAATATAGACGAACAGCCAGAGTACGACGTCATGAGATAATACACGCACATATCGATGCGTGTGCTTGATATGCCGATGGTGGGAGACTTAGATCCTAAGTAGAGAGTTCCCCCACCACTGCCAAGACTTGACAAAACCAACGGATCTCGCTGCCTCAGCAGCATTTTCGTCGAGGACGACGAGCCTTTCAAGCGGCTTCTCCGCTCTGGTCGAGTCTCGCGTAAACAGACTCTTGTAATGTAAATGTTAGTTCTATTATAAAGGCATGTTAGGGTGTTCTTCCAACATCCTACATGAACATAAAATAAATTCTTTTTATTCGATTGTAATAATTGATCTTTTTTTTTATTATATTACCAAACGACCCCAATAAGGCAACCTTTTATTAGGTCTTAAGAATCTCAATGGCTTTCTTAAGGTGACGCGTGATGGGAGAATTTCTTTTCTCTCAGACCTACGTCGCTGAATGCAATTGGAGATTTTTAGACCTAGATTGTGAACACTTTTCAATTCGTAAAGTAACGCGGGATAAGAGAATTTGTTTTCTCTTTGAACTACGTTACTGAATTGAAGTGGTATCACAATCGTAAGGGGTTTCCAGTAATATATTAACTCGACGAATCAATGCTCATTCATCGATTTGTTATTGGATGGGATAATATCTCTACCCTATACGGATCGATGGATTAAATAAGACAGAAACTCAAAAAGAGGAGATTCTATCTTATTTTTTATTATGTGAATAAACTGGACCGTCACATAATAAAAATGGCGACCGTGACAGGACCCAACAGAGGTCTAATCATCAAAGATACTAAAGTATCCAACCAAGGTTTATGAATTGTGTTCCAAAATAAAATTTTCTTTTATATTTAATCAAACGCGCTAAAAGAGCAATATTGGTTGAATTGTAGCACATCATTTACCATAAACCTCTTAATTGTAATTTAATAAGATTTTTTTTTCGTTTCTTTGATCTCCTTTTGAGAAAGAATGAGTAATTTGTTCACAGATGAACAATCTAAGGAATTAGATTTAGATTCTATTTGTAATCTCGAAAATTGTGTTACAGTGCGGGAAAAATAAATAGATAATAACATACCCTATTCCGCAGAGCACGATCAAAGTATAAATTGTCGAATAACTCGAGTGGACTAGTACAATTGAATATAATAAGTAAAATTAAAAAATTTTTTTTACTATTTCTATTTTGTATTATGATTGATTACAATATAAACGATCATTTTAGCGAAATCCGCTCAAATCATTTGTTCGATATAGGCGGACAAATTACTTTGCTTAGTGAGAATTTAGAAAATAATAATATAGATGTCTCTGATTTACAGGAAGACGTTAATGAAATCCGCGATGAAATTAAGAATTTAAACAGTTTAATAAACGAGGTAACCACGGAAAACAAAAGCTTAAAGTTAAAAAGTTCCGAACTCGAAAACCGTATCAAAATATTAGAACGTGACTTATTTGATTATCAAAAAAGATTACGATGTCAAAATGTTAATTTTCATCAGCGCATAAATTTAATTGAAGATTTCATTACAAATGTTATCATTAATAATTTTCAAAAATTAAGAATTCACGATTAACTTCGATATTTAATTTAAACCTCCATTAAAAATGAAAAAATATTAAAATTAAGATAAAGCAAAGATAAGTTGAAAAACTATAAAAATAAATAGTTTAAAATCATCTTTTATTACTCTCTGATGAAGATGAATAAAACTCTATCAATCTAAAAAATAAAAAATTTGATGATAAATAGTTAAAACCATTGCGTTTATAGATTCCTTTTACTAAACGTAAATAAACTATTAAACCATTTATTAAGTGATATAAACCGATAAAATGGCATCTCAAACGAGAAGATCGGGTACTTTTCTACTTGAAATCGAGGAAGCAGCCCGAAACAACGAAAAAGATATCGTTGAACAAAAACGCGAAGTCTGGGAAAGAGCCGTAACCGAGGAACTTCATTTATTATTCGATCAAAATATTGAAAATGAAGCAACCACTATACAATTAATTGAACAGTGTCACTCTTGTAATGATACAGTTCATGAACAGATTTCGTCTATCAATAGGAATTTAATGGAAAAATTAGAGGTTTTAACGTCTAAAGCACTAAAACATTCGGACGAAATCACAAAATTATCAAAACGATTAAATATTGTTGAACAAGAAAATGATCGAGTAAATGCTAATATGCATAGTTTAAATTTAGAATTGGACGAAATACAGAAAGAAATAACTGTAAATTCAAATCCAATAGATTTAAAAAACGCGTTAATTAAATTAATAAATGATTAAGATAAACAAACGCAAATTAAAATAAGTAAAATCGAGGAAGAACTAAACGTGTTTTCCGATCGAGTTAATCAAGTCAATTTAAATACAATTAATCACACAATAGGAGAATATGTACCAAAAATAAGGTTACAACTTCCTAAATTCTCAGGAGAATCGTCAGAAGAACGCCCTATGCGATTCTTAAACGAACTTGAGAAATACGTTGTAAGCACGGCTACATCACGCGATGATATGATAAGCATTTTATCCCAAGTATTTACGAAAACGGCGAAAGATTGGTGGTATTTATTAGACTCCGATATTATCGATTTTGAAGACTTTAAAAGTAAATTTAAAGACAGGTATTGGAACAATAATATGCAACGCCATGCAAGACGAAAGATCGAGTTTGGACAATATTTTCCAAATCAAGGTACTCGTGTGGAATATGCTACGAATATCGTGGGACTAGCTCGAGAAATCGATACAATACTTACGGAAGCTGAATTAATAGAAAAAATCAGCGAGCATTTCGAGCGTGAAATTAAACATACTATAATGGGCCAACAAACCCGTGATAAACAGACTTTATTTAAAATTTTAAATGAATTCGATTCAGAACGTAATAAAAAAAAGAAGTTTTGATCAATCCGTTAACAAACCGGGAATAAATCAAAACAGTAACAAAAATTACGATTTTTCGAAAAAAGAATTCGATATAAATAAAAGCAATAATTCTAATAAAAATTATAATAGACAATCGTCTAATCAAAATACTCATTGGAATCGAAATAGTACACCCAATGTAAATTCGATTCAAATAGAGCAAAAATCAAACAAAAAAATTATTAAACCAACGTTCGCCAAAAAAGGCAATCAAGGTAATAAATCGCAAAATACCGAGAATGTAAGCGGAATCGACAAGTCATTCGAGAATATAGAAGTTCTAATTCACGCAGATCATGAGGGAAACGCGAATTAGTTGCATTTTCTTACTCGGATTCCCTAAAAATGAAAACTAATAAAGAAACAAACAAAAATGCAACTAAACGGGAAAAAATAATATCAAAACGTCACAAAAAAGCGATTAAAAATAATGCTTCGAGTAAAAATTTAATTAATGATAGCGAGACAAATAAAATAAACGTTTTCACTATTTATTCAGATCCACGCAATGATCTAATTTTTGATATCGATCCTAAAAAGATGATAAACAACAAATTAAAGTCGATTCCTATTCTTGTCCGGAAATAAATATAATCCTCGAAAATGTTAATGTAAATGCATTAATCGACACCGGAAGTGAAATTTCATGCATATCGGAGGAATTTTATAATAAATTTAAAGATTCATTCATTAAAAGACCGACTTTACCAATTTCAGGCAAAGTTATAAAAGGCGCCACTGGGTTAAAATCTTCACACATAACTAAACAAGTTTTGTTGAATACTTATATTAACGGTTTAAAATTTCAAGTAATTTACTTAGTTATACCAAAATTGGTAAAAAATTGTATTATCGGATATAATACACAAAAAGCAATTAAAATGTTAATTAATACGGAGAAAGAAGTAATAACTTATCAAATCGGTAACGATAATGGCAAAATAAATTATAAAACTACGTCTGTCGACTCAAGCGAGTACGAGACAATGGTTATTGAATATGACGAAAACTTCATAAAAGAAGACGTTCATTTCAAAAATAATAAATCCAATTGTTTGGATTACGACTTTGATATCTCAAAAGAAGAAATCGAGTCATTAATAAAAGAGTGTAATTCGTTAAACGATACACAAAAAACGTTATTAAAAAATTTGATTTTCAAATTTAAGTCCATTTTTAAACGTACGCCGGGATTATTATTAAACTTCTAGTATCAATTAGTATTAAACGACAATTTAGCTTTCTTCAATAAACCGTACCCAATCCCGATTAATTATCGAGAAAAGGTTAAAATCGAAGTAAAACGCATGTTAGAATTTGGGTTAATTCGCCGATCAACAAGCAACTTCATAAACCCATGCGTGATCGTCCCCAAAAAAGACGGATCGATTAGAATTTGTTTAGACGCAAGGCAACTTAACGAAAAACTTATAAATGATTATGAATCCCCTCCGGGTGTTGAAGAAATCTTCATGCAATGTAAGAACAGGAATTATATGTCTAATTTTGATCTTTCCAATAGCTTTTGGCAAATTGCTTTAACAGAAGATAGTAAAAAATATACGGCTTTCATTTGCGACAATAAAGTCTATGAATTTAATGTTGTGCCATTTGGCATAAAAATAAGCAGCTCTGCTTTATTAAGGGGATTGCACAAAGCAATTACGGGACTTGACGACTTTTTACTCACATTTGTCGACGATTTATTTGTCATTTCTGACAACTTTGAAAACCACATAGATCACCTCGAAAAGTTATTTAAAAGATTACAAAAATGCAATCTGAGGTTAAATTTCAATAAATCAAACTTTGTTAAACAGGAGATAAAATTTCTAGGTAATATTATTACCAGCAAAGGGATCAAACCTGATCCAATAAAAATAAACTCAATCCATAAATTTAAAAAACCGCGCAATGTACGTGAATTACAAGGTTTTTTAGGATTTATTAATTTTTATACGAAATTCGTTAAAAATTATGCGAAGGAGACCGCTCCTTTATTAAATTTACTTCGAAAAGATGTTAAATTCGTTTGGACAAACAAACACGACGTTGCGTTTGCCAAAGTAAAAAATTTGTTCGATCAAAACGTTATATTAAACTTTGCGGATAAAGATAAAGAGTACATACTTACCACGGACGCGAGTAACTATGCAATTGCGGGAATCTTGTCTCAATTAAATGAAAATAATGAAGAGCAAATCGTGACTTTTATAAGCCGCACGCTTAAAAATTCTGAAATAAATTATTTTACGACCGAAGAAGAGATGCTAGCGATAGTCTGGTCTCTCAATAAATTAGATACTTATCTACGGGGCGCAAGATCAATCATTATTAAATCAGATCACGAAGCACTTAATTTTCTGAAAAATTGCAAATTTAGCAATTCTAGACTCCGCCGATGGAATTTGTATTTACAAAATTATAACTTAAAATTGGAATATATACCAGGAATAAAAAACTCAGCTGCAGATTATTTAAGTCGCACCGATAATAATCGAGATAATAACATCAATGATTGCGAAATTATAATTGCAACGGTAATTAATAAATCGGTAAAAAATAGCAAATTATCAATAGATTTCAAAAATCTAAAAACGTTACAAGAAAATGACGAATTTATAACTAAAATAAAAAATAAAATGGATAGTAACGAACACTACTCCAGATACGAAACCGTAAATGGATACATTTGTAAAAACTTTAACAATTTAACTCGGATCGTGCTACCCGAATCAATGTTAAAAAATTTCATTAAAGAAATACATGAATATTATGGCCACGTAGGAGCTCGTAAAATTTATAAAATGTTAATTGAATATTTTTTACACCAAAATTAAGGAAAAAATGTAATATTTATATAAAAACGTGCGATAATTGCCAAAGAAATAAATGGCTAACACACAAATATTATCCAATTTTACAGCCAATTATCGTTGATAAACCCCAACAATTATTGAGCATTGACTTTTTAGGACCTTTACCAACATCGACGGGAAATGTTAAATATATCCTATCTACAGTCGATGTATTCAGCAAGTATGTTAAATTATATGCTATAAAGAAAGCCAATACTGTTTCCGTAATAAATAAAATAAATGATTATATTGTTAATGTAAATAAAATACACGCGATTATAACAAACCACGGAACACAATTTACTTCCGATAAATGGAAAGATTATTCAGAAAAGCGAAAAATAAAAATGTTATTTTCATCGATCCGCCATCCACAAAGCAATATTGTAGAGCGAGTACATCGCGAAATTGCCCGTATTTTTAAATCTATGTTAAAAAGTCATGCGGCATGGGCGAACGAATTAAAAAAGGTTAAAAATGTAATAAATTGCGTACACCACGAAACAACAGGTTTTCCTCCTGTTGAACTTCAATTCGATGAAAATTGCAAACGAATTTGGGAAAATTACATAGATTTTAATTTCACCAAAAATAATTTAACATATCCAGAAAAACTGGAAAAAGCAAAATTAAATATGCACAATTGTTTAAATAATAGAGCCAAAAAGGCTAATTCAAGTAATAAACATTTTACATTCAAAATCAATGATTATGTATTAATTAAAGCTCTTAACGTTTCAAAAGAAAACGAAAAGAAAACGGCAAAATTCATGTCACCCTACGAGGGACCATATAAAATAATTGAAAAAGTTGGATTAGACACATATATGCTATACGACGACAAAATTAATAAAGAACGAGGCAAATTTCATGTCTCTAATTTGAAAAAATATTATTTCGAAAATGATAACTAAGATACATTATTTGAAATAAAATCTAGCAATATATATGTACAATTTATATGTGAATATGGAGTAACAGAATAAAAATTTATTTGCCCTCTATTTTTCTCACACATGTATATTTATATCTATATATAAAAGCAAGCTAAATTGCGAGCTAGAGGACACAAGGGTCACTAAAATTCTAGCTCTTGCACCCTTCCAAGCACAGGTGTGGATCATTTGCTCTTTACGACTCGCTATAGTCACCTCGATAAACACACCTCACATCAGAAGATGCCGGATTTTACGCAACAAGTCGAACATTTAAATGTGGTCGATGCACAAACGCAAACCGCGTTTTATCTGGATAATGGCACTGTATGGCACTCATACAGCCGTATCTGCTTGAGAATTATGCATCCACGCAACCAGTGGATAAAAAGCAAGAAACCCGTATCAATAAACGGATGCCACACTCAGCATAACAACCCATTTATAAAAAACGCGGTAACTCAAACTGCAAAAAGGGAAAAGCGTAAATATGAAGAGGACAACCTCAAGGAAATCGACAAACGTCTCCATGCTATACAGGCAAAAATTGAGGAAGTCCAAAACGATATAAATAACAACAATTTATACAACAACAACAACGCAGAAAACTCACCAGCAAACGAGGATGCCAGTGGACTTAATGAATTATTTGATTCATTGGATAATCAAGGTGTATCTAGTAATCGCGACGACTTAAGCATGTCCATGGGGCAATTCAAGACATACTTGCGCACTGGAGAAAGACCTGAATCACGTCACAGGAATAAATAATTTAGGTAAATTAAATCATAGATTTAACTTAAAAAATATAGTTTTAATAAAAAAATTCGTAAGTTCCATATTCACATACGAATTCAATGCTACTAAATAGATTTTTTTCAATTATGTCACAATATGCCTAAAACTTATGCGAAATTTGTAATTAAAATTTTTTTTCTTTTTATACATACAAAATTTGTAATAACAAATTTAAGGGGGGTAAAGCCCGCACCAAAAAATTTAAAATTTACATGCATCAAATTCAACAAATTGAATTATCGCAAAAATCAGTAAAATCCAGAATATTGTATATCAATTTTGTGTATAATTAGTTTGCAACAAGCTCAAGCTTAAACACTAAATTAGTGTTGGAATAAAACAGGAGAGAAGGGCTTTGCTTTTAATGATAAACTCACCGTTTATATTATAAAAGAAATAAAACAATTTATTCTATATATATATAATATGTATGTACACTGGGGAAGGCCTTGGTACATCCGACCGTGTCGGGATCCGTGGCTCGAGTGCAGTAGCGGGAGAAACCGATCTCGCCGCGCCGCCGCTTGCGTCGCTTCCTCCGGGGTCCTCCCCACTCCTCGTTACTCAATTGGTAACGATAGAGAGAGAGAGAAAGAGAGAGAGAGAGAGAGAGAGAGACTATCACGTCTTATTTCCAACAATTAGATAAAAAATTTTTTTTGTTTCGAATTTTATATCAAATTTAAAGGGGAGTAATGTGACATCCCAAATTTGATACACAAAATTTCAAGCTTTTATTTCAGCGAAATAGCATAAAAAAGCAATGCTACATAAGCTAATACTGTCGATTAGCTAATGTAGACATATCGGATCATCTCTCATAAGAAACTAAGATAGTCAAGCGGTAGAGTATCTGACTGATACGCGCTACGACGGGGTTCGATTCCCGGTTAGGGAAGATTTTTTTATTTTCACTTTTAATGTTTAAATAATTAATTTAAACATTGAAAAGTGGAAAATTGTAAAATTTATAATTTTATTATTTTTTTTTACATATTTGCCATTTTGGTCAAAATATCAATGCGATACGACCAAAAATGACAAAGTTATTTAATTAATGGTTTAAACAATTTCCATTAATTAATTAAATCAAGTTAAATATTTTAGTTGTAAGTAAACTAAAATACAACATTCAAAATTATTATTTATTATAATTTACAATGTATTAAACCAATTTTCAATAAAACTGTAAGTTTTACAATAATATAGCAATAGCGTAACTATATCTATGCATAAATAATGCATCTTGTAAAACATAACACTACGAGTATTATATTCAAACAATATAATAATACATTTATTATCTAATATAAGAAAATATAGACGAACAGCCAGAGTACGACGTCATGAGATAATACACGCACATATCGATGCGTGTGCTTGATATGCCGATGGTGGGAGACTTAGATCCTGAGTAGAGAGTTCCCCCACCACTGCCAAGACTTGACAAAACCAACGGCTCTCGCTGCCTCAGCAGCATTTTCGTCGAGGACGACGAGCCTTTCAAGCGGCCTCTCCGCTCTGGTCGAGTCTCGCGTAAACAGACTCTTGTAATGTAAATGTTAGTTCTATTATAAAGGCATATTAGGGTGTTCTTCCAACATCCTACATGAACATAAAATAAATTCTTTTTATTCGATTGTAATAATTGATCTTTTTTTTTATTATATTACCAAACGACCCCAATAAGGCAACCTTTTATTAGGTCTTAAGAATCTCAATGGCTTTCTTAAGGTGACGCGTGATGGAAGAATTTGTTTTCTCTCAGACCTACGTCGCTGAATGCAATTGGAGATTTTTAGACCTAGATTGTGAACACTTTTTAATTCGTAAAGTAACGCGGGATAAGAGAATTTGTTTTCTCTTTGAACTACGTTACTGAATTGAAGTGGTATCACAATCGTAAGGGGTTTCCTGTAATATATTAACTCGACGAATCAATGCTCATTCATCGATTTGTTATTGGATGGGATAATATCTCTACCCTATACGGATCGATGGATTAAATAAGACAGAAACTCAAAAAGAGGAGATTCTATCTTATTTTTTATTATGTGAATAAACTGGACCGTCACAATCTATATATATACATATATATATATATATATATATATATATATATTGTGACTACCTAATGTATATATATATATATAAGATATAGAAGAAGCAAATAAGTGACAGCGTAACAGTTAATGTATAGGCTTGTCATACTGAACAACCGAGTTCAAATCTTGACAAAGGGAAAATTTTTTTATTTTAATAAAATTAAATTATTTACTTATAAAATTATTAAAATTAATAAAAAATATAAATAATTTAATTTTATTTTTATTTTTTGTACAAAACGAAAATTTAAACCAATTATTAATGGATTTAAAGCATTTTTGTAAAAGTTGCGAAATTTGTGAATAATAAATAATAATTATTTAAACATTATTATTTATTATTGTAATAAAAGAATTTTTGTTTATAGGTACAACCGATAGATGGATTTTAGTATAAAATAACGACTAGCAATTAAGAATAGTATATAAGGTAATATAAGGATGGAAGATTGGAAGGAGAGTTAGACTCTTATTAAATTCAATACTACTCTCGTAGTGATACCAGTATTGCGCGTGGTCCACTTCCTTGATAGTATAGAGTTTCATTTTTGTAAATGTTGAAAGACATTCTTATATTAAGCCTCGTGGTGATACCAGCATTGAGCTTGGTCCACCTCCTTGGTATAATACACTATACATTAGAATAAATTCTATTTTCTAAAACTTTATTTCTTTTCTTTCTTTGTTAGGATAAGAGTCGAAACCCTACACTTACCTACACACAAATATATTACGAACTGCTACTAAGATGGCAAGGCGCGCATCTTAGTATTTTGTTTCGTATCACACACAACACAACCAACATTAATAATAAAAAAAACTGACATATTAAGGTGCCCTAAAGAGAACAAGGTGCGTCTCTTTAGGTTCTCCAACACTTCTAAATTTCAGGTCCGTGATGTAAGAAATGTGTACGTCACATAAAAATATGGCGCTCGGACAGGGACCTGAAATATTATATATTATATTATAAAAATCGGAAAATAGCGATTTTTTTTTATTTTGATTATCGATTAAAAAATTAATAGAATATGATCAATTGTTACCGAGATACATGATTTAGTGAGCCAAGGTCGGCACAAAATTTTATTACTACTAGTTTTTTAGTACTATGAAAAGACAAAATAAAAAATTTTTTTTGTTTGCTAAGTTGCTTTACTTTGATGGCCTATTTATTAAAATATTAAACAATCGATTTAAATTCTAGGAAATATTTACTATTATATCTATTTTTGTTAAGATAATAAAATGGAATTTAACAAACGTTTTTCAGGTACGCATATGCGCGAGATAGAATTAATGTTGGAAAATAATGAAAATGAAAATATAGGTAACTCGAGATTAAATTGGGAAAAAGCAGTTACGGATGAACCTGAATATCTATTTAAACACGATGAGGATATTGATAATAAAATTCTAAGTTTAAATAAATCACAAAAAAATGATAATAAAGAATTAATTGATTGGATTAATACAATTAAAGTTAATTGTCATGATCAAATGGAAGCAATGGCAAATAAAATCAAAACTATGTCTGAAAACATCAATTTTTTGGAGAATAGAGTTGAATTAATTGAAAAGGAAAATGATAAATTTATTACAAAATTAGCTAATTTAAATGAAGAAATAAATATTATTCAGGATGGCATTAATAAAGATGCAAATGTTTTAATTATTAAAGATAAATTAATTAAAATACTAGAAGAAAATAATACTAGAAATGAATTTAAATTTAAGGAAATAGATAAAGATATAAAATTAATAAATAATAAAATTCAAAATCCAAATTTGTCATTAATTAAATATAATTCCCAAATTGAAAATTCATTTAAAATTCATTTAAATATGCCTAAATTTTCGGGTAAAGAAAATGAAAGTCCAATGAGATATTTAGATGAGTTGCAAAAATATTTACACAATACAGTAAATAGTCATGAGGAAATGATCTCTGTAATTTCTCAATCTCTTGTAGATGCTGCTAAAGAATGGTGGTATCTACAGGAAATAGAAGTTAATAATTTTGAAGATTTTAAAACAAAAGTTATGGGAAGATATTGGAATTCAAATATGCAACGCCAGGCGCGGAGAAAAATTGAATTTGGCCAATATTATTCAGGAAAATTAACAAGAGTAGAATATGCTACTTATAATTTAGGTTTGGCTCGAGAAGTTAATCTTGAATTAAACGAGAATGATTTAGTCGAAAAAATTAGTGAACATTTTGAACGAGAGATTAAACACTTAATTTTAGGTCAGCAAAATGAAACAAAAAATGTCGTAATTAAAATATTAACGGATTTTGATGGAGATAAAACTCGGAATAAATCGGTTGAATATTTACCAAATAAATCTAATACATTTAATTCTAATTATGAAAAAAGTAAAGGTACAAAAACTTTTAATAAACCGAATTATAATAATAATATGAATAAAACTTGGCAAAGAAATAGTACGCCGTATGTTAATACTATAAAATTAGATGAAAATGGTTATAAAAAAAATAGCAAAATTATAAAAAGTAATAATCCCCAAAAAAGTATTGAATAATTAAAAAATCAAACAACGATAGATAGTGAAAATGATATTGTAGTACATAGTCCAGAGTCGGGAAACGAAAATTAGTTGCATTTAGAAACTTGGAACCCCAAAATAATTTTAAGAAATTAAAGAAAATACGATATAAAAAACAAAATGCAACTGATGGGGAAAAAATAAAGAGAAAAGAAATTATTTCAAATAACGTAATTAATAAACAAATAATTGAAGAATATGATATCCAATTTAATATAAATACAATATTCGAAAATCCATTAGAAGATTTAACGTATGATATAAATGGAACAAATGAAACAAGTAGAAATGATGATCTTAATGTACTAAAATGTCCCGAAATTAAATTTAAACTAGAAAACATTGAAACGAAAGCTTGATTGATACCGGAAGTCAAATATCATGTATATCAGAAGAACTTTTCTTAAAATATAAAGATATTTTTATAAACGTCCTATACTACCGATTTCAGATAAAGTTATCAAAGGAGCCACTGGATTAAAATCAACTAGAATCAATAAACAAATTTTACTAAAAACAAATTTTAATGGAATAGAGATAAATTTAATTTATCTAGTAATTCCAAAATTAGTAAGAGATTGCATTATTGGGTATGATTCTCAGAAAAAATTGAAAATGCTAATAGATACAGTAAATATAATGTGACGCCAGTTCAGGTGCGCGTGTGTTTCGTGCATTTTTCAGTGCATGAGAGGCACGGGCATCTGAACTATAGGGAACGTATACAGTAAATGAAAAAATATTCTTCAAAATAGGTAAACAAGACGGTGTAATAAGTTATAAAACAATGCAAATAAACTCTGAAGAGTATGCTTCATTATCAATTGAATTCGATGAAGTTTTCGATGAAAAAGAATTCTCCTGTTCCAATGATAAAAAATCAATAAATCACTTAGATTATGAATTAAATATAACTAGTAAAGAAATTGAAAACATGATTAGTATTTGTGACACCATAAATCATGCACAAAAAACTAAGTTAAAAAATTTAATATTAAAACATAAAACCGTATTTAAACGTTCGCCTGGACAATTATTAGATTTTAAATATAAATTAGTATTAAAAGATGAAATTACTTATTTTACAAAACCTTATCCAATACCCTTGAAATATCGAGAAAAAGTAAAGAATGAAGTTGAAAAAATGTTAAATTTTGGGTTAATACGTAGATCAACTAGTCCATTTATAAATCCATGTGTTATTGTTCCTAAAAAGGATGGATCTATTCGAATATGTTTAGATGCGAGAAAGCTAAATGAAAAGTTAATAAATGATTAAGAATCACCACCCGGTGTGGAAGAAATATTCATGCAATGTAGAAACAGAAATTATATGTCAAATTTTGATTTGTCTAATAGTTTTTGGCAGATAGCATTATCGGAAGAAAGTAAAAAATATACTGATTTATTTGTGATAATAAAGTATATGAATTTAATGTTGTACCATTTGGTATTAAGATATGTAGTGCTGCACTATTGCGAGGATTAGATAAAGCTATATCGGGATTAGATGATTTTTTATTATCATTTGTTGACGATTTAGTAGTAATATCTGAATATTTCGATATTCATTTAGAACACTTAGATAAATTATTTACAAGATTACAAAACTGTAATTTAAGGTTAAATTTGCAAAATCCAATTTTGTGAAAAAAGAAATTAAATTTTTAGAAAATAGAATTTATTCTAATGTATAGTGTATTATACCAAGGAGGTGGACCAAGCTCAATGCTGGTATCACCACGAGGCTTAATATAAGAATGTCTTTCAACATTTACAAAAATGAAACTCTATACTATCAAGGAAGTGGACCACGCGCAATAATGGTATCACTACGAGAGTAGCATTGAGTTTAATAAGAGTCTAACTCTCCTTCCAATCTTCCATCCTTATATTACCTTACATACTATTCTTAATTGCTAGTCGTTATTTTATACTAAAATCCATCTATCGGTTGTACCTATAAACAAAAATTCTTTTATTACAGTAATAAATAATAATGTTTAAATAATTGTTATTTATTATTTACAAATTTCGCAACTTTTACAAAAATGCTTTAAATCCATTAATAATTTCTTTAAATTTTCGTTTTGTACAAAAAATAAAAATAAAATTAAATTATTTATAATTTTTATTAATTATAATAATTTTATAAGTAAATAAATTAATTTTATCCAAATAAAAAAATTTTCCCTTTGTCAAGATTTGAACTCGGTTGTTCAGTATGACAAGCCTATACATTAACCTGTTACGCTGTCACTTATTTGCTTCTTCTATATCTTATATATATATATATATATATACACATTAGGTAGTCACAATATATATATATATATATATATATATATATATATAAAGTCTCTGCAATTGAAAGTACTTAAATCAAAGCGGCATAATCGACAAGCATTTTGTATCTTACCGTAAATTTGAGTTTCATTAAACATTTACATATATTTCTTAAACTCTAGAAAAAGTTTCTGCAATAGAAAGTACTGAAATCAAAGCGGAATAGTCGACAAGTATTTTTTACCATACCGTAAATTGTATTTGGATTAAACGTTTATATATTGTTTCTTAAACTCCATAAAAAGTTTCTGCAATAGAAAGTACTGAAATCAAAGTGGAATCAACAACTATTAATTTTTAAAAATACAAATATCTATTAAATTGAAAACAAACATTTTTTCAGAAAGGTATCCTACAAATTTACATTTCAATTCTAGTCCTGTCATGTCCTACAAACAATAAATAAATAATTTTTTAATTATTTTATTAATTTTTGCGAAACTGATAAAAAATTAATTTCTTACTTTTTTATTCTCTTTAAATACACAATGTCTATCCTTCCCGTGTCTTACAGCAATAGATAAACAATTTTATATAATAATAATAATATTCATTGGTGCAAAATTAATTTCTGCTAAACTAATAAAAAAGTAATTTCTCTCTTTTTTATTCTCTTTACATAAAATAATACTTAGTATCTCACACCCACACAAAACGCACCAGTCCTTCAGCTCTTTTATCACGTCAAATATCACGGCGGTTATCAACACGTTGTTGTTGCCGTGCGCCCGCGAATTCGATACTCCCAGCTGGGCGCGCACGATTCACGCGCGTTCGTGCGCGCGCCGCGCTGTATATCATCTTTCGCGTTGCTTACCTGATCGGTAACTCGCTTATCCTTATAGGTGTTTAAGAAACAATATATAAACGTTTAATTAAAATACAATTTATGGTATGGTAAAAAATACTTGTTGACTATTCCGCTTTGATTTCAGTACTTTCTATTGCGGAAACTTTTTCTGGAGTTTAAGAAATATATGTAGATGTTTAATTAAACTCTAATTTATGGTAAGATACAAAATACTTGTCGATTATGCCGCTTTGATTTCAGTACTTTCAATTACAGAGACTTTATATATATATGTAAAATGTTAAATATAAGTTACATATAAAAAAGATGTAATTAAAATATAAATAAGTAGAGAAAATGTGGAAGTTAAATTCAAAATACTTGTAGATTCCAGTTTGATTTCAGTCCTTTCAATTGCAAAAGCTTCTTATATGGACTTTTTGTCATATAAAAAAAAATATTTAATTAAAATTCAAAGAAACAGGAAAAACATGGGAGTAATAATTAAAGTTATATATTTTCATAATTACCATAAATCATTTGTTACCGCACTACTGCTGTATGTATAATATCTAATAGCTAATAAATATTTCCTTACCAAATATAAGTGAAAAATTAGTATTTTAATATAAGGAATAAACATTAATTATAACATATATTTGCAAACATTTATCAGTAAATAATAATGCAATGTTTTTAAGAATATTTTTTATAAAATTGTTCTGTACAAATGTTTTTTCTTAAACGCTAGTAATTTTTCTATTTATTTAGTTACACTTTTCTTTTGCTTTTTCAGCCCTTTATTCACTTTCTTCTTGAATTCGTTAATGTTAATATCACGTTTTGGCTGAACAACGTCTACTTTACTTTCTTCAGGAGGTACAAATGCCTTAGCCCTTCTCTCCTCTCGTTTTTTAGTAGCCTCTTTGTGCATTGCTGCTTGTTCCTTTCGTATTTTGGCTCTCCTTTGTTCTTCCTTAAGGAAGTATTCACCGGAAACCAATTCCTTATCAATTATTCTTTCTTGTTGAGGGGGTGGAAAAGGTATGTATGGTTTCTTAATTTTTTTATTCTTTGGAGTTTTTCGTTTGCTCACATTTTTACTATTAAACTTGGGTAAGAATCTTTCCCAATTTTCATTTTTCAATTTGGGATCCTTCGCAAGTTCTCTTTCAATCATTAAGGCTTTAATAGTATAAATAGTATGAATATTTTTCATAGTATTTTTGGCGATACGCTGTACCTGCTGTAAACCTTTATTATAAGGGCCCAATGCAGGTACAGTTTGACATTGCACTACTATATAACAATTTGTCAGTAATACGATAAACTTTAAAGTATAACCATTAGATTCAATTAGCCTTTGAACAAATTTTTCCTTATATCTAACAAATCATTATATTTTAATAATATCAGCACCCATATCGTCTTGTAACACACGAACTGCTTGTTCAAATGGTACAGAACGGGACATAAGTTTTATCATATCAAAGACTTTAATAATAATATACGGAACCCATGTTTTTCTTATAGTTTTAACTGTCATACTCCCTTCTATAAGGTCCAATTCTGCTTTGACAAAATGCTCGCTCAATGCCTTTTGTACCAGTACCCAACATTCTTTCAAATACTTTTCCCTGTATCTGGGAAAAAGAGTCGCAAAGGAACTCTCTTCTAATAATCGATGTGGATTATCTTTCAGCTTCAATTCAGGTATTTTTAAAGACCACGCATTTGCTATTAACATTCAGCTCATTAACAACATCGAATTTCTTCACTATGCATTTATGAATTCGAACCGGATTTATTATAAAGTGAAGAATTATATAAAAAATAGATGTGAGATTTGTCGTTGCATAAATACATAGTATAATTTTAAATTTACGAAAATATAAAAAATCTGAGGGGTTAGTTAGCTGTATAATAAGGGTAACGCGCCTGCATATTTGCGTCCACGCGCTATCGCGCCTTTTGGTACATAATTTCTTTGGTTAGTTTATCTATTATTATTTCGTTTTTTGAGTATAGAGTGATCATTTTAAAGTAGTTAAAATTCGAGATACAGCGATGTTGTCTATTATTATAATATTTACAGTTACCATTTGCGCATATATGAGCTCTTATATCAAGTACTATGTTCTCGTGTTGTTCTAAGTCATTTATGGAAAATATACCTATTTTCAAGAGATCTTTTAGATCAGTTAGTGTCAGGACTTTTGGGCCAGGTTTTTTTGTTGTACCTGTGTAGCCACTTCCCATCCCAAATTCTTTGGAGATGCAGAAACCACATCACGGTTATGTGGAACTGAAAGGGGGGGGGGTGTAACGATATGGTAATGTTTACCTTACCATTTGACTAGGTACGTTGTGGCTACATGGGCGAGATCGATTTCACGCGCGAAAGATTCGAGCGCGCTCATGAGAGGAGATATAGCCGCGTTGTTACGCGACAGGTGATCCCCCCGCGTCCTGTGTTCAGCTTCGCTGTGCTGTATTTTGCCGTGTGTTTTCGCGTGTGTATTTCCACTGCAGGCCGATCATGATAATTCTTCACTTTACAGTAAATCCGGTTCGAATGCATAAATGCATAGTGAAGAAATTCGATGTTATTAAAGTTGCTTGCTGAATTCCGTTTCTTGATTATTGTTATTTCCACTTTTTTTTCATTCGATTCAAACAAAAAGAGATAGCGTCATAGGAGATGCGAAAGATAGAAAGAGACGACATTTTTTCCAGCCCGTGAGAGAACGCCTACAGACGTAAACACTGTTGGCAAGTTGTTTGAGAAGTGGCCACTAGGGGGAGATTCTGCGCTACTCTCAGCTATTATACACATAGTATATATATATGTATATATATATACATATATATATTATTAGATATAAACCATTTCATAGTGTCAGAAAGAATAATAAAAAAAGATAAAGCTTGTTACTAACTATTTGAGATACTGATTTAAAAGAAAAATGACTGATTTCCAAGGAGAAAACGAGCTGAATGTTAATGGCAATGCGTGGTCTTTAAAAATACCTGAATTGAAGCCGAAAGATAATCCATATCGATTATTAGGAGAGAGTTCCTTTGCGACTCTTTTTCCCACGTACAGGGAAAAGTATTTGAAAGAATGTTGGCCACTGGTACAAAAGGCAATTGAGCGAGCATTTTGTCGAAGCAGAGTTCGACCTTATAAAAGGGAGTATGACAGAGAAGCTATAAGCCACGTCTCTTTTCCTTAGGCCACGCTCACTCAAACGGTAAAGCGCGCTGATTGGCTTACTTTTAAATAACAATGAAACAAATTCTATTTACCGGAGAGAAAAATGATAAAAGACTTTTTGACTCAGAATTTTTTCCTCTATCCAATGGTATATCGTTGGACATATCTTTTCGGAACACCCTGTGTATATATATATATAAATATATATATATATATAAAGTCTCAGCAGACCGACACGGTGGCGGAGTGGCAGAAACGCACCTCGGCCGGTCATGAAAGTTAAGCAGCACCGAGCGCGGTTGGCACTTGGATGGGTGACCGTTCTCGCACGTAGCTTAAATGATCGGTTAGGTGTTTTTTCACATTCCACAACGTGAGCGGGAGGTGTGAGACATTCGGTTTCGGTGTTAAAGTCTACGCAATGTGACCTTGCCACCCAAACAGAATTGTTCTCGAATGCACCGCCCTTCTCGGAGGAGGTTTTCCTAATAGGCATTTATCCCACGGGGTTTGGCCACAGGTTTTCCCGCTCTCCATGGGCATAACCCCGAGCGAATGCGAGAAGGTGGGGTAACGGGGGGAAATTGGAAAGAAAAAACAAAAACAGGAATAAATAAAGGTGTAGCGAATACGTACGTAAAAACCCGAGAAGGGTATACGTGGAACCTACCAAAATTTTATAAAGTCTCAGCAATTGAAAGTTTTGAAATCAAAGCGGCATAATCGACAAGTATTCTGTATCGTACCGTAAATTTGTGTTATTTAAACATTTACATATATTTCTTAAACTCTAGAAAAAGTTTCTGCAATAGAAAGTACGGAATCAAAGCGGAATAGTCGACAAGTATTTTTTACCATACGATAAATTGAATTTCAATTAAACGTTTATATATTGTTTCTTAAACTTCATAAAAAGTTTCTGCAATAGAAATTACTGAAATCAAAGAGGAATAATCGACAAGTATATTTTACCACATTTTTAATTTAACCATATCTTTTATATAATAATTCTTAAACTCCATAAAAAGTTTCGGCAATAGAAAGTACTGAAATCAAAGTGGAATCAATAAGTATTTATTTTTAAAAGTACAATTATCTATTGAATTGAAAACAAACATTTTTTCAAAAAGTATCCTACAAATTTACATTTCAATTCTGGTCCTGTCATGTCCTACAAGCAATAAATAAATAATTTTTTAATTATTTTATTAATTTCTGCGAAACTGATAAGAAATAAATTTCTCACTTTTTATTCTCTTTAAATACACAATGTCTATCTTTCCCGTGTCTTACAGCAATAGATAAACAATTTTATATAATAATAATAATATTCATTTGTGCAAAATTAATTGCTGCAAAATTAATAAAAAAAGTAATTTCTCTCTTTTTTATTCTCTTTCAATAAAATAATACTTGCACCACTCGTTGAAATGCCATCTTACTGTTTTATAGTAAGTCTAATTCGAACTGCATAACACACTGCATATTCATGTTTCTATATGGGGCTTATATATATTTTAAGGTAAGATTAAGTATATGACTTAATGTTTCTCATGAGACCCGTATATATCGTAACAGCAATTAAGTTTTATTTGACTTCTGCAGTTAAACAAAGTACCGACACTTGACAACTATTTTATGATTAGAAAAAGAATAGACACGTTCAATTTCAAATTAGAAATATTACGTTTTAAACATTAGATTGCTTTATTTCAATTTTTTTTAAACTATCATCAGGTTACTAGAGGATATTAGTAAATCATAAAAAACTTATGAAACTTTTAACCAACGGTGTTGCAAGTATTATTTTATTTAAAGAGAATAAAAAAGAGAGAAATTACTTTTTTATTAGTTTTGTAGAAATTAATTTTGCACAAATGAATATTATTATTATTATATAAAATTGTTTATCTATTGCTGTAAGACACGGGAAAGATAGACATTATGTATTTAAAGAGAATAAAAAAGTGAAAAATTTATTTTTTATCAGTTTCGCAGAAATTAATAAAATAATTAAAAAATTATTTATTTATTGCTTGTAGGACATGACAGGACCAGAATTGAAATGTAAATTTGTAGGATACTGTTTGAAAAAATGTTTGTTTTCAATTCAATAGATAATTGTACTTTTAAAAATAAATACTTATTGATTCCACTTTGATTTCAGTACTTTCTATTGCAAAATTTTTCTGGAGTTTAAGAAATATATATAAACATTAATTAAACACACATTTACGGTAAGATCAAAATACTTGTCGATTATGCCGCTTAGATTTCAGTACTTTCAATTGCAGAAAACTATTATGGAATATAAGTTACATATAAAAAAGGTGTAATAAAATATAAATAAGTAGAGAAAATATGGAAGTTATATTCAAAATACTTGTCGATTCCAGTTTGATTTCAGTCTTTTCAATTGCAAAAGCTTCTTATATGGAGATTTGTAATATAAAAAAAATATTTAATTAAAATTCAAAGTGACAGACAAAATATTTTTTTTTTATTATTATTTTAACGTCGCTCTTTTTATGCTCCCAAACCGGTGCTAATCAGCGACGGAGGTCATACGATGTCTTGGTGAAGAAAGCATTTGTTGAAAATACATTAGCCAGTGGTGCTTGTATCAATCGGCCGGGGCCGGGAATCGAACCTGGGACCTCCAGATTACGAGCCCGACGCCCTACTGATCGAGACATCGCAGACCTCTGAGAAAATATTAAATTCATTCATAATTACCATAAATAATTTATTGTTACCGTACTACTGCTGTATATATAATATTATCTAATAAATATTTTATTACCAAACATAAGTGAACAATTAGTATTTTAATATTTATTCCAATAAATTCATTTTATTATTAGAATTCAATCCGGTGTTCAAGTAATTGTATGTAAGCCACGTACGATTCCTTCCATAATCCTAAGAGCTCGTATATTTCTGGTTGACAAGTGCTCGACGCGATATCCCTGTTTCGTGGTCAATTTCAGATTTGATTTTTACCTGGTTGTTCTCTGAAACAGTACCTCGGTTTCAGACTAACACTTAACAGATTTGGTAGAGGGGACAGGTGTTCTCTTGATTTTTGACGTATGGGTGCTTATAAGAAATTAAATTTCATAATTTCTGAATATGGGAACTTATGGAAATATAATAATATTTATTTCTGTCTTTTGGGGGCTTATGGGAATTTAATTTTCTTTTTTAATTTTGGTAAATGGTGACTTATGAGAAATTAATTCTTTGTATATTCGGCGTATAGGGGCTTATGCAAAATTAGTTATTTGATTTTTCAGATATTCGAGCTTACAGAAAATTTATTCCTTTGACTTTTTAGATATGGGGGTCTTTGGAAAATTAAGTTACTTAATTTCTAACTAATATGGTTTAAGAAAAGTAAATTTCCTAATTTTTGTATTTGGAAGATTATGGGAAAATTATAATTTTTATTTCTGTCCTTTGGGAAATTATTTTTTTTGAATTTTGCCGTATGGTAGATTATGAGAAATTAATTCTTTATATTGTTGACATATGGACGCTTATGGGAAATTAGTTCTTATGATTTTTGAAATATTGGGGTTTATGTAATATTAAATTTTTTAATTTCTTAATTCTGACTCATAAGTGTTTATTGAAATTAAATTTCTTGATTTCTGACATATGGTGGTTTACGGCAATTTCATTCTTTTGATTTTGGTCATATAAGTGCTTATGGGAAATAAAATTTCTTAATTTCTGAATATTGTTGAGCTTATGTAAAAATAATTTTTTTCTGTCTTATGGGTGTTTATGGGAATGAAAGTTTCTTATTTGCTGACTTATGGGCACTTATGATAAATTATATTTGATTTACGCAAATAAATTTATCTCAAAGTAGTATTCTTTTGATGCTCCCAATGTGTTGCTAATCAGCATCGGAGGTCATGTGATGTCTTTGTTAAGAAAGCATTTATTGAAAATACATTCCGCTGTGGTGCTTGTATTAATCGGCAGAGACCGGCAGTTTAACCTGTACCTCTGGGTCTGACTCCACCTCTCTACCGACCGTTCCATGGCAGGCCTCGAAAGTAGTATATTAACAACAAAAAACAAAATACAAAATGATATAAATTCGTATTCATTACTGCTCTTAATAACTAAATGCTCATATAATCTAAAAAAAGATTGTAAAGGAGTCATGTTACGTGCTAGTGGTGATATTAGGGAGTTCAAAACAGGAATATTGCACACATGCTGATCGACGTACTTTACTACCAGGCGGTGGTAATTGTGCAAATATAGATAATCTGGCTTTTTATAAGAAGGATCTGATAAGTTAGTAAACCTTATACATATAATTACCTATCATCCCCAGACCATCAATTTAATTTGTTGTAGAACAGTTCGAGTCTGGTTTCCTTTCTAAACCAAATGATATATGGGAGCATCCAAGAAACAGTCGCCACCCGACGCGCGCGGTGCCTTTTTCGCGCAAAAGGCGCTCCGTTCAACTCGCTCACGCATTGACCCCTGACCCTAAAAAAATATACCAAAGACACACATCGACATATTTTTTCCTCAGCTTTAGATTGGTGTCGTTATTTTTGCTTAAAAAGGCGTTTTAAGTGTCGAAAAAATGAATTGAAAGTTCAAATCGATTTTATTCACTGTGGGACACGTTATTTCTCAAAATAAATTATACCGATCGAAAGAGCAAGTTTTAAGCTTTAAATCCCCTCCAAAATCAAGTTGGAGAAATAAAAGGCACGAAAGCGTTTAAGTGCCAAAGATCGCGCGGAACTGCACGGAGCGCCCGAACCACACATTTTCCTATTCTGTCCGGCCGCCGCCCCCGTACTCTATCATTTATAACTTTAATTTTAATAATTAATCTTGTTAATAAATTTCATCTATCCATTTTAATGCATGCATTGTTTTATTTTTTATCTTTTTCTTACATCAAAGGGTTTACAGCAACGGCGAATTGAAGACACTTTCAAAAGATTTGTTGCACAAGATAATTTGAAAATTTTTCACAATGTAAAGATCTTGGACTTAATTTTTTTAGATTTATATAATTTCAGGTGGTAAATATGATTTAAGGATTCACTTTGCTGTAGTAAGCATTAGCCATCTAGCGGTATGTGCGTAAACGGCATTTATTAAATAAAATTCGCGTCCCGCATTAAATAAAAACGATTTAATTGTATTTTTCGACCTTTAAAATGCGTTTTAAGGCAAAAATAATGATACCATTCGAAAGCTGATAGAGTACGGTGGCGGCGGCCGGACAGAATAAAAAAATGCGTGGTTCGGGCGCTCCGCGCAGTTCCGCGCGATCTTTGGCAATTAATCGCTTCCGTGCCTTTTATTTCTCCAACTTGATTTTGGAGGGGATTTAAAGCTTAAAACTTGCTCTTTCGATCGGTATAATTTATTTTGAGAAATAACGTGTCCCACAGTGAATAAAATCGATTTGAACTTTCAATTCATTTTTTCGACACTTAAAACGCCTTTTTAAGCAAAAATAACGACACCAATCTAAAGCTGAGGAAAAAATATGTCGATGTGTGTCTTTGGTATATTTTTTTGGGGTCAATGTGTGAGCGAGTTGAACAGAGCGCCTTTTACGCGAAAAAGGCACCGCGCGCGTCGGGTGACGATTGTTTCTTGAATGCTCCCATATTGCACAGTAATATTAACCAGCCATTCGAGTTTTAAGTTTTTATAATCAGGCAAGTCATTATAAACTAGGCAGATATAATCTACATGAGGAAGAATAAGTATTATAAATAACTTTTATCTAATTACGGAAGAAAAACTGTTACCCTAATTATGAAGTTTAGGTATAACACCAGATACTCGAGATGTGGTATTCGCGACATGAGAATTTCAATGCAAGTCTTCATTTATAACCTATTCATTTATAAGACCTAGGTTCCGAATTAAACTCTCTAATTTCTTTATTGTTGATTACAATAGGCCGTGGTAGATCTCTATTTGTGACCCTCAACTGATGCACGGAGCCTATTTTGAGGGCTTCGGTTTTTGCAAAATTTTTATCAAGGTCCAATGAGTTTTGGTGTAATGAACAACTTGCTTACCATCCTGTGTTAGCTTATCGATTGATGTATAACAATCACCAGCTTTAACATATATGTAGAGTTCGAAATATTCAACAAACAACATACCATGTGAATATAATAGTATATAAATCAACGTATTAATAAAAATTAAAAAGACTAATAGTCTAGATGTTTAATTTTGAGGGACACAAGATGAAGTTTTAAAACAGCCTGGGAACGACCAGTGAAATCTGCTCCACTGGAGTTGATTCGACCGACGAAGATAGGTCCATCTTCGTGGCACGCGGTGTCTATTCCAGCTCGACTAGTACCTGATCGATGTCACGCACTGATTGGGCACATCCAGCGATCGAGTCATCTAAAGGTACCTCGAAACAATTAAGAGAAACCGAAATTATTTCTTTGGTGATCCCTGTAGTGGGTGTACTTTCGCCCAACAGAATGAGCGCAGGCGAGGATAAAATGACGCCGTCTCCTGCGGCCATCCGATATCGCACGCCGATTTCTCGCCACATCTCCCTCATTACTAGATTGCCTACCTGAAACTAGGCCATCCTTCTGTTTCTATTATAGGTCTTTGCTCCTCGTTAATGTGTTTCTTGATTAAGTCGCGCAGTGCATCAAATCGATCTAGCCATACTCCGGGATTGTCCAGGATCTCAAAGTCTTGTTTTTCCACTTCCCTGTAGTAACTCTTCACAGGTTCTAGATAACGCCCGAAGTTTAAGAACACAGGTGACACTTTTGTTCTTGATCCACGTTGATCCGAATCCACAAACGCCGCAATCATCGTTTTTAACGTCCTATTAGTTCTTTCGATCGGGTTGGCTTGTGACCGGTAAGGAGGTATTCTGACATGTGTTATGCCATACTCTCCCAGCATTCGCGACATTGCACAATTAATGGACTCAGTCCCATTACACATTATAAGGCAATATGGTATTTCCCAATGGAAGGCTACGATTTCTTCGAATGCTTTTGACACTGACTTACTGGTCGCCGTACGTAATGGTTTGAATTCCATGCATTATATAAATAAGTCTTGAAATGCGTTAATGTATTTGTATTGAGTATTGCTACGTGGAAGTTCCATTACGTCTGCTGCCACAGCGGCCCACGGTCTCTCATTATTCCGTTTACCCATCAAGTCTTGTGAACCTGCTTTTTTTTTTAACGTCGCTTTTTTTATGCTTTCAAATCTGTGCTAATCAGCGACGGAGGTCATGCGATATCCTTGTTGAGAAAGCATTTATTGAAAATACATTCCCCAGTATGGTAATATTAATCGGCTGGGACCGGAAATCGAACCTGGAACCTCCATATTACAAGTCCGACGCCCTTACCGATCGCGCCATTGTAAATGAAGTTCCTCTGGTCTAAGGGTAGAACAAGGCGCCAGCCTTCTTCTCGTTCTTTTACAGAGTCCAGAAAATTATCGCTTGTCAAACGATATAGCATATCACCCTCACTTTCGTCATTTTGGAAGGAAAATGGCTTGGCAAAATCTGGATGGGCTAGTACAGGTGCCTTAACTAACGCAACTGTGAGTTGATGAAACGCCTCTTCGACTTCTCACCCCCTCTCAAGCCCAGCTTTTACGCAACAACTTGGTAAGGGGGGCTGTTCAGTCGTTAACAATATTATGGAATTAACGTAATAATCGCACTGTTAATAATATATATATATATATTTGATGTAAAATATTATTCAATATAATTCAAATTATTTTGACCTGCTGTACAAAGATCTGGAAGGGTTTGAAACGTAGAAACAGGCTAGAAACCTGTATGAACTTTGCATGTTCTGAACGCGCTGTCCGGTTAATTGTTTTATTATTTTATGGTTTTTGGGCAAACTTGTGACGATCGAGTTCGAACCTCGCTTTACGACGCAAAATAAGAAATTTTCCAGAGGTTTTTACTATTTCTTAATATTCTACTGGTCATAACGGGTTTACCTAAAAATTTCCCAAATAATCAGCTGGTCAACAAGGCGTCGGTTTTTGCCTAAACATTTTGTGAAACATATAGTCGGTTCTCGTCCGACTCTCATGCAGTCAATTTCGTCAGTTCGAAATATTATTCGTTCGCCGCGTATTAGTAATTGGAACTGATATTTTTCACGTACTTATTATTTCGTCGAGTGTTGTGAATCGACGAACAAATATCGCGATTAATTATTAAAATTAACAGTGCGAATAATTTGTGTTTGTGTGTATATGTGTATGTGAATATATTTATAAATATATATGGGTCATTCCAATACTTTTTTGTAAATCGGTCCGGGGGGGGGGGGGGTCAACCAATCGGGCTAAAAATTTAGGATGTTACTATACTATAAAAAAAGTAAGTGAGCCAAAATTGTAGCCTTCTAAATCAATTAAGGTCGTAGGTATGCGATTTTAAACATTTAAAAATAGGCGATTTTTCATCATTTTTTAACATTTTTCAAAGTAGCACCAAAATTCGAGAAATTATTATTTTTTTATCCAGTCCAGGGCAAAGTCTTCGTATTACTATAGACTTTCAAACTAGTTATATAGAATACAATTATTTTGTAAACAAAAATTTTGACATAGCTAAATATAAACACCTGTTTTTTCAAATTTTGCACATTTTCTAAATGCTACCAAATTATCAGTTTTTTATATTTTAAAAAACCCAACGTGGTTAGATTTACATTGGTATAAGCTTGCTTTCTGTTCCAGGTTTACTATAAAAAGTTCATTTGGCTTAAAGTTATGCATATTTAAATTTGACCTAAAATGCAAAAAAACACGTTTTTTGGTATTTTCTAATGCTCACAACGTTGGTCTACCTAAATTTTTTTTTACCAAATTTTGGGTGAAACTCGGTTTTTGTAGGTAGAAAATGATCCCGTAGTTACTGCAATGGATATTTGACCTTGGTACACGTTTATTAACGTTTGAATTGTAAAAAGTGTCAAAGCTTAAACATATTACTGCAGGTAATACTGCCGGTAAATAATACTTTTAATCTAATACATAGAATTACACACATTATTTATAACATTTCAAATAGATCGTTTAAAATAGATAAGTACTTGTCGATATGAAAATCGGGCTGAAGGGAATAAGAATCGGAAACGGAATGCGGTATCAGCCTGGATTAATTTAAGCCTCAATTATTAATTTTAACCTAAAGCTTATTTATTATTGTTTATTTGACATTTTTATATTAAGCACACCATCATGGATACATATAATAATAATAATAATACAGAAGGCACGTGCTAAAAGATTCGTACAAACAATATACTTTAAATATTATTTGATTTAAAAGTTATAAATAATTATGAAAACATCAGTAAATAATGCTTGATACAAAATTATGAATAATTGATTGTTAGAAAGAATAAAAATTTCTTTTAACTATAATACCGTGTTAATTTTGAAAGTCACCTGTAATATTAACATGATATTATAAAATACGAGGTTTGATTTTGAAACTTTTTACAATTGCATAAAATCAGTTTTTGTACAAAAATTCCAAAATCTGTTGTGCCAATTTAAAAAACGTAAATACACAAAATGTTTGTCACGCAATCACAAACCTTCTTGCTATTGTACAAATGACAAGTTTTTCACGCATTGTAATGATTAATGTACAAAAACGAGTAAAATAGCGGAAACAGGCCGAAAATTGTTATAGAAAAATAAAAATAAAAATTTCTTTAAACTATATTCCTATTAGTTTTAAATGTTACCTATAGTATGGATGTTACCTATGATAACACTCAAAATATAAGACATTTTAGACCTTGCAGTAATCCAATAAGTCTTGCGCAAGAATGCAAAAAAAAATATTTTCAATACTTATATTTGTATTAAATTTTCGAGGGTTTTTATGCATTTTTGGCTTTTTCCCTCTTTACTTTTTGAGTTAATAAATATGTATTTATTTCTGCTCAAATCAGTCTATTTAATTTATCATATAACCTACCATTTTTTCCTTTATCATCATACGTAACAATATTAGAAAAAATTATAAATAATATCAATTATTATATAGATTATTAAAAACATCGGTAATTCTCCATGTTGGTGAGTTGTCGATACTACATTTTTTGGTGCCTCCCGTGAGTTGTGATCTCATTTATTACGATACTAAAAAACAGTGAAGTGAAGTGTGTGTTTAATAAAAAGTAATTATAAACTAATATAGCTCAGCTCTTTAATATTGAAGGCATATTCGAGTTATCCGTCACTTTCACCAGGAGACGCTGACATCTTGGCTGCTGTCGCTGCATCGACGCATTATAACAACCGAAGATAAGCTTTTAGAAACAATTTTTTCTTTCTTTTTTCATTTTCTTTATTTTTAACTATTTAATTCGTGTATCCCATTTTCATCATATATACATATAAATTTTGAATATTAATTTTGTAATTGGTATCTTGATATTTAATGATTGTGTCGCGCTTCCGTTTCATATAATTTAAACATTGCATCAAATCATATTAAATATATTTAAGTGTAGTTTCGCATATTATTTTATTTTGTTCAGTGAGTGGTTTCCTCGCGATTTTTAAAGGTGTCACTACATTTTTATCAATAAAAAATTGTTTTAACTATTAAGAACATAGTGAATTAATTTTATTGTACTTATATAATCAAAAACTTTATTAAATTAATTAACAATTGCCCTGCGTATAGCAGTGATCACTCAAAACCGCATTACACTAAAAACTTAAATTACCATGTTAAATACCGCGATTTCGGAGAATAAGATCGAAAAACACGTTGCTAAAATACGTTTGAACCGCCTTACAGAATTGTTTAACGCGTACGAAGATATGCACGATGAACTCGCGATTTTAAATGGAACTAATAAGGGAATACCTCAATTCCCTGAAATTCAAGAGAAATTTTATAATCTCGCGGGTATTATTGAGACAATGCAATGCGCGAGGACGTCTTCGGCCTTCGGCCAACATTGCTTCCGGTGCGTCCGAAAATTCAACTTTTCTTGATAAACAACAAACTTTAAAATTACCGATAGAGGAGTTTCCAAAATTTAATGGCGACCATAATAAATGGCTTTCATACAAAAATACGTTCTTAAGCATGATTGATTCACGTTCTGACATAGATAACTTGATTACATTTTGGTACTTGGAAAATATTTTACACGGACCAGTTTTGAATAAACTCGCACATTTCGATACAAGTGCGGACAATTACAAAAACGCTTGGAAACTACTCACTGATACTTATGAGAAAAAACGTACTCTCATCGAAAAACATTATGACGCTATTTTAGAAATTTCTCCGCTTACTACAGCAACCACGTTAGATCTTTCTAATTTAATAGATGAAGCACGGCAGCATATGAGTATGTTAGAATCGTTACAAGTTGAACTTGATGAGGGATTTATTATTCGTGTGTTAGAGAAAAAACTCCCGATTAACATTCGTCAAAAATGGCAGGATTCCATTAGTTTAGATCTCATTCCCAAATTTGAACAATTTTATAATTTTATTAGTGAGACTTTATTTAGACTTTCAACATCGACTCAAGATATTAAACGCGAATCAAAAAAATGAGTCGGGCGTCCGCGCATTCGTTGTTAGTCGACTTAATCCTTGCGCTCACTGCAAGAATGATCACGCTCTGTACAAATGCCCAAAATTTGAGAAATTATCGGTAGAACAAAGGTGGGACGTAGTAAAAACAAATCATCTTTGTAGAAATTGTCTCCGTAGTCATTCCGGTATATGTAAATTTGCACGTTGCAAACGTGGTAATCGTTTTCATAACGTAATGTTACATTCAAATCCAAAGCCTGAAATAACGCGTAATACATCCGAGAATAATGCTCTAAAAAATACCAATAAAAATTCTATAGATGGACTAGCCGTTGATACATTTAACACCGTTAACCGAACACCTCGATCACAATTAAGAATGAGCGCAATTGTACGTGTTCGAGATGCCGACGGTAAACTTATAGAAGCTAGAGCACTACTTGATACGTGTTTAACTGCATTCTTTGTTACCGAAAGTTTTGCGCGAAAATTAAGATTACCATTGCAATCCTGCTCCATACCTATCGGTGCAGTAAACGAAATGCATTCTATTTATAAAATCTGTATTAATATCTGTTTTTCCTGACGAACTAGTAAATTTCATAAGACTTTGACTTTTTTAACTATTCCTAGTATCACGGATTATATACCTAATGAACCTTTTCCGCACGTACTAGTCAAAATACAACAAATTTACAATTAGCTGATCCACAATTTCACGTCCCGCGGCCGGTAGACATTTTAATTGGTTCAGATGCTACATTATCTTTACGTTCTCTAGGTCAAATCAATTTATCATAAAATAATTGTGATCTATATTTACAAAAAACACAGCTCGGATGGATAATTGCCGGGGGAATTGATGGTAATCAAGAAAAAGGCGTTGTTTCGTGTAATTTAACCGAATTGTCTGAACAAATCACAAAATTCTGGATAATCGAAGACCCGACAAATGAATCATCTAAATTGACGGAAGCAATGTCATGCGAGACTCATTACACGGAGAATACGATGCGTAATGAAAAAGATCGATATATCGCGCGTTTACCTTTTCGTTATGGTCTACCCGACTTCGGCGACTCTAGATCTCAAGCGCTTCGTCGTTTCCGAAATTTAGAAAGAAAATTAAATTCTAACCCTAAATTGAAGATTGAATATAGTAAAGTTATGCAAGAATATATAGATCTAGGTCATATTTCTTTAATTTGTCAAGATGAAACGGAAGGTTACTACTTGCCTCATCACGCGGTCGTAAAGGAATCTAATAATACCACGAAAGTTTGAGTGGTATTTGATGCTTCGGCAAAATCAAACAAAGGTTTTTCTCTCAATAATACTCTTATGGTTGATCCCACTATTCAGGACAATCTATTTGAACACCTGTTGAGATTTCGTTCTCACGTTTACGTTCTAACAGCTGATATTGCAAAAATGTATAGACAGATTCTTATACATCCAGATGATCGTAAATATCAGCGAATTTATTGGTATCATGAAAATGAACTTGCCGTATACGAGTTAAGGGGATGTCGGAGCTATAGCCTCGGTTGATAGCCGCTCGATCTCGAGGCTTCGAATGGCGCTGTAGTCAGGTGTCGATTTCTACGATAAACGTACTTCAAACATAAATTATAAATTTGACAGCTACATAGAGCTGTTGAAAGATACTTTTCCCCCTAGCTATGACTAAAATAAAGGTAATTGTAATACTACTCTTGGCAGCAAATGTTTATTTTTTTTAAGAAATGTGAAATACGCCTGGTATTCATTGAGTCTATATCTGCCGTAATGCTACATGCAACGAATTTCACATTTCTTTAAAAAAATAAACATTTGCTGCCAAGAGTAATATTACAATTACCTTAATTTTAGTTATAGCTAGAGGGGAAAGTATCTTTCAACAGCTCTATGTAGCTGCAAAATTTATAATTTATGTTTTAAGTTCGTTTATCGTAGAAATCGACACCTGACTGCAGCGCCATTCCCATAGACACAGCTACCTGTATATAGGTCCAGTTTATCTAACACTTACAAACTACTTAAAACTACAATTCCAAGATCTTCAAAACATCTTGAATATTAATCACAGTACCCAAAACAAAAAAGCTATAATTCAATTATAGTATTGCATATACAGGGTGTCCTAAAAGTAACGATACACCCAATAAATATTCCAGGTAAAAACTTTTTTAAAAAAGGTGAAGGTCATACCTTAAGTAACTTTTGACGACGAATCCAGTGGTGAACTTGGATTTGACCTTCAACTTGTCATTCAAGGTCATTTCAAGGTCAACTTTGTTTTTTTTATATGGGAACCCCTATTTTTGACAACAGCAATCGAAAGAGCGAGAAATTTTACGTCTAAACATGTACTCAGGTCATAGATCAAGATGACCTTGAACCTTCTGCTGAAGGTTATTAAGTTTTAGGTATGGATCGGCTCCGATCTGTACTTGTTTGACTTAGGGGTATTAAAAAGGTCAAGGGAATTCTTGTAATAATGGTATCCAATGGTGACCTTGGATTTGACCTAGCGTTAGACCTTGAAGGTCATTCGAAGGTTAACTTTTGTTTTAATGAAAACGGCTATTTTTCACAACAACAATCAAAAGAAAATTGGATTAACTCCAATCTGTAAGTTTGAACCTTCAAGGTCATTGCGAGGTCATTTTTTTTACATTTAGCGTTACCCAGGAACAACGACGTGGACGTAGTAAAATCTGTTCCCTTTGGAGTGCTTGATTTACATGAGTCCCCTCGTCTCCTCGAAGGAAATGGAGAGCAGTTCGAGCACTTAAAGTAAGATGAGATTATTACTGCTAATAATTAAGTGTAAGAGGCAAGGGGACTCACGTTAATCAAGCACCCCAAACGTGAGAGGCAAAGGGACTCACGCTAATCAAGCACCCCAAACGTGTGAGGCAAGGGGACTCACGCTAATCAAGCACCCCAAAGGGAACAGATTTTACTACGTCCACGTCGTTGTTCCTGGATAACGCTAAATGTAAAAAAAATGACCTCGCAATGACCTTGAAGGTTCAAACTTACAGATTGGAGTTAATCCATAGCAGGTTCGAGTGAAATTTCCCGCTCTTTTGATTGTTGTTGTGAAAAATAGCCGTTTTCATTAAAAAAAAAGTTAACCTTCGAATGACCTTCAAGGTCTAACGCTAGGTCAAATCCAAGGTCACCATTGGATACCATTATTACAAGAATTCCCTCGACCTTTTTAATACCCCTATGTCAAACAAGTACAGATCGGAGCCGATCCATACCTAAAACTTAATAACCTTCAGCAGAAGGTTCAAGGTCACCTTGATCTATGACCTTAGTACATGTTTAGATGTAAAATTTCTCGCTCTTTCGATTGCTGTTGTCAAAAATAGGAGTTCCCATTTAAAAAAACAAAGTTGATCTTGAAATGACCTAAAATGACAAGTTAAAGGTCAAATTCAAGTTCACCACTGGATTCGTCGTAAAAAGTTACTTAATGAATGACGTTCACCTTTTTTAAAAAAGCTTTTACCTGGAATATTTATTGGGTGTATCGTTACTTTTAGGACACCCTGTATATATATTATTTTTCTATAAATATTTTCTATAATATATTTGTTCCAATCCATTTCTTAATCTTTTTCTTGTTGTATTTTTTATTTATGTCTAAATTTTTAAGATTAATGTTAGTATTAGGCAAACAATTGAAAATTTGTATCGCTCTATCATAGTTATTTTTATCACTAACAGCTTTCGTGCACTTTGGTGGAATTATTAGTTTATTTCTAGTTACACTTCTAGACATTTCATATATACTTTTGAGATCATCATAGTGGTATATTACACACTCATAAGCAAAAATTTGTTTTAAATTCAAGGGACTGTCTTGATCAAAGTTATTTTTGTTCACAATTCTTAAAATTCTTTTCTGTACCTTTTGTAATAAGTCAAGCTTATTTTTATAAGCTTCACCCCAAGCTACATTACCATAGCTAATAATGCTGTGGAAAAATGCATAATATATCAATCTAAGAGTGTCTGATTGCATATATTTCGACATTTTATACATTATATATATTATATATTTGGTTTTCTTGATCAGATAATCAATATGTTTATCCCATCTCAAATTGAAATCAAATATAATACCTAAGTATTTACAAGATTCAACCCTGCTTAATTTATTACCCTGCATGTAAATATTCATATCAATAGGAACACTATCTCTGTAATTCCCAAATGTTATATTTACGGTTTTCGTTATGTTTAGGGATAATTTATTAAGTTCTAACCAGTTAGTTCTGTCTTCCAAATATCATTCATTTTACTTTCAACCCTCTCCCAAGTATCATCAGTTACAATAATTGCAGTATCGTCTGCATAAGAGATAGTATTATCTTTTCGACCAGTTAATAAATCATTAGCATAAATTATGAATAAGAGTGGTCCCAGTATAGTACCTTGAGGTACTCCTGTAGTTATTGTTTCAAAGCAACTTTCAGTCGTTCCTATCCTTACTTTTTGCCTTCTATTATTTAAATAATTTGATACAAGTATATGCGCCTTACCACGTACACCATAGTTATATAATTTGTTTAATAGGATTGAGTGATTGACAGTGTCAAAAGCTTTGGCTAGATCGAGGAAGGTAATGGCTGTTGGTTTACTTTTATCTAAATTACTGTACAATAAATTAGTTATGTAACTAAGCGCATCTTTTGTGCCTTTGTTTTTTATAAATCCAAATTGATTCTGGGCTAATAGTTTATTCTTATCAAAGAACGATTGTAATCTCACATATACAATTTTCTCTAAGATTTTTGCTAGATTAGATATTAATGATATCGGTCTATAACTTGATAATTCCGTTTTCTTACCAGACTTAAATATTGGCACTACTTCTGCAGTTTTTAGGGCCAGAAACCATACCGATTTCTCACGACAAAGATTAAAAATATGAGTCAACGCATTAGTAATAATGTATGATATTGTTTTTAAGGCTTTGGTTGTGATGTTATCAACTCCCCCATTTTTTAGTTTCATATTTTCGATTATTTGTAAAATTTCCGAGTTATTTGTCGGATTCATAAATATCGAGTCTTTATTCATAGAAGGCAATTTTAATATTTTACCCTTTTGGTTATTTATTTTATCACTTAAGTTTTTTCCAATTCTACAAAAGTAAGAGTTCATATTATTTGCAATTAGAAAAGGGTCCTGTATTATATTATTGTTGCTAGTTTCAATTTTGCTAATATAATTATCATCTTGCAAATTATTTCCCATTTTATTTTTTATATATTTCCAAATTTCTTTTGCATTATTAACATTTTTCTTAATTAGATTTCTTTCATAATTCATTTTTGCCTCTTTAATCACTTTATCTAGATATTTCGCATAGTTTTTATATTCTAGTTTGATTTAATTATTTTTTGGTTCTTTTTGCATTTTAAGATATAATTGTTCTTTTTTTTCACACGATATAATTATTGCCTTAGAAATCCAATCCTTTCTTGGATTTCTTTTATGGTTCTTTGTTTTTATTATCTTTTTAGACTTTATTAAGCAGTCTTGTATTTCATTTATAAGAAATGTTGTAGCTTTTTCCGGATCATGCATTGACTCTATTTTGTTCCAATTTTTATTCATTGCTTTATTATGGAATTTAGTGTAATTATAATAATGTTTTGCAATCTTATTTTTTAAAGTTGGAGGCTTATCTATTTTTAAGAATAGTGGATAATGATCAGTAAAAGGGGTCGAAAGTTTAAATGTGTTAGTGCTAATAGACTGAGATTTTATATATATATTATCAATGCATGTTCCATTTACGCCACAATCATTAGGTCTAGTTGTATCTATAAAACCAGGAAAGAAACCTTTTTCAAGCATATTATTTAATAATTCTTGACTAAATATATCATCTTTCATAATGTTGATGTTAAAATCACCAATAATTAGATGATTTTTAGTATTTCTTTTCTTGTCAATATATGTTTTTATGTTTGCTATAAACTCAAGAGTAGATATATCATGGCATCTATACAGCGCTGATATTTCTAGATTACTGCTATTGTTTAATTTTATTCTTGTGTTCAATAATTTCAACTTGTTTATTTCAATTATCTCCGTGATTTCAGTAACGCAATCCTTTATATATACAACTACACCATCATTTTGATTAATATTACTATTATTATAATACATTTTATAACCCGATATCGCATACAGCTGAACATTCATCAAGTTCCATGTTTCTGAACATACAATTACATAAGGTTTCATCTTTAAACTCCTAATCAAAATTTCAAGTTTTAAAAAATTGGCATTTAGGCTTCTCACATTAACATAGAGTATTATACTATGTTTTTTATTTAGGTTCTTATTAAGAGTTTTTAGATCTGAATAGACTTTTTCTTCGTGAATCACTTCCTTTTGTAATTCTTCAATAAAAATGTTATGAATATGTTGCTCCATTACTAAGACTTTCGATTTCTTTGGTTTGAGGAATTATTTTGCGTGACGTCAGTGCTGACTGAAGAATTCTTTGTTTTGCTGATATTCATGTTGGTCATCGACTTGGTTTCTTTAATGTTTCCTACATTACCAACTAATCTTGGTATAGTAGGACTAATTGGGTAATCAGTCATAACTATGTATCTTTGTATCTTCTTTTTTAATATTGCACATTTCTGTGTATCATTGGCCATATGATTAAATTCTAGATTTGTTTCATATTTTGTGATGCTAAAGAAACAGTTAATACATGTATTAGTAGATTGGCTATCACATTGTATGGTTGAGTGCGGACCAGCACACTTTATACAACATGCAGGATTTCTGCATTTTAATGTATTATGTCCAAACCTTCCACAATTAAAACATGGCTTAATGTTTATTAGATCCTAAACCTTACAGCTTTGATATCCAATAAAAATTCTATTTTTATTATCTGCAATAATTTATGCAATACTCTTGGTACTTCAATAATTATGCTGGATTTATTAGTTTTCATTATACGATTTATGTGTAATACTCGACATTTCTCTTGATATTCTTTGACGTTTCTTATATTTAAATCATTTTCAATTTCTTCTAAATTCATATTAGTATAATTATCTACTCCAACTATTTTTATCTTTGGATATTCAATTTTCTCAATACTTGTTTTACAGTGATCAGAGATTTTATCTGTGAGCAATTGAACTGTTGCCTCAGCACTCTTTTTATCCATGCTAATTATTTCTATTTCATTCTTATTTATTATTTTAAATTGCTTAGTTTTAACTTCTTTTTCTTTTACTAAAACATCACAGACTTTTTTTGTAAAAGCTTTCTTACCTTCTACATCTTTTTTAGTATTCTTGACAATAATCTTCGGTATTCTTTTACTTTTAGTAGGTAGTATTTTGGAAGTTGCTTGTGCATAAGTTTTTAGGTTATTTTGTATCGTATCCGACTTGTCGTCGCTTTTTTCTTTTTTTATTAATTCTTTTAATAGTGCGTTTTTTTCCATAAGTTCTTGATTAAGATGTTTTAATAATTGATTTTCAGCTTGTATATTTTCTAAATCAGTATTTTCTGATAAAATTGTTGCATTAAACTTGTCTCCATCTCCATGTGATGATAAAATGGAAATTTCATTTAGAATTTTATGTTTTACTTGTTCTTCTTTTGCACTTTTTATTTGAGCAATTAGTATTTTTGCTTCTTTACTTAAATTAGTTTCTTGATCTTTTAAGGTTAAGTTGAGCTCCACGTGGTCCGGACATATCACAAATACATCACTGATAAATTTTTTGTTCTTACACTTGTCATAATCACTTTTATGATACACATTTTCACACACTATACAAATTACAACTGTTACTTTAAGTTTTGGGTGACATTTAAATACTTTATCAAGATTTTCATCAGGAGGCTTATCAGGAGGCTCACCACCTCCCGCGGCCATTATGGAATTCAACCTTATTAATAATAACAATATTAATATACAAGAGAAACTCGAAACTGAAAGAAAAATTCTAAAAATAATTCAGCGGGAACAATATTATGAAGAAATCGAACAAATTTCAAAAAACGGAAACGGAAAAGACACCAGACTCACATCTTTTAATCCTTTTCTTGATGAATACGGATTGCTTCGTGTCGTCGGTAGATTACATAACGCAACAATATCCAATAATCAAAAATATCCAATACTTTTGCCATCATATCATTATGTAACTGACCTCATAATTACCGAAATTCATCGCAATACTTATCACGCTGGGATTCAAAGTACTTTATGCACGATTCGACACCGTTTTTGGTTACTTAACGGAAAAAATGAAGTTAGAAAAATAATACGCCATTGCATAACTTGTATTCAACATAGACTCACCCCATTACAAAGCAAAATGGGAGATTTACCGAAATCGCGAGTTGAAGAAACGGCCGCTTTTGTACATACTGGTATAGATTTTTTCGGTACACTTTTTGTTAATGAAAAGAAACATCGTAATCGAAATCGAATTAAGGCTTACGGTTGTGTTTTTATTTATATGGCTACAAAGGCAGTATACATAGAAATCGTTGGTGATTTAACAACAGAAGGATTTTCAGGGGCGTTTAGAAGATTCATCAGTCGCCGAGCGATTCCGACACATCATTTCATCGGAGCAAATAATCAGCTTCGCGAATTATATTCATTATTTCATTCAGAGCAACTTTGAGAGAACGTAGACAATTACGCGATACGTAAGAATATTTCTTGGCATTTTAATCCTCCTTTATCTCTCCATTTCGGCGGTATTTGGGAAGCAGCTGTCAAGTCATTTAAACATCATTTTAGACGAGTCATAGGCACTCAGCTTCTTATTTTCGAAGAAATTAATACCTTAGCTATTGAAATCGAAGCCATTTTAAATTCAAGACCTTTATGTTCGATTTCTAGCGATCCAAATGATCCCCTCGCGCTAACTCCCGCGCACCTTTTAGTTGCACACTTACTATGCTGCCCTAAAATAATTATCTTTCTGTTCCAGAAAATCTATTTAACTCACTATTTAACTCAACATCTATCAACTTTTACTATAGAACATTATATGTAACATTCGTTGCTAATTGTGTCTGGAATTTATTCTTCTGAGTTAGAATTTTTAATTTCAAGGTGAATGTTATATAAACTACATGTCAATATTCAACTTGAAGAAAATGCAAGTGCGCCACAATTGATTTTTTTATCCAAAAGTCTAAGAGAAAGCTTGGAGCAATACCTTTCAAACGGTCTGTAGCATTTTTATGGCCTTCAATTCTGTAAAATGTTATGATGATTTAAAGAAACATCAATTTTTTTTTTAAATTTAAATGGGAAATACCATGTTAATTTTTGTGAATTTTTTGTCTTTCTTTAAATGATCATAACTTTTTACAGAATTGAAGGCCATAAAAATGCTACAGACCATTTGAAAGGTATTGCTCCAAGCTTTCTCTTAGACTTCTGGATAAAAAAATCAATTGTGGCGCACTTGCATTTTTTTCAAGTTGAATATTGACATGTAGCTTATATAACATTCACCTTGAAATTAAAAATTCTAACCCAGAAGAATAAATTCCAGACACAAGTAGTAACGAATGTTACATATAATGTTCTATAGTAAAAGTTGATAGATGTTGAGTTAAATAGTGGTAAATCCAGCTGGTGTTGAAAAAAACTTGGAAAAATCCACTTTTTGAGGTTAGAATAACTTTTGAGCAAATACATTCCAGTACCTAATATTTTTTTTTATATTCTGACAAGCATTTGCAATGTGTACCCAAAATTTGGTGCATTTTAAAATTTTGATCGGACCATTTCACGTGGAATACCCCATATATATAAACTTCGCAATAGGGGTTTATGACGCCCGACATGTTAAATTTGGATCTTCTGTTTGCTTCCCACCACTTAATATATATATGGGCTATTTCACGTCAAGTGGTACGATGAAAATTTTAAATCGCTCCAAAATTTGAATTCAGGCTGGAAATATCTTTCAGAAGATAGAAAAAAATTTTTAGGTGTTAAAAATAATTTGCCTAAGAGTTATTCCACCATGAAAAATGGAAATTTTTCAATTTTTTAGAAAAATTTCTATTTTCAAAGCCATTTATCTCAAAATCTATTGATTTTTTTGAAAAAACATTATAAACAACTTTTGTTCAAAATAATCTTTATAACTTATCTACCTGGGTTACAATTCTTAATTTTAAAATCTCGAAGAAATATAACGCCCGGAAATATTGAATATCAAAAAAAGGCGACCACGCCACAATCGATTTTGATCTAACACCGCTCAAAAGATCGCATTTTTCGCGAGCTTTCGAATGGCGGTGGTTAGATTATTGGCCAAGACCGTTGGTGTAAGTTATACCCCATAAACCTCATAAAATCACTCATTTTCATGTATTTTAGGGCATTTATCTCAAAATCTATTGATTTTTTTGAAAAAACAGTAAAAACAACTTTTGTTCAAAATAATCCTTAGAACTTAACTACCTGGGTTACAATTCTTAATTTTAAAATCTCGAAGAGATAGGGCACTTGGAAATATTGAATATCAAAAAAAGGCGACCACGCCACAATCGATTTTGATCTAACACCGCTCAAAAGATCACATTTTTTTTGAGCGTTCGAATGGCGGTGGTTAGATTATTGGCCAAGACCGCTGGTGTAAGTTATGCCCTAAAATACATGAAAATTAGTGATTTTATGAGGTTTATGGGGTATAACTTACACCAACGGTCTTGGCCAATAATCTAACCACCGCCATTCGAAAGCTCGCGAAAAATGTGATCTTTTGAGCGGTGTTAGATCAAAATCGATTGTGGCGTGGTCGCCTTTTTTTGATATTCAATATTTCCAAGTGCCCTATCTCTTCGAGATGTTAAAATTAAGAATTGTAAGCCAGGTAGATAAGTTCTAAAGATTATTTTGAACAAAAGTTGTTTTTAATGTTTTTTCAAAAAAATCAATAGATTTTGAGATAAATGACTTTAAAAATATAAATTTTTCTAAAAAATTGAAAAATTTCCATTTTTCATGGTGGAATAACTCTTAGGCAAATTATTTTTAACACCTAAAAATTTTTTTCTATCTTCTGAAAGATATTTCCAGCCTGTTTTCAAATTTTGGAGCGATTTAAAATTTTCATCGTACCACTTGACGTGAAATAGCCCATATATATATATATATATATATATATATACATATATATATTCAGAATTCGTCTGATTGCGCGAATTCTTAGCTCATCATACATATGGGATCTGTTCTGAAGACTGATGGTTAGTCACCACCAACGCGATTTTATTAGATATATATATATATATACATATATACCTAGTCGGTCGGGTTTTGTTATTCGATCGTTAGTGTGAGGCTCAGCCTCCTCTTGACCAGTGGTTAGTCACCACCACGCGAGTGTCACGCGCATTGGTTGTTAATATATATATATATATATGTATAAATATTTGGCACAGATTGGGTTTTTTATGCATTTCAAAATTTTTTAAGACCGAGAACTTTGAGGCCCAACAATATTAAGTCCCAAAGCTTTTAAGATCAAATTATAAAACACAAATTTTTAAGACCCATAAATTTGAGACCAAAAAATATTGAGTTCCAAAATTAAAATAAGGTCCCAAAAACCAAGGCACCAAAAAATAAGGCCTCGAAACATAAGGTCCAAAATATAAGACCCATAAAAAATGTGTAATGCCCATATAACGAAAAATTATTCACTTATAAAAAAAGTACCATCAAAACCCGAGAAAAACGATGATCCACTTTAATTTAATATACGATTATTGTACTAACTTATTTTAACACATTTGTTATTCCAATAATTACAAGAAGATTCTGAACGTCCCAAACACATACTTAATAAAATATATACATCTTTTTGAAGATGTATGTAAAAATAAAAATTGTTAATTTGTGAGTTTTTAGAAGTAGAGTTTTAGATCGACAATAACTAGTTGTTAGTTTCCAAATACATTTTACATAGTGATAAATACATTGAAAATAATTTAAAATTGTGATCAGATATAGAAAATACTTGACAATTTATTATGTCAGCACTTCTAATGATGCTAATTAGTTATTTATTAATAATAATAAATAACACAAAAGATTAATTAGTAGTATGTATCGGTTTGACTGCAGCGCAGATGATTATTTTATTATAGCGGCTACTCAGCGGTACGTGTGAACTTACCGTATTCAAGTAAACGTATTTTTTCCGCGTTGCGGCGATGGTTACCTGTCCGCTCTATCAAATCTGTTAAGTTTTAGTCTGAAACCAAGGTTCGGTTTCAGATAACAACTAGGTAAAAATCAAATCTGAAATTGACCGCGAAATAGAGATATCGAGTCGAGCACTTGTCAATTAAAAATATACGTGCTCTTAGGATTACGGAAGGAATCGTACGTTGTTTAAAATTCAATTAATCGAACACCGGATTGAATTTGTATTAATAAAATGAATTTATTAAAATAAATATAACAATAAATAACAAACAAAATATCTATTCGTCGCCGAGGTCTACGCTTTAAATTACAAGTCGTTAAACGACCGACTTGCTGTGAGAGAGAGAGAGGAGAAAATATCGCGAACTAAAATAATCAATGGAACTGTTATAGCGCAATGAATAAACTATTTATTGTTTATTAAACAATAAATAATAAACACTAAACTCGTATAATAAACATCAAAATACGTTAGAGAGAAAAGGAAAGAAAATCGCCAACTGGTTACTCTGTTCCGAGCGCGCGAAGCTGATCTCGCCCGTGTACCACGACGAACCGAGCCGAGTCGTATCTTGGCGGCCTGAGTCGATGCGAACATTACGATACTGTTCGCTCGTGTTGCTCGAATTCGGCAAAAGATAAGGTAAACAATACCTTATCGTTACAAGCAATAGTCGTTTTTAATAAAGAAACTAAAATATAATACTATCGTTCTTCTGTTTCAAAAGTATCAGGAGGATTGTTTCTTATTTTATAATAAAAATGTTTCCTGATATTAACAAATATAACGTTGTATTATTTACTTAAGATGGCTCATGCCTTATATATACACGTTTTTAAAACTAATAATTACTTCTAAAAACGTCTATAAATAAGGCAAGATCCACTTTAAGGGAAGGCTAAAGCAAAAGTTTCCCCAATTGGCCGCACAGCAAGGGGGCACTGCGGTCAGGTGGTACATACGTAGTAATAGAATAAAAAATAATTTATTTGTTTTTGTAGAATACATTATCACAAAAATAATTAGCAGAGCGACCCCAAACATTAAAAAAAATTCGTATTTTCAACGCGAAATGGGAAATACGGAGTCAGTGTTGCGGACCCTTTACGTTTGCTACACTTTCTCGACACGGTTTCAAACGCTTTGACGTTCTGATGGAAAAGTAAGTATTGGGTGATGTAGGTGGAATAAAATAGCAAATAACTTTCTTTCCGATATGCGGCTAAAAATTTACAAATTTCTCACATAAGTTGAAAGTCGATGAGACAATCAGTGTAGCAGACGACATGCATTCTTCTTATCCGCCATGGACAACCGTTAGGTCCTAAATGTCCCGGTAGATGGCGACAAGCAGACATTTCATTATCAAAAGTATTTGGTTCTTAATTCGTTATTGAATTTTTCAGATTTTAAATTAAATTGTTTCTGAAAATTACCTACTAGGTATTGTTTATTCAATTAACATATAAAATATTCTTGTATGTTAAAAATCTCTCCTTTACATTTTGGTGTAAAATTACACAATTGCAATTCCAACTTTTATACGTGCCTAATTTTGTGCGTTGAAAAGCAAAAAGATGTACAAAATTTTAGTGCTATATAAAGTACATAAAAGTTATATGAATAGATATGAAATTTATTCTAGAAATTAATAATATAAATAACATTATAATCAATAAACAATCATGTGCGGCCAAATGGGAAAACTTTTGCTTTAGCATCTCCTTAATGTAGTAACTGTTTATTAAAAAGAGGCGAAAGTTAAAAAAAATATGTATACATATCAATTAAATTTTTCAATGTACTCGTTCTTAACGATTTGTCTTGTAAAAAATTTTAAATATTTTAATTTTTTATTATTATTTTTGTTAATTAAGCTATATTTGTAGACTAATACAATATATTATCTCACATCCTTCAAGGGCGAAATAAAAATCATTGTATATTTACAAAAATTCACAATATGTCGAAAGTACACCATAGGTGATCAAATAATTATGATAGTGAGCAATAAGTTATCGACTAAATAAAAATTTTGTTGTATACTGGTATTATGGAAAATGAAAAATGAATTTAGAGAAACTATATAAATGGAGTACGATAGAGGATCCACTCAAATAATACTATATTATTCTCTTTTGAAATAACTTTACTTAGTCAATGTGGTATTGAAACAATCATCAAGATAGAAGTATTTTTAAGAAGTCAGAATACCTTGAATGAATTAGGTTTTAATTAAGTATATTATAAAATATAAATGTAATATTCTAATATATTGTAATAATTGTAATAAAATAATGTAAGAAAGTATCAATCATATAGATATATATATATGGGCTATTTTGCGTCAAGTGGTATGATGAAAATTTTAAATCGCACCAAATTTTGAGAACAGGCTGGAAATATCTTCCATAAAATAGAAAAAAATGTTTAGATATTTAAAATAATTTGACTAAGTTATTCCACCATAAAAAATGGAAATTTTTCAATTTTTTAAAAAAATTGCTATTTTTAAATCCATTTATCTCAAAATCTATTGAGTTTTTTGGAAAAAACATTACATACAACTTTTGTTCAAAATAATCTTTAAAACTTGTCTACCCAGGTTATAATTCTTAATTTTGAATCTTGAAGAGATAAGACACTCGGCAATATAAAAAAAAATTATTATCAAAAAAAGGCAACAACGCCACAATTGATTTTGATTTAACACCGCACAAAAGATTACATTTTTCAAGAGTTTTCGAATAGCGGTGGATAGATTATTAGCCAATACCGCTGGTGGATGTTATGCCTCATAAACCTCATAAAATAATTAATTTTTATAAATTTTAAGGCATAACTTTAACCAGCGGTACTGTCCAATAATCTAACCACCGCCATTCGAAAACTCTTGAAAAATGTAATCTTTTGCGTAATCAATTTTTTTTATATTTCCGGGTGTCTTATCTCTTCGAGATTTTAAAATTAAGAATTGTAACCTGGGTAGATAAGTTCTAAAGTTTATTTTGAACAAAAGTTGTAGGAAATATTTTTTCAAAAAAATCTTGCTTTCAAAATAGCAATTTCTTTTCTAAATAATTGAAAAATTGCCATTTTTTATGGTGGGGACGGGTAGGGTTTTGCGACGAGACATCGTTCAATTGAATAAACGAATATTCGGAAATGATTATATATTATAATTACATTTAGAACTATATTTAGTGAACACAACGTTACCCGATTGTTTATTTGTCGTTCGAGGATTTACTGTAAACAAACATCAATGTGTTAGGTAATTTTAGGCGACCCCGAATCGCCCGAAAAGTTTTAGTTTGCGACTGACTGTGACGAAGATAGCATATAAAAATACACACGTACGATTATCAGTACCGCAATATGGACTTGTATCGGTCCGGCGTGTCCTACCACAGGGAAACCGTTTCATGCGAGTGATAAGTGTGTGTACACGTGTGTGCAAAGTGACTCAGTGCAGTGCGAAGGACCAAGTGCCTCGGATTGAGTTTATCCCCAAGGTAGGCGCATCGCCGCCGCGTCGTTCCGCGCCTACACGCGACCAAGGTCGAGGGGACACCAGGCCCGCTGAAAACGGCCAGGGTACATCGGAGCGATGACCTCCGCTAGTGCGCATGGACCAGCCTGCCCGGTAAGTACCCGATGTAGTCTCATTCCTAAAGTGTGAGAATGTCATTGTTTGGTAACACCGGTGTGTTTCCAAAGTCATCGTACTTCGCGTAGAACGAGCGCGAAGAACAAGCTTCCTTACCGCACAAGCATTACGCGACCCGAGAATATACTATAATTATTTTGGGAACGTCTTTATATAAGTTATTTATGGAATAAATCTTGATTTATTTTTGGTCAATCGGTCGCGCATTAAATTAATATAAATACAACCGTTTTTCCTCTGTTCCCGTATATTCCGTGATATGTGTCGGAACGTAGGAGATCGTCCTATCTGCACGATACCACATTACAAATGTTTATGGGTAAAGTACTAATACATATAAATAGACACGTGTAGCCTAATGAGGATGGAGGAAATCGAGGCGTCACCAATTAAATCGTTAACGACCAAAACAGTCGATGTTAGACAAACTTTCCGTAGCTAAATTTTAGGTACTCAACAAACTGGTAACTAGGTCTAAAGCATGATTTCTTATATTTTTGGATATGCTGAATCAGAATCCGGTCTCAGAATTTGCCAATTTTTACTACAAAAAATGATATAGCAGCTATTTGCAAAAAAAAAAAAACGCAAAATTTGTCATTTTCAAATTTTATGATTTTTTTCAGACATACGAAACATGAATTGATGGGCATTTAGTCAATGAATGGTGCATAAATTAGTTGAAATTCACGAGGTATTTTTACATACTCGCTTTTTTGGCCAAAATGGAAAAACATGCGAAAAACAAATTTTTCCTTTATTAATTTTTTTCTCAAAAACTAAACGCTTAAATAAAAATTTTTCAATAACAAAGATGTCATATAATTTAGGAAGGATTCCTACCAAATTTTACGAGAATTTGAAGCAATTGACGAATCTTTGACACCAGTCAACCCGAGAAGGCGAGAGAGAGATTGATTGATTGATTGAAACATTTTATTGGGTAATTAGGGGTAATATACCGCATACACATTTAGCATAATGCAAAAATATCTATAAAAAGAAGTTATAAATAAAATAATAAAATAACATTAAAACAATAATAAGAACAAATAGTAACGCATTAAGGTGGCAGAAAAGAAAAAGCGCAAGGTTCAATAACAGTAAAAATAATACAAATAAAATAAATAAATAAATAACAATAAATATACGCAATAATAAATAAATACGCCAGAACATTTTGACGGAAAATACAGTGCAACACGGATAAGTACAGATACATTTAGCATAATTGACTAGAGATTCGTCAAAGGACGGCATATAAACCCCTTACGACTGACGCTCGTTGCCCAATTCTGACTGTCGAACTCGAAAAAAATATGATGAGGGAGCGGATTTAATAAAGAGGAAAGTAAGCGCTCTAAGTCAGTATATGGAAGATGGTTAATGAGGCGAGAGGCAGTGCTACTGAAAAAATTATTTAAGGATTCTACTCTAGGGGAGAGATAGTGCAGGGACATAGGAGAATAACGAGAAGAGGATCGGGATGTGAATGCATCTCGTAGACTGAGGTGACGGGCCATATAAAACGAGGATTTGTGAGCGTTAATGTTATATGCACACGATCCAATGAATAGAGATCTGAGCTCAACTGACAGCCAACCCAGCTTGAGACGATATGGCGTCACATACTCGCACCATGGAATGATCCCCCACACGAATCGTACGAACGCGTTTAATAAGCGTTGTAATTTCAAGTTTTGAGTGTCATCTAGATCATTGTAAATCGTACATGCGTAGTCAAAGTGGGGGAATATAAGAGTCTCTACTAGATATTTTCTGTTCTGACGCGAGAGCAAACGTTTAAAGAATCTGAGGGAGTGGAGGACTCCATAAATTCATTGAGAAATCGAAGCGACCTGGCGCGACCAATCCAGTATAGAAGTTATCCAAACCCCTAGCGATTTAATTTCAGATTCATAGTCAAGAGAGTTGCCATTAATTGAAACCTTCGGGGCAGTGTCCAGGTGTATTCGCGAAATAAAAGCCTGACTACCCAAGATCATCACCTTAGTCTTTTTAACATTCAGATTCAGTTCATTCGACCTCATCAAGTTGTCTACCGCATGAGCGTCCTCCGAGATTTGCCGAACACCCTGGGTGAGGTCGGCAGGGTAAAATGAGTGATAGATTTGGGTGTCGTCTGCAAAAATCGTGTGCTTAGAATAATTTAGAACCTGAGGTAGATCATTGATAAAGACTGAAAATAATAACGGGCCAAGGATACTGCCCTGCGGAACATCCCTGGATGTGCCGAGCCAGGCCGCGCTCGCCCCCAAACTATCCACTATCGCCTGTGAGCGGTCTACCAAATAGTGGTAAAACCAAGTTAGCAGCCGTAGCTAGCCGTATGGGTACTATGCCCCAGGCGGAAGCCTGCTTGTCTCTCAATAATTAGGCTATTTTTATTCAGAAACTCAGTGAGTTGATCATGAACCAATTTCTCCAGAATTTTAGGAACTTCGCAAAGCTCAGCAATGGGCCTAGTATCAGACGGGGAAATGACCCTGTCGGACTTAGCCAAAGGAAAGAAGAAGGATTTTTTCCAAGGCTCCGGGAAATGTCCGGATGAGAGAGAAAGATTGAAAATGTTATCAGGAGAGCTAAAAGTTTCAGCATAGGAACGGAAATTCCGTCATGGCCTGTAGCTTTAGAAGAGGCCCTGAAAATGGTTGCTGCAACCTTTTGTGGAGTAATTGGAGTAAAATGGAAGGATATTTGAGGACAGGACTGAGGTAGGATATTATAGGAAGAGATGAGTGAATGTAGCTGAGAGAGAGAGTGAATGGGTTATCTGAGTAGGAGATGGAGGCATAGAAGGTATTTAGTTGATCCAAAGAGCAGCTAGTGAAAGGCGAGGGAGCAGGTTTGGTAACAAGGCCCATATTCCTAATTTTATTATTGAGGTATAAAAACTTGTTCGCATTTATCGAATTCCTAATTGCGTCAAGCAAATTTTTGTAGACAAGGTAGTCAGAACTCAGGTCGGAGACCAGATACCTTTCATACGCTATACTATGTGCTTTGATATTCCGTTTTTGGACGGTGTAATCCAGGGTTTATTTGAATCACTGATGGTAATGAGTTTCGTGCGCAAAGGAAGCAGGTTGTTAGACCAGATTCTCTTCCGACCCGGCCGCGGTTTAGTAATTTTTAAGGGTAGAGTGCGGGAAAGCGCACGCAAAAAGAGTGACGAGGTACCACCCGCACCGAAGATCATGCGTGTAGGTGAGCCTTTAAGGAGGCGGGCCTTCTCCAAAATAAAATCCGTAGTCGAAGGAAACGAGACCCGAAAAACAAGTCCCCTTGTAGTACTTGGAGACGAATTTCGATCACTTGCGATTTTACCAAGGGGAGATTTATGGTGGTCAAGACTCGCTCCACAATCTCCCATTCAGGTATAGTAAGTACGTTGGGGACGCCCAGTAAAAGCAACTCGCAAGAGTCACTCTCCGCAAAGGGGAAAAGCCCTGTAGCTGATGCCTTGTTTGTTAGTTTCCGGGAGTCAGCGTTCGGGGTCTCGAGCGCTCCCAGACGGTCCATGACGGAGGCGAATCTTGCACATCCAGACGTCTCAATGGTGGAAACCCGAGAATTTAAGTCGCGAATCTCCGACTCCAAGTCGTACTGAGCGAAGAGCGCGGCCACATCCACCGGACTGTAAGACCACGCAAACTGGCTAGCGCAGCTCTCCGGAAGCGTAGCGCCGCGAGGTTGCTTAGCAATCCAAAACGAACTTAAATACATATATGAAAGTTTGATAATTCTTTAAAAAACTAAAGTCTTAAATAAAAGTTATCCAGTAACAAAAATGCCTTAAAAATGATCAATGAACAGTCTTAAATTTTTCCAATTTTTTGAAGAGGATTTTTTATTTTCAAAAAAATCACAAATAACAAATTTTTAAAAACTATTTGGATAAAATCTGAAAAAATTTTGGAGTATTTCCTAATCAATTTTAATACGTTTTATGTTCTTGAATAATTTTTTTAGCCTTTAATTTTCCAGGAAATGATAATTAAAGGAAAAATTCGATTTTTGAATGTCTTTGCATTTTGGCCGACATTTTGGCAAAAAAACGAGCATGTAAAAGTTCTCTGGTAATCTTCAACTAGTGTATACACCATTGGTTGATTAAAACCTTATAAATTCGTGTTTCTTATGATTGAAAAAATAATCATAAACTTTCAAAATGACAATATTGTGCTATTATTTTGCAAAAAGCCGCTATATCTTTTTTTCTTTAAAGTGGCAAATTCGGATCCCGAATTCTAATTTAGCATACACAAAACCATAAAAAATCATACTTTAGACCCACTTGCTACTTCGTCGAGTACCAAAAATTTAGCTATGAACAGTTAGTGTAATTTCGACCGTTTCGGTCGCTAAAGGGTTAATAAATATTTTAAGTTTTGTTAACACGAATACACTATGCAAATATTTGATAATGATCTGCATTAAATACTAATATTTCAATATTGATTCGATATTGTATCTATACATTTAACGAGTGTTACGTGTATTTAAGTACTAAAAGTTACTTTTTTAAATTGGTAATTTAATATCTAATGATTATATAAGAAATTAATTTTGATTATATCACCTCTGCATGAGATCGTCGACTTTTCTTTAAGCGGAATGTTTTTTTACTTTGTCCCATAGAACGTTGCAATCGCGGTTTGTCAAGACGGGAATCACCTGAACTATCTTCACATGGACTGCTTGGCGTAGGCTGACACGCAACAGATTCTTCTGAAATTATTGATAAAATTATAAATTTTTTTTGTAGATTGATACTAAAAAATTCACAATACAACTTTATATTTTTAAGCATTATAAATATATTTCGCTAAAAATTCACACATTGAAGAAAAAATTTTACTGTTCAGTTTTAAAAATCCTATCCTATCATTTCTATCTTATCTTATCTTTATCTTTATATTAAATTATGCAGGATCAGAATTATTTTTATAAATGTGACGATTTTTTTTCAGTCAGACAGAGTGACATGTACTGTTCTTAGTAGGCGATGTCCTGGTGACCTGGAAGTCACCCTGAGCTCTTGGACATCATCTCTAGCAAGTGAATATTTCCTTAATCATACACGTAATAATATAAACCAAATTGATAAAACCATTTTCCAATATTCCATGAACATATTCGCAGTAGTTTTGCGCAATATTCCAGGTAGATTTTGTACAGGTACAATGACACATTATCTCGAATGTTTTTTTAATCTTGTGGGAATCTTCCATCAGTTGACGTAATACATATTTTTAGAATCTCCAACTATCTAGAACTAACTATGTATATATAGATACATTATAGTACATGTACTATTTTCTATTTTATTTATGGTTGTCACGCTGCACTGGGGATCAGGGTGCAGGTGAATGATTACACAGCCCCACAAAAAAAGTCAAAGTACCAACGACCGGACCATGGTACTTATACGTAATTTGGGTCACTGATTCCGAATCCGGGGTCAGTTTGCCCCCATCAGGTCGTGTTCAAGGTCAATTTAAGCTGAAAATATCAAAATTCAATACAAATAGGCTGAAACCATCGTATCTAGGGTTTTTTAAGCTCGCTGATGCCAAAGCGAAGTTTACTTAAACCCAATAACCTCAAGATCAAGGTTATTTGAAGGTGAAATCATCGAAATTTATTAAAAAAAGGCTACAATCATTGTATTTTGGGTTTTTTTTTAGTAGCTACATCAAAATCTGAGGTAATTACACAACAATCAGGTTATGGTCAAGGTCCATTGAAGGTCACAGACGTAAATAGACTGATAAGATTAGTCATTTAGTAGGACAATGCAAAAAAGCAACAAAATATGCATAAGTTATACCCCTTTTTCCCCAAATTTCTTCTCTATCTAACACGTCTACATCCTTAAAGACTGATATCAGAGATGATCCATAAAAAATCATACTTTAGACCCACTTGCTACTTCGTCGAGTACCAAAAATTTAGCTATGAACAGTTAGTGTAATTTCGACCGTTTCGGTCGCTAAAGGGTTAATAAATATTTTAAGTTTTGTTAACACGAATACACTATGCAAATATTTGATAATGATCTGCATTAAATACTAATATTTCAATATTGATTCGATATTGTATCTATACATTTAACGAGTGTTACGTGTATTTAAGTACTAAAAGTTACTTTTTTAAATTGGTAATTTAATATCTAATGATTATATAAGAAATTAATTTTGATTATATCACCTCTGCATGAGATCGTCGACTTTTCTTTAAGCGGAATGTTTTTTTACTTTGTCCCATAGAACGTTGCAATCGCGGTTTGTCAAGACGGGAATCACCTGAACTATCTTCACATGGACTGCTTGGCGTAGGCTGACACGCAACAGATTCTTCTGAAATTATTGATAAAATTATAAATTTTTTTTGTAGATTGATACTAAAAAATTCACAATACAACTTTATATTTTTAAGCATTATAAATATATTTCGCTAAAAATTCACACATTGAAGAAAAAATTTTACTGTTCAGTTTTAAAAATCCTATCCTATCATTTCTATCTTATCTTATCTTATCTTTATATTAAATTATGCAGGATCAGAATTATTTTTATAAATGTGACGATTTTTTTTCAGTCAGACAGAGTGACATGTACTGTTCTTAGTAGGCGATGTCCTGGTGACCTGGAAGTCACCCTGAGCTCTTGGACATCATCTCTAGCAAGTGAATATTTCCTTAATCATACACGTAATAATATAAACCAAATTGATAAAACCATTTTCCAATATTCCATGAACATATTCGCAGTAGTTTTGCGCAATATTCCAGGTAGATTTTGTACAGGTACAATGACACATTATCTCGAATGTTTTTTTAATCTTGTGGGAATCTTCCATCAGTTGACGTAATACATATTTTTAGAATCTCCAACTATCTAGAACTAACTATGTATATATAGATACATTATAGTACATGTACTATTTTCTATTTTATTTTGGTTGTCACGCTGCACTGGGGATCAGGGTGCAGGTGAATGATTACACAGCCCCACAAAAAAAGTCAAAGTACCAACGACCGGACCATGGTACTTATACGTAATTTGGGTCACTGATTCCGAATCCGGGGTCAGTTTGCCCCCATCAGGTCGTGTTCAAGGTCAATTTAAGCTGAAAATATCAAAATTCAATACAAATAGGCTGAAACCATCGTATCTAGGGTTTTTTAAGCTCGCTGATGCCAAACCGAAGTTTACTTAAACCCAATAACCTCAAGATCAAGGTTATTTGAAGGTGAAATCATCGAAATTTATTAAAAAAAGGCTACAATCATTGTATTTTGGGTTTTTTTTTAGTAGCTACATCAAAATCTGAGGTAATTACACAACAATCAGGTTATGGTCAAGGTCCATTGAAGGTCACAGACGTAAATAGACTGATAAGATTAGTCATTTAGTAGGACAATGCAAAAAAGCAACAAAATATGCATAAGTTATACCCCTTTTTCCCCAAATTTCTTCTCTATCTAACACGTCTACATCCTTAAAGACTGATATCAGAGATGATCCATATTAAATTAGAGAAGAATGCTATTAACGTAAAAGATGACACAAAAAATCTTAGCCAATTTTACAATAACATTGTTAATCAACTCAAATTGCGGTCCAAATTAAAATGATTTCCTTTCTTTCTTGAACGTAATTAAAAAGTAATGCTAGTTATCTACGGATGGCAGATCAATTAGTTCAAATTTAATTATAAGTATTATAATCAGCGCTGTAATCGATTACTGAATAATACGCGCATAAATTTGAAATCGGGATAAAATTATAAATTTTTTTTGTAGATTGATACTAAAAAATTCACAATACAACTTTATATTTTTAAGCATTATAAATATATTTCGCTAAAAATTCACACATTGAAGAAAAAATTTTACTGTTCAGTTTTAAAAATCCTATCCTATCATTTCTATCTTATCTTATCTTTATCTTATATTAAATTATGCAGGATCAGAATTATTTTTATAAATGTGACGATTTTTTTTCAGTCAGACAGAGTGACATGTACTGTTCTTAGTAGGCGATGTCCTGGTGACCTGGAAGTCACCCTGAGCTCTTGGACATCATCTCTAGCAAGTGAATATTTCCTTAATCATACACGTAATAATATAAACCAAATTGATAAACCATTTTCCAATATTCCATGAACATATTCGCAGTAGTTTTGCGCAATATTCCAGGTAGATTTTGTACAGGTACAATGACACATTATCTCGAATGTTTTTTTAATCTTGTGGGAATCTTCCATCAGTTGACGTAATACATATTTTTAGAATCTCCAACTATCTAGAACTAACTATGTATATATAGATACATTATAGTACATGTACTATTTTCTATTTTATTTTTGGTTGTCACGCTGCACTGGGGATCAGGGTGCAGGTGAATGATTACACAGCCCCACAAAAAAAAGTCAAAGTACCAACGACCGGACCATGGTACTTATACGTAATTTGGGTCGCTGATTCCGAATCCGGGGTCAGTTTGCCCCCATCAGGTCGTGTTCAAGGTTAATTTAAGCTGAAAATATCAAAATTCAATACAAATAGGCTGAAACCATCGTATCTAGGGTTTTTTAAGCTCGCTGATGCCAAACCGAAGTTTACTTAAACCCAATAACCTCAAGATCAAGGTTATTTGAAGGTGAAATCATCGAAATTTATTAAAAAAAGGCTACAATCATTGTATTTTGGGTTTTTTTTTAGTAGCTACATCAAAATCTGAGGTAATTACACAACAATCAGGTTATGGTCAAGGTCCATTGAAGGTCACAGACGTAAATAGACTGATAAGATTAGTCATTTAGTAGGACAATGCAAAAAAGCAACAAAATATGCATAAGTTATACCCCTTTTTCCCCAAATTTCTTCTCTATCTAACACGTCTACATCCTTAAAGACTGATATCAGAGATGATCCATATTAAATTAGAGAAGAATGCTATTAACGTAAAAGATGACACAAAAAATCTTAGCCAATTTTACAATAACATTGTTAATCAACTCAAATTGCGGTCCAAATTAAAATGATTTCCTTTCTTTCTTGAACGTAATTAAAAAGTAATGCTAGTTATCTACGGATGGCAGATCAATTAGTTCAAATTTAATTATAAGTATTATAATCAGCGCTGTAATCGATTACTGAATAATACGCGCATAAATTTGAAATCGGGAAAAAATCAATATTTAATTTTTATTTTGTGATTGGTGAATATAATTGAAGAAAGTGCAATAAATATACATTGAATTATTATCAATTTTTAAGGAAAAAAATTTTTTTACAGTAATTGACAATAATAAATGAATCAATGTTAATATAACTTAAAATTATGGCAATATTTAAGTACAAATAATATTTATATGGTTACGGGTTCATTAATTATTTTCTTTAGTTTAATTTATAAAAAGTTTTTTTTAATATTATTGACTTAAGTTTGATGTTAATGAATGATATTGCATTTAGTATAAGATTTATTAATATTCAAATTTTTCCTACACGTCTAAGTGATCGACATCGATGCGGTCAATTTGACAGATACTACAAGTGTATTATGACGGGTCGCAAGAATTTGAATTATAGCTTAAACCAAGTATCTGTGATATGACTAGCAAATTTTGCTACTGATAAATCTTATTGATATTGACTGCTTTTTGCTTAATTGGTGTTGTGTGTTGTATTAAATTATTTATTTATTTATTTATTTATTTATTTACTTATTTATTTATTTATTTATATATTTATTTATTTATTTATTTATTTATTTATTTACTTATTTATTTATTTATTTATATATTTATTTATTTATTTATTTATTTATTTATTTATTAAATAAATTCTTTGATGTCATATAAGTACGATTCAGAGAAGAAAGGTAAAAATAAGTTACATAACCTCAATCTTTGTGCAAATTTTTACACTGATGTTTTGCTACTTGCTTGTGCTTTTGATTATAGAGCGACATTAGAGATACCATGGAAATTATGAAAAATACCACATTTGTGCATTAATTTGACCAAATAGTGAGTAATTATATTTAGATATATATATATATATGCAAAATTGTAAAATGCTGGCGTAACAAATGATTGTTTCAATAAAGGTATAGCCTGATGAGGATGGAGGACTTCCATCGAAACGTCGCCAATTAAATAAATTAAATGGTTAGTTCACTAAAAATCGATAAAAACCCTTCTTTTTGGTAGTGAATCTAATTTGATTTAATTGATTTTATAAGGAAATGCAACGTCAATTACGCGAGATGCTCCAGACTGGCGTTATTGAACCTTCGAAAAGTGGATGGTCCAGCCCCGTGGTGATGGCAAAGAAGAGTGAGAATTCTAGGCGTTTTTGCATCGATTTTAGGAGAGTCAACGCTTTGACGAAACCTGATGCATATCCTTTGCCACATATGCAGGATATCCTACGCGAACTCAAGAAAGCCCGATACATCTCCACGATCGACATGAACTGTACCACCAGATACCTCTACATACGATACCTAGAATGGGTTTGTACCAGTTTACTCGTATGCCGTATGGATTGGCGAATGCTGGTGCGACATTCCAGCTCATGATCGATCAGGTGATTGGACCAGAACTCGAACCGGTTGATTGTGCATATCTCGACGATATCATTACTGTCACTGAGACGTTTGAAGAGCATAAGCAACTGTTGATCGAGGTGTTAACTCGCTTGGCAGAAGCCGGTTTATCTGCTAACCGGGACAAGTGTGTTTTCTGCCAGCCCGAAGTGAGATATTTGGGTGTGCGAGTTAATAGAGGTGGGATACGACCTGACCCAGCTAAAACGGAGCCGATTACAGAATATCCGGCTCCCAAGAATTTGAAGCAGCTGAGACGGTTTCTCGATGCACGACTATGCTACTATAGATGAGCCGCTAACGCGTCTGACCAAGAAAGACCAGAAATATCTTTGGCTGGAAGCACAAGAGAGCGCCTTCCAGCAGCTTAAAACTCTGTTAATGACAGCACCCGTTCTGCAAACTCCCGATGAGAATGGTGAGTACGCGGTCCAGACAGACGCTAGTGACACTGGTATCGGTGCAGTGTTGCTACAGATTGTCGACGGAGAAGAGAGTCCTGGAGTTCGCCAGTAGAATCCTCTCACAGAACGGGAATGCTTGGCCATAGTATGGGCGATTAAGAAATTTAGACAATACATCGGAGGTTACCAGTTTAAAGTTGTCAGTGACCATAGTAGTCTTCGTTGGTTATGCAATATACGCAATCCAACTAGCCGGCTCGTCAGATGGGCGTTAGAACTCCAGTCTCATAACTTTACTATTGAGCATAGGAAAGGACCTCTAAACTACGTTCCTGATGCACTTTTTCGTATGTATGAGGAACAGGAGCCGGCCTTATCCTCCGTCTCTTGGCGCCAGACTACTAAGGACTCCTGGTACCTTTCTTGGACCAAAGATGTAAGTGAGCGGCCGAGAGAATTTCTTGTTTGCAAGATCCAAGGTGGAGACCTGTTTTCGTATCGGATGGATACAGAATTGGATGACGCCATGGAAGATCAAGACGCTTGGAAGTTGGTCGTACCCGAGGAGCACAGACAGGCCATCCTCCGAGAATGTCATGATGATCCGGCAGCTGGCCACTTAGGAAGAGAAAAGACATTTGCTCGAGTGGCAAAGTTATATTATTGGCCACGTTACTATATCAAAGTTGGCGAGTATATACGCAAATGTCTGGTGTGCCAGCAATGCAAGGTGGATCAACGCCTTCCCATGGGTTTGATGGGTAGGCGAGTGGTTGAAAAGCCATGGCAAGTGGTAGCAGGAGATATTACTGGACCACTTCCCCGCTCTACACACGGATTTGAATATATTTTGGTCTTCCAAGACTTGTTCACGCGCTGGATTGAAGCAGTGCCAATCCGGAAAGCTAACGCTAAGACGATCGTGAAAGAGTTACACGAACGAGTCGTCATGTGTTTTGGTACACCGGAAGTAGTTTTATCTGACAACGGCACTGAGTTCAAGAACAAGCTCGTAGATGATTATCTCGTGGAACGAGGAATATTTTATTATACTATTCCTCCGTACCACGCTCAGGCCAACCCCGACGAACGTGCTAATCGGACGATGGTAGCGTCTCATATTACCGAAAAGCACAACTCTTGGGCCGAGAAGTTACCAGCCCTTGTGTTTGCTTTAAATGCGTCGGTCCTTATTTGATCGTCCACAGCTGTGGCCCAAATACCGTTAAGATCCAGAATGCTCAGGGACATGAGGAGAAATACCATGTCGAGTACCTCAAACCGTACTTATCGGATGACCATAGAGATGAGTACGGCCAAGAAGACGACGTCGAGACCGATCTACCTACGAGGGAAGAGGAACCCGAACGCGACGTCTCACGCGGCGAGACGCAAGCGAGCGTCGTTCCACGCGAGGAACGAGATAACGCGAATGTCGTGCCCCCCTTTAAACGAAGTAGAGGTCGATCGCTAGCCACCGCGGACTAGCCAAACGAGGTAGACGCAGACCACGACGGAACTGCAGTTAATGTCCGGATTTTTGGGCCAGTTTTTTTTTGTATCTGTGTAGCCACGTTCCATCCTAAATTCGTCAGAGATACAGAAACCACATTACGGGTATGTGGAATCTGGAAGGAGGGGTGTAACGGTAAGGTATTGTTTACCTTACCGTTTGACGAATTTGAGCAACACGAGCGAACCGTATCGTAATGTTTGCATCGGCTCGGGCCGGCGAGATTCGGCTCGGCTCGGTTCGCCGTGGCTACACGGGCGAGATCGACTTCACGCGCGGAAGATTCGCGCGCGCACTGATTAGATAGTTCAGGGGGAGATTCGCGCGCGCTACGAAGAGATAAAACCGCCTGACACGCGACAGGTGTGATCCCCCCGCGTCCCGAGTTCAGCTTCACCGCTTTGTGTTTTACCGTGGTTCTCGCGTGTGTTTTGTGAGTGCAGACCGACCCTGCATTTGCTGTGAGTGGTGCAACATCGTGAACCGACCTGCAGCCATGCAACCTCGGTGCGCGGTCGAACGGACAATTCGTCCTACACCGCAGCGAAAGTTAAAGAGAGAGATTTAATTTGATTTGATCTTTATTTGGCCTTTTGGGGTAGAAACTCCGTAGTCACTAACAGATAGATACATGGCATTACAATGTAGTTAAAATTTTAAAACATTTTAAGATTGGGCGTAGAATTTCAATTAACGCAATGCAATAAAATTACAAATGAAAATAAAAATAAAAATAAAAATAAAAATAGCAGGTTTTTAACAATCTTAATACTAGATAATAAATAAATAATTTAACAAATAAAACAATAACGAATCGCTCACAAAGATAAATAAATAAATAAGACTAGCCTACGCATAATACAATAACTACGCAGCTTCTTCGAAATACGGGATAGGCCGTGCTGTGATACCCTCGGTTATGATCCGTGCAGACCAGGCATTCTTGTCGAGCCCAAACAAACGATTAAAGAGGATGGGTTTGAAATTCTCTATGGAAGAGGGATTTAAGGTGATGAAAGGAAGCTGGTTATGACGAATGACTTATTTAATGATTCAGTGCGTAGCGGAAGGTATGTGAGGGGTTTAGGTGAATGACGAGAGGAAGAGCGGGGATTCTGATCAGGAGTGTTAAACTTAATGAAATGATTTGCCAAGTATATAGATGAATTATGAGAAATAATGTTACAGGCTAAGGAGCCGATGAAAAAGGACCGTCTGGACTCGACCGAAAGCCATTTTAATAATCTATACGGAGTAACGTGATTCCGTCTCGCTTTATTTCCCCATACAAAAGTTACGCACGCATTCGACAGTCTTTGGAGTTTAAGATTCCTAAACTGATCTACATCATGATAAACCGTACACGCGTAATCAAAATGCGGAAAAATAAGTGATTCTACCAGGTTTTTACGGAGTTTAAGTGACATAGTTTTGTTATAATAGCGCAGCGAGTGTAATACTCCGTGAATATGCCTTGAGATTGCCATGACTTGCTTTGACCAGTCGAGGGTGGGAGTGATCACAACACCAAGCGATTTTACCGCATTTTCGTACTTTAAATAGTCATTATATAGTTTGACCCTCGGAGTAGTGTCCAGGTTGATACGCGCCAGATAAGCCTGACTACCCAGGATCATGACTTTCGTTTTTTCCACATTTAGCTTAAGACCGTTATTGATCGCCCAGCTAGCTGTCGCATTCGTATCAGAGCGAAATATAGAGAGAGAGAGATAGAGAGCGACCGATCGGCTGGTCGTTGTTTACCGACGACTATAACAACTTATAAAGTTAGTGGTACTACTTCACGCGATCGTGTTTTATTCGCTAATTAATAAATAATCTTATTGCGTTATACCAGTCCCGTAGACTGGGTATATTATTAAGTTAGTTTTTTCCCCCTCTCTCTACAAGTCGACCGTTTACCGACTTGTAATAATAGCGTAGACCTCGGCAACGATTAGAGTTTTTGTTTGCTATCTATCTTTAATATTTATTTCAATAAATTCATTTTATTATTAGAATTCAATCCGGTATTCAAGTAATTGAATGTAACCCACGTTCGATTCCTTCCGTAATCCTAAGAGCTCGTATATTTCTGGTTGAGAAGTGCTCGACGCAATCTCCCTGTTACGCGGTCAATTACAGATTTGATTTACTTCCGTGGTTGTTATGTGAAACAGTTAGTACCTCGGTTTCAGACTAACACTTAACAGATTTGGTAGAGCGGACAGGTAACCGCCGCCGCAACGCGGGAAAAATACGTTTATTTAAATACGGTAAGGTAAACCGTACCGCTAAGCAGCCGCGATAATAAAATAAACATCCGTGCGGCAACCAAACTGTTACAATTAAAAATAATGAAAGAAAAACAAAATTTTTTAATTTTTAAACGACCTTCCTCACGCATATTATCTTTGAAATAGGAGATGATGAAAAATGTTTGTAAAACCTGTACCGAAATCCCTAAATTGTTTATGGAATTTTTCCAATTTTATTTTCCCCCTTCCCCTTTTCCCCCTCCTCTAACTACCATTAAATGGAGGATAAATGAAGAGTGATTATCATATCGTTATTCACCGTATTTTTAGAATTCTTATATTTTTAAACTCCCCCCCCCCCTCCGTCTTTCATCTTTAATATGGGGGATAAAAAAGAATGCAAGTCATATTCTAATTCCCCTATACCGATAACCCCTATAAAACATTATAAATTTTTTTTCTAATTTTACCCCCCCCCCTCCTGAGCTATCCCACACCTATCATTACATGTGGTATAAATGAAGAGTGGTTTTCGTATTCAGCGTTAACCCTTCCACTCCACACATGCATTTAATTTTTGCAACTTGTGGGATACCGGACACCAGACACCGCCCGATTAACGCCGGACACCAGACACCGGAAAACGGATGAATTTTAATATAATACTATCCATAATACCTCGGTCGATACCGCTCGGGGAATTAGGGTACAGGTGATGTGGTAAGATAATATCTGTATAAAATTATTAAATTTATTATCGGCTCCTATTATTACAATTACGGGTGCCAGTCGCGTCCTTTACGCGGGCTTGAGCTCAGCTGCAATCGGCTCAAGGAGGGAAGGGCAAATTGAGGAAGGCGTAAAACGGCTCACTGCAGATTGCATGAGTGCAAAATGTAATTTAAATGTCGCGAATTGCTCGCTGAATCGGTGTGATACTCGTCCGCGACGAGTTTATCGTTGATCGACGGCGCGGCTACGATACACGATCGCGGTGTCGACAGCTGCTCGAAAGGAGGAGAGGAAAGGGAAACGCAATAACTTGTACACACACACACTAGGGAAGCACGGGATTGAATTATAATAAAATAAAGGAGGCACGGAGAAGTATACACCAACCTTTCGTTGCTTCGTTGCTCTCGCTTAACTCTTGCTGAACACACATAATTGGCACACTCGCTACACACTGTATCTCTCACGAAGATCGGGCGTTGTGATCTTACGGCGATCGGAAGAGCTCTGCTCTCCTCGGCGTGGTTGACGCATTGCTTGTGCGCGCGCATGCGTCGCAACGGGCCACTTGCGGTGCGTACGTTGCCTTACTTGAGTGCGGCTTAAGTAACATGGCCGCCGCACCGTCTAGTAGTGTACGCCCCGTCAGTTCCAATGCCGTTGACGACGACGTAAGCTGCCTGCCAGGTAAATATTTTCAGACCATCGGTACGTCTCCTCACGCAGTATGGGTGTGCGTGTATTCTTTGTCACACGGATAGTGACAGGCGACCGTAATTTAAGTAATTTTAATACATCTAGCACCGTTTAAACAGAACCTGCCTCTGTGTATATTTTATTTTAAAACCTCCGCCTTGATCGCCAGCGGAAGCGTTGTAATATACATGTGTTATTTCATAATGTACCACGAAAACAAAAATTATTATTTAGCAATATTAATTTTATATAAAGAAAGAATTTTTGCAATAAGAAAATATTTAAGCTTACTGTAATTAATTGAAAATAAATGCTCTCTTGGTATTACTTAGTTTTCACGACATGTGGGTGAATTCTCAAAGATTTTTTTTATCTTTTTTTTTAGATAAATCCCTTAATCTTGAACCACGTTGGGCGCTAATATCACGCTGCACTGGGGATTAGAGTGCAGGTGAGGTGAATAATAAACATACTAGCAAAAAATACCTCGGTCGCTAACGCTCCCTCGGTCGATTTAAACTTTTGATTTATTTTGTTGTATCAATATTAATTATTAGGAAAACATTTAAGCTATATGAAGTTATAAAGTTATTAGATTTAATTTTTCATTTTCAAAGTTTAGATAAATATAATATATTAATACTAAATAATAATAATCTTACTTATTTGTTAACATTTATTATTGTCTATTTTTTTAATGCACATAATTACAATGATAATTGGATTTTATTATTCTTCAATTAAAACACTCTTTGATTTTATATTATTATTATTATTCTTATGGCGTTGTCCAACCCTATTTCCTTTGTAATTATTATATGTGAAAAAATAAATAAAATTACAATTGTATGAATACAATAAAAAAAGATAATTAGGTAACCTTTAATTTATGCACATTTAGATTTTACATGTATATATGGGCAATTTCACGTAAATTGATCATGTCAAAAAATAAAAATCATGAAAAATAGAAAATTTTATTAAATAAAAATTTAAAATAAAATATTATTTATAATTGTTATGATTGATTTTCACCTATCGATTGCTCAACATTTGGAGGATAAAAGTTCTATATATATAAAAACAAAATAAAATTAAAGTTAATTTATTATTTTTTAATTTATTTATTTATTTATTTATTTTTTATTATTTTTTTTAAAATAAATTAAATATTAAAAATATATAATAGAAAAAATTAAAGTTAAAGTTAAAGTTAAATAAAAATTAAATTCCATCAAAAACCTTTCTCCCTTACTGTGACGTCAATCTATTCGTGTGACGTAATTGTCGATGTGACGATACTTTTTGATAAATATATGTATCACATGTTTTTTGACGCACTGTTGGGGGTTAATGTTTTTAGTTGTTTTTTTAAAAGGGGTAAAATTTGAAGGGGGAAGGGGTGGTGGTATGGGGTGTACCCTGACCACCTAGACATCCTCTTCTTGAAGTGACAAGTTTTTTTGCATATTCAAGCAGAGTGGCAGACTACTTACCAGTAGACGATGTCCAGATGACCCGGAGGTCGCCCTGACCACCTGGACATCGTCTTCAGCAAGTGATAATTTTTTTTGCATATTCCAGCAGGGTGGTACGCTACTTACCAGTAGACGATGTCCAGATGACCCGGAGGTAAAAAAAAATAAATCAACAACATAACAATTCAAAAATTGAAGCAGCATCTTTAAAGCGTAGCGCTAATATTGCTAAGTTTTTAACCAAGCGTTAAAAATAAATTAATTAATAAAGAAAATCATATCTAAAGTGCACACTTAATTCAAATATTTACAAATATACATATAAGCAACACCTTTAAAGAGTAGCACTCAAAATTTTAAAATAAATGAACAATATATATTGGACAAAATATATGAACTGAACAAAATATATGAACAATATATGTCAGTCCCAAGCCTGTAATCGCAGAGGGAAAATGAAATTAAACAAAAAAAGTATAAAACAAAAAAATAATGTCACTTCCCGAGGACGATGTCCAGGTTGTCAGGATGACCTCCAGGTCAACTACCCATCCTCCATTAATTCCCTCACCTTACCCTATTTTAACTCTTTTTAAAAAACTTAAGTTCATGATAATGAGTCAATAAATGAAAATGCTACTCCTCATTTAAGAAAAAAAATTAGATGTTATTGCAGAACTTAAGAGTAAACAAAAAAAATAAAAATAATATGTATGATGGTAAAATAGCAAATAATTATTTTAATGAATCTTTAATAATTGAAAATTATTTTGGTACAATGTCTGAAATTTGTAAATATTGCCATGCAAAACATTTTTCATGTGAATACAATAAAAATAAATTATTTTCAAGTTGTTGTCAAATGGGTTAAGTAATGCTACCTGACAATCCTACATGGGTGAAAATCATCTAACGTGAACATTTGACGTTGTGATATGCAAGAAAACAAAATGAAAAAAATTATATATTTTTGGTTTCTCTGGACCAATTACAGTTTCTAGAGTACCTGTTTACAGTGGGCATACAGGATCAGTTGATTTACTCAACGTATTGAAGATTTTTAATTTTTACATTCCAGGGGAATTGCATATATTTTGATATATAGAACATAAACATCTTGAATACATCCATAATACAAAATCTCACGTGAGATCTCAAGTGAGATTTCATGCCAAAATCTCATGTGATATTTCAATTGGAGGTGTTTAAATTTGCTAAATAATAAAAAATCAATTTCTTACGTGAGATTTTGTAATAGGGATAGAAAGTTTTAATAAACATATTTTATGGAGTATACATTGAATATAACTATACCTAATTGATAATAACAATAAAAAAAATTAATTAACAAATTCTTCCATTTATAAAATATATGCAATGTTTCCATATAATCAATTTAACATAATTTTTATATTTGTAATATAAATTATATATTTTTATTATTTTTTTTAAAATAAATTAAATATTAAAAATATATAATAGAAAAAATTAAAGTTAAAGTTAAAGTTAAATAAAAATTAAATTCCATCAAAAACCTTTCTCCCTTACTGTGACGTCAATCTATTCGTGTGACGTAATTGTCGATGTGACGATACTTTTTGATAAATATATGTATCACATGTTTTTTGACGCACTGTTGGGGGTTAATGTTTTTAGTTGTTTTTTTAAAAGGGGTAAAATTTGAAGGGGGAAGGGGTGGTGGTATGGGGTGTACCCTGACCACCTAGACATCCTCTTCTTGAAGTGACAAGTTTTTTTGCATATTCAAGCAGAGTGGCAGACTACTTACCAGTAGACGATGTCCAGATGACCCGGAGGTCGCCCTGACCACCTGGACATCGTCTTCAGCAAGTGATAATTTTTTTTGCATATTCCAGCAGGGTGGTACGCTACTTACCAGTAGACGATGTCCAGATGACCCGGAGGTAAAAAAAATAAATCAACAACATAACAATTCAAAATTGAAGCAGCATCTTTAAAGCGTAGCGCTAATATTGCTAAGTTTTTAACCAAGCGTTAAAAATAAATTAATTAATAAAGAAAATCATATCTAAAGTGCACACTTAATTCAAATATTTACAAATATACATATAAGCAACACCTTTAAGAGTAGCACTCAAAATTTTAAAATAAATGAACAATATATATTGGACAAAATATATGAACTGAACAAAATATATGAACAATATATGTCAGTCCCAAGCCTGTAATCGCAGAGGAAAATGAAATTAAACAAAAAATTATAAAACAAAAAATAATGTCACTTCCCGAGGACGATGTCCAGGTTGTCAGGATGACCTCCAGGTCAACTACCCATCCTCCATAATTCCCTCACCTTACCCTATTTTAACTCTTTTTAAAAAACTTAAGTTCATGATAATGAGTCAATAAATGAAATGCTACTCCTCATTTAAGAAAAAAATTAGATGTTATTGCAGAACTTAAGAGTAAACAAAAAAATAAAAATAATATGTATGATGGTAAAATAGCAAATAATTATTTTAATGAATCTTAATAATGAAAATTATTTTGGTACAATGTCTGAAATTTGTAAATATTGCCATGCAAACATTTTTCATGTGAATACAATAAAATAAATTATTTTCAAGTGTTGTCAAATGGGTTAAGTAATGCTACTGACAATCCTACATGGGTGAAAATCATCTAACGTGAACATTTGACGTTGTGATATGCAAGAAAACAAAATGAAAAAAATTATATATTTTTGGTTTCTCTGGACCAATTACAGTTTCTAGAGTACCTGTTTACAGTGGGCATACAGGATCAGTTGATTTACTCAACGTATTGAAGATTTTTAATTTTTACATTCCAGGGGAATTGCATATATTTTGATATATAGAACATAAACATCTTGAATACATCCATAATACAAAATCTCACGTGAGATCTCAAGTGAGATTTCATGCCAAAATCTCATGTGATATTTCAATTGGAGGTGTTTAAATTTGCTAAATAATAAAAAATCAATTTCTTACGTGAGATTTTGTAATAGGGATAGAAAGTTTTAATAAACATATTTTATGGAGTATACATTGAATATAACTATACCTAATTGATAATAACAATAAAAAAATTAATTAACAAATTCTTCCATTTATAAAATATATGCAATGTTTCCATATAATCAATTTAACATAATTTTTATATTTGTAATGTAAATTATATATTTTTTATATTTCTTTTAGTAGTGACTTCTTTATCTTAAATAACAATTTTACTCTTTTTCTGAGTTTTATTTTTCGTACGAGATCGACCCTAATTGATAATGTTCACATTGTCTATTCAAATTACATTCGTAACAACTTACTTCATTAAAATTAATTTTTTTGGGGCTCACATCTACTCCATTTCCATTGATGGACTCGCATAGTTCCTTTGAATGGAGAAACAATTGTTAAGAAATAATGTTTATTTTTAGTCCAAACAGTAAAGCATGTAATGATCAGCATCGATTATTTGTTATAAAAGAAATTTGGACAGGGAATGTTACATGCCAGGGGAGATTACATAGATTGTTTTTTAAATTTTATTACGTTAACATTCAAAATTTCCACATCGGAATAATACTGTTTTTATGTAGTTACTTTATTCTGAAATTTACTCTATGAATTGGTTTTAAAAAATTTATTAGTTTTCCAATTATACTCTACCAGAGGAATTACATTAAAAAAGGTAACCGCTGAATTACCACAAAAACATGCCCGTATTTTTTGCTTAACATCATGAAATATTAAAAATAAAATTTTTACCTCTAAAGTAAACCAAAAGTTAACAATTTCACCTGGTCAGAAAAATGTTTCATGTTTACAATTAATTTTAAAGACATTAATCATAACACAGCTATTATTAATAACAAGTTGTTACAAAGTTCAGCAAGTTCAGTGCACTTCAAAAATCAGTAAATGTTCAGATTTTCAACTTGATTTTAATTGTGGTTATCAAAATGAACAATTAAGTTTTGAACCCGTTTTTGCAATAAAGAAATACGCCTATAATCGCACCAGTTAATATGCGATTATGGCCTTCTTACAGCCAGGGGACGTTACATTTCAAGCTTTAAGCAACTTAAACTTGGCAATAAAATCAACTTTTATCAAGTTTCACGGCTGACTTACATTAAATTACATATATTGTACTTAGAATATATTATTCGTAATTTTATATATGATATAATGGGATATATTTCACTATTACACAATTGTGCACGTTAGATGATTTTCACCCACATATCCAAAAGAATTAAAAAATTTGGTTATAGGTAATTCGAAATATAGTACGAATTTTCGTCAAAACATAAGACAATACAACAATTCTTTAGCTTAAATTAATATCCTCATTAATGCGTTCATTAATTAATAAAATACTAAAATCAGACAATGTATGTTGACAATATTGTAGCAATATGACATTATTCCAACAATATCGCTGCAATATGAAGTGCTGTCTGGATAGGAATGTATCTATTCCTTTATACCTAATGAGTATTTTCTTAACCTTGCATTTTTTTAGAAAAGAAAGTTTTGGAAACAGATTGTACTCTATTCTCATTCAAGGGAAAAAAAATTATAGTGTATTTGGTATTTATTACTTAAAATACTATTAAAACAAATCACATATTTATATATTCGGTTTGGAAACATAACATGTTAACCTTTAGACTACCGAGATTTTAGAAATGAAATTGTCCTTTAAAAGTATCTGAATTGCCAAACTGCTTGAATATGTAAAAAAATTGTCACTTCCTGAAGACGATGTCCAGGTGGTCAGGGTGACCTCCGGGTCAACTGCACATCGTCTACTGGTAAGTAGTGTGCCACCCTGCTTGAATATGTAAAAAAATTGTCACTTCCTGAAGACGATGTCCAGATGGTCAGGGTGACCTCCGGGTCATCTGGACATCGTCTACTGGTAAGTAGTGTGCCACCCTGCTTGAATATGCAAAAAAAATTGTCACTTCCTGAAGACGATGTCCAGGTGGTCAGGGTGACCTCCGGGTCATCTGGACATCGTCTACTGGTAAGTAGTGTACCACCCTGCTTGAATATGCAAAAAAAATTGTCACTTCCTGAAGACGATGTCCAGGTGGTCAGGGTGACCTCCGGGTCATCTGGACATCGTCTACTGGTAAGTAGTGTGCCACCCTGCTTGAATATGCAAAAAAAATTGTCACTTCCTGAAGACGATATCCAGGTGGTCAGGGTGACCTCCGGGTCATCTGGACATCGTCTACTGGTAAGTAGTGTGCCACCCTGCTTGAATATGCAAAAACAATTGTTAAGAAATAATGTTTATTTTTAGTCAAACAGTAAAGCATGTAATGATCAGCATCGATTATTTGTTATAAAAGAAATTTGGACAGGGGATGTTACATGCCAGGGGAGATTACATAGATTGTTTTTTAAATTTTATTACGTTAACATTCAAAATTTCCACATCGGAATAATACTGTTTTTATGTAGTTACTTTATCTGAAATTTACTCTATGAATTGGTTTTAAAAATTTATTAGTTTTCCAATTATACTCTACCAGAGGAATTACATTAAAAAAGGTAACCGCTGAATTACCACAAAAACATGCCCGTATTTTTGCTTAACATCATGAAATATTAAAAATAAAATTTTTACCTCTAAAGTAAACCAAAAGTTAACAATTTCACCTGGTCAGAAAAATGTTTCATGTTTACAATTAATTTTAAAGACATTAATCATAACACAGCTATTATTAATAACAAGTTTGTTACAAAGTTCAGCAAGTTCAGTGCACTTCAAAAATCAGTAAATGTTCAGATTTTCAACTTGATTTTAATTGTGGTTATCAAAATGAACAATTAAGTTTTGAACCCGTTTTTGCAATAAAGAAATACGCCTATAATCGCACCAGTTAATATGCGATTATGGCCTTCTTACAGCCAGGGGACGTTACATTTCAAGCTTTAAGCAACTTAACTTGGCAATAAAATCAACTTTTATCAAGTTTCACGGCTGACTTACATTAAATTACATATATTGTACTTAGAATATATTATTCGTAATTTTATATATGATATAATGGGATATATTTCACTATTACACAATTGTGCACGTTAGATGATTTTCACCCACATATCCAAAAGAATTAAAAAATTTGGTTATAGGTAATTCGAAATATAGTACGAATTTTCGTCAAAACATAAGACAATACAACAATTCTTTAGCTTAAATTAATATCCTCATTAATGCGTTCATTAATTAATAAAATACTAAAATCAGACAATGTATGTTGACAATATTGTAGCAATATGACATTATTCCAACAATATCGCTGCAATATGAAGTGCTGTCTGGATAGGAATGTATCTATTCCTTTATACCTAAGAGTATTTTCTTAACCTTGCATTTTTTTAGAAAAGAAAGTTTTGGAAACAAGATTGTACTCTATTCTCATTCAAGGGAAAAAAAATTATAGTGTATTTGGTATTTATTACTTAAAATACTATTAAAACAAATCACATATTTATATATTCGGTTTGGAAACATACATGTTAACCTTTAGACTACCGAGATTTTAGAAATGAAATTGTCCTTTAAAAGTATCTGAATTGCCAACTGCTTGAAATGTAAAAAAATTGTCACTTCCTGAAGACGATGTCCAGGTGGTCAGGGTGACCTCCGGGTCACTGCACATCGTCTACTGGTAAGTAGTGCCACCCTGCTTGAATATGTAAAAAAATTGTCACTTCCTGAAGACGATGTCCAGTGGTCAGGGTGACCTCCGGGTCATCTGGACATCGTCTACTGGTAAGTAGTGTGCCACCCTGCTTGAATATGCAAAAAAAATTGTCACTTCCTGAAGACGATATCCAGGTGGTCAGGTGACCTCCGGGTCATCTGGACATCGTCTACTGGTAAGTAGTGTACCACCCTGCTTGAATATGCAAAAAAAATTGTCACTTCCTGAAGACGATGTCCAGGTGGTCAGGGTGACCTCCGGGTCATCTGGACATCGTCTACTGGTAAGTAGTGTGCCACCCTGCTTGAATATGCAAAAAAAATTGTCACTTCCTGAAGACGATGTCCAGGTGTCAGGGTGACCTCCGGGTCATCTGGACATCGTCTACTGGTAAGTAGTGTGCCACCCTGCTTGAATATGCAAAAAAAATTATCACTTCCTGAAGACGATGTCCAAGTGGTCAGGGTGACCTCCGGGTCATCTGGACATCATCTACTGGAAGTAGTGTACCACCCTGCTTGAATATGCAAAAAAAATTGTCACTTCCTGAAGACGATGTCCAGGTGGTCAGGGTGACCTCAGAGTCATCTGGACATCGTCTACTGGTAAGTAGTGTGCCACCCTGCTTGAATATGCAAAAAAAATTGTCACTTCCTGAAGACGATATCCAGGTGGTCAGGGTGACCTCCGGGTCATCTCGACATCGTCTACTGGTAAGTAGTGTACCACCCTGCTTGAATATGCAAAAAAAATTGTCACTTCCTGAAGACGATGTCCAGGTGGTCAGGGTGACCTCCGGGTCATCTGGACATCGTCTACTGGTAAGTAGTGTGCCACCCTGCTTGAATATGCAAAAAAAATTGTCACTTCCTGAAGACGATGTCCAGGTGGTCAGGGTGACCTCCGGGTCATCTGGACATCGTCTACTGGTAAGTAGTGTGCCACCCTGCTTGAATATGCAAAAAAAATTGTCACTTCCTGAAGACGATGTCCAGGTGGTCAGGGTGACCTCGGGTCATCTCGACATCGTCTACTGGTAAGTAGTGTACCACCCTGCTTGAATATGCAAAAAAAATTGTCACTTCCTGAAGACGATGTCCAGGTGGTCAGGGTGACCTCCGGGTCATCTGGACATCGTCTACTGGTAAGTAGTGTGCCACCCTGCTTGAATATGCAAAAAAAATTATCACTTCCTGAAGACGATGTCCAAGTGGTCAGGGTGACCTCCGGGTCATCTGGACATCATCTACTGGTAAGTAGTGTGCCACCCTGCTTGAATATGCAAAAAAAATTGTCACTTCCTGAAGACGATATCCAAGTGGTCAGGGTGACCTCCGGGTCATCTGGACATCGTCTACTGGTAATTAGTGTACCACCCTGCTTGAATATGCAAAAAAAATTGTCACTTCCTGAAGACGATGTCCAGGTGGTCAGGGTGACCTCCGGGTCATCTGGACATCGTCTACTGGTAAGTAGTGTGCCACCCTGCTTGAATATGCAAAAAAAATTGTCACTTCCTGAAGACGATATCCAGGTGGTCAGGGTGACCTCCGGGTCATCTCGACATCGTCTATTGGTAAGTAGTGTACCACCCTGCTTGAATATGCAAAAAAAATTGTCACTTCCTGAAGACGATGTCCAGGTGGTCAGGGTGACCTCCGGGTCATCTGGACATCGTCTACTGGTAAGTAGTGTGCCACCCTGCTTGAATATGCAAAAAAATTATCACTTCCTGAAGACGATGTCCAAGTGGTCAGGGTGACCTCCGGGTCATCTGGACATCATCTACTGGTAAGTAGTGTGCCACCCTGCTTGAATATGCAAAAAAAATTGTCACTTCCTGAAGACGATATCCAAGTGGTCAGGGTGACCTCCGGGTCATCTGGACATCGTCTACTGGTAATTAGTGTACCACCCTGCTTGAATATGCAAAAAAAATTGTCACTTCCTGAAGACCGATGTCCAGGTGGTCAGGGTGACCTCCGGGTCATCTGGACATCGTTCTACTGGTAAGTAGTGTGCCACCCTGCTTGAATATGCAAAAAAAATTGTCACTTCCTGAAGACGATATCCAGGTGGTCATGTGACCTCCGGGTCATCTCGACATCGTCTATTGGTAAGTAGTGTACCACCCTGCTTGAATATGCAAAAAAAATTGTCACTTCCTGAAGACGATGTCCAGGTGGTCAGGGTGACCTCCGGGTCATCTGGACATCGTCTACTGGTAAGTAGTGTGCCACCCTGCTTGAATATGCAAAAAAAATTGTCACTTCCTGAAGACGATGTCCAGGTGGTCAGGGTGAACTCTGGGTCATCTGGACATCGTCTACTGGTAATTAGTGTGCCACCCTGCTTGAATATGCAAAAAAATTGTCACTTCCTGAAGACGATGTCCAGGTGGTCAGGGTGACCTCCGGATCATCTGGACATCGTCTACTGGAAAGTAGTGTGCCACCCTGCTTGAATATGCAAAAAAAATTGTCACTTCCTGAAGACGATATCCAGGTGGTCAGGGTGACCTCCGGGTCATCTGGACATCGTCTACTGGTAAGTAGTGTACCACCCTGCTTGAATATGCGAAAGAAATTGTCACTTCCTGAAGACGATGTCTAGGTGGTCAGTGTACACCCCATCCCACCACCCCTTCCCCCTTCAAATTTTACCCCTTTTAAAAAAGCAACTAAAAACATTAACCCCCAACAGTGCGTCAAAAAACATGTGATACATCGATTTATCAAAAAATATCGTCACTTCGACAATTACGTCATACAAATAGATTGACGTCACAGAAAGGGAGAAAGGTTTCTGATGGAAGCAGCTTAATATAATATAGATAATTTATGATAATTAATATAATGCATTAAGCGCTCCTTTGCTGAAATGCGAGAGCCGATCGTGTCTCTTTACGCGGGCTCGAATACGGCTATAAATTAACGGTCGTCTCGGAAGGACGATGCGATAGGAAAGGTTTTGAATCTGGCTCGCGACCGATTGCACGTTGCGATAGATTATCACGGCGTCAGGAAATGCGCAGCCGAAAGGCTTTGGATAATCGTTCACGAAACGATGCTAGGTTCGGTCAACGGTGTGTGATGTAGCGGACTAAGTAACGCTCAATATAACATGCAGTATTGGCATTGTCACAACAGAATTAATGATGAATTAATGATCTTAATTCCCTCCTAAATATTATTATGGGAAATTACTCATATTTTGGTTCTTCAAGTATATTAATTGATGAATATATATTATTTTTGTAGTATTTTGTGGAAAAAATTTGAATAACTTTACGTTTCTTTGAAAGATTATCATTTTAAGGAAGTCGCGTACCCGGTAGCTTATCGACCGAGCAAAAAACTAATTATTACATTTACTCAAAAGAATACAGAATTTTATGCAAAACTCGAATATATAAGCTCTAGATAATTAAATAATAAGTCATTCTACAAAGATCCATGTCGTTTTGACAAAGACATCCTAAAAATTTTTGCACCGAAAATTGCAATTTTCCGTGATTTTTCGGTGCAGAAATTTTTTAGGGTGTCTTTGTCGAATCGACCTGAAACTTTGTAGAACTACTTATTATTTAATTATCTAATGCTTCTGTATTCGAGATTTGCAAAAAATTGCGTATCTTTTAAAATAAATGTAATAATTATGTTATTTTACTTGGTCGGTAACCCACCGTGTATGCCACCTCCTTAATAATACATTACTATACAAGAGAGGAAAGTTGAAGTTCCTCAGCTTCGCCTCGGGGCCAAATTCACGCTATGGCAGGCCTTGAACTTTGTCTCGTGTACCGTATACTACTTTTCTTGATGCCGGTGGAAAGTATGCTTTCATTTACACTAATATAGCATACTGCTTGCATCTTTGTACTTTGGCATCTAATACTTTAATGCCGTATTAGCATATATACATATTTTGCTTCCATAAAAATGGTTTTGAAACGATCAGCTGTAAGGTGATCTGAAATATTGTACTTAACTTAAGCTATTTCCAAATTTACGCTTATGAGGGTTATAAATTGGTATATCGATATTCGGATGTGAGGACTTGTGTTGTGGATGTAAGTTAATGATTAAGAGGATGAAAACAAAACCTCTAAAATAAAACCTGTTAACTAAAGAATTAAAACTTCATAAGTGATAGTGGCTAAATGTTATTCTTTCGATAACGAAATCGATGACGAAACGACGTACTTTCGACCTGGGGATCAAGAAAACCATTATCGCCCTTTCCCCCACGTTCATTCTACGCACCGTTACTCCACTACTCGTCGCGCCTTCTATCTATGATTTCCACGAATTGGAAACGTGCATATGTATCCTCCCAAAGCCGCGAGCAGCGTGATTGAATTTGCCTCTTTTTTCATATGCCGCTAATAATCTCCTTATTCATCCCTAGTTGAACTCTCTCAATATTTTTATGATGCTATCGGACGTCGACAATACGATCGAGAAATTTCTATCTTTGCTGAAATGCGAGAGCCGATCGTGTCTCTTTACGCGGGCTCGAATACGGCTATAAATTAACGGTCGTCTCGGAAGGACGATGCGATAGGAAAGGTTTTGAATCTGGCTCGCGACCGATTGCACGTTGCGATAGATTATCACGGCGTCAGGAAATGCGCAGCCGAAAGGCTTTGGATAATCGTTCGCGAAACGATGCTAGGTTCGGTCAACGGTGTGTGATGTAGCGGACTAAGTAACGCTCAATATAACATGCAGTATTGGCATTGTCACAACAGAATTAATGATGAATTAATGATCTTAATTCCCTCCTAAATATTATTATGGGAAATTACTCATATTTTGGTTCTTCAAGTATATTAATTGATGAATATATATTATTTTTGTAGTATTTTGTGGAAAAAATTTGAATAACTTTACGTTTCTTTGAAAGATTATCATTTTAAGGAAGTCGCGTACCCGGTAGCTTATCGACCGAGCAAAAAAACTAATTATTACATTTACTCAAAAGAATACAGAATTTTATGCAAAACTCGAATATATAAGCTCTAGATAATTAAATAATAAGTCATTCTACAAAGATCCATGTCGTTTTGACAAAGACATCCTAAAAAATTTTTGCACCGAAAATTGCAATTTTCCGTGATTTTTCGGTGCAGAAATTTTTTAGGGTGTCTTTGTCGAATCGACCTGAAACTTTGTAGAACTACTTATTATTTAATTATCTAATGCTTCTGTATTCGAGATTTGCAAAAAATTGCGTATCTTTTAAAATAAATGTAATAATTATGTTATTTTACTTGGTCGGTAACCCACCGTGTATGCCACCTCCTTAATAATACATTACTATACAAGAGAGGAAAGTTGAAGTTCCTCAGCTTCGCCTCGGGGCCAAATTCACGCTATGGCAGGCCTTGAACTTTGTCTCGTGTACCGTATACTACTTTTCTTGATGCCCGGTGGAAAGTATGCTTTCATTTACACTAATATAGCATACTGCTTGCATCTTTGTACTTTGGCATCTAATACTTTAATGCCGTATTAGCATATATACATATTTTGCTTCCATAAAAATGGTTTTGAAACGATCAGCTGTAAGGTGATCTGAAATATTGTACTTAACTTAAGCTATTTCCAAATTTACGCTTAATGAGGGTTATAAATTGGTATATCGATATTCGGATGTGAGGACTTGTGTTGTGGATGTAAGTTAATGATTAAGAGGATGAAAACAAAACCTCTAAAATAAAACCTGTTAACTAAAGAATTAAAACTTCATAAGTGATAGTGGCTAAATGTTATTCTTTCGATAACGAAATCGATGACGAAACGACGTACTTTCGACCTGGGGATCAAGAAAACCATTATCGCCCTTTCCCCCACGTTCATTCTACGCACCGTTACTCCACTACTCGTCGCGCCTTCTATCTATGATTTCCACGAATTGGAAACGTGCATATGTATCCTCCCAAAGCCGCGAGCAGCGTGATTGAATTTGCCTCTTTTTTCATATGCCGCTAATAATCTCCTTATTCATCCCTAGTTGAACTCTCTCAATATTTTTATGATGCTATCGGACGTCGACAATACGATCGAGAAATTTCTATCTTTAACATCGAGCAATGCTGTGTACTTTTGCAGTCATAACCTTCAAACAAAACGCGACAGTCAGCACTATCTAGATGGGAGTCTCACGCTCACAACCAAAAAATGACAGAGTTCAACGACCTGTAGAAATCTCTATTTGCTTATTTATTGAAGTCTCATATTCTGTTTACTTGGGAATATATCGTTTCTACAATTCTTTGCGAGCAATCGCATTAAAAAATTTTAAACAAATTAATTTACCAAAGGCCGAATTCTTTCTATGTTAGTTTTTCAATATAAAATGCACACTTGCAGATGTAAATATAAAGAATATATTGACCAATTTTTTTGTATTTTTCTCTAATCATAAGTGTTAATATGTAAACAAGTTATATAAAATCCATTTTGCAGTTCTCTGGTCTACCAAAGGCCTTGGTCGCTTTCATGTACAACATCAAAATAAAATAACAATTTTTAAAATTGAGTTATTTTCTTCTTTAAATAATTCATTTAAGTTCTTTATCGTTGAATAAAAAAAAGTAAAAATAGAAAAGCATACAAAAAAATAAATTTTTTATACTACCTTGCAGAGCAGCACAAGTTCTATCAGACGATACTTGATTCTGCAACGCTATCTTTAAAGTCATTATGCTGGATGAATTTGTAGCCTGATTAGCTGTAACGGTTTGTCCAGATGTACTATTATAATTATTGCATGACGCATCGGTAGGAGTGCGACTCAGATGCGAGCGCGAGTTTAAATCACCTGTTAATAAATCTATTAAAAGAGATGGTCTTTGAGTACGTGATTGACCATCATTCATCTGATGCATGTCAATAACGCTTCTCTTCGGTTCTGGTTGTAACTCCTCTGAAACAATAAAATATTAGACTTTTATTAAATATAAATCAGAACAATTTGACTAGCGCTCTTTCCACTCAATAACTGTCATTAAAATGAAAGATATAAAAAAATTTATGAAAAAGTCTAGGACAGGCCAAGATAAAATTTATCTATACCTAAAAAGATATTCTAAAAATATGTGTTTATAAATAATTGAATAATATGTCTCTATGAATCTGCTCAAGAAATCATATTATATCTAGATAAGCACAGATTCATATAAAAATAGTAATCCTTATGTCGAGGCAGCGAGTTGTAGATTTTCATATACATGTTTACGAGTTGAATACACGTTAAAAAAATTCAAGAACGTTGAAAGTGATTGATACAAACGATTTATTTTACATATAAAACTAGCGAGAAATGTCTCAGATTTTGGTTTTAGACGTATTTTGATAACCATATATTAAATATACAAAATTTTAATAACTATATTTAGTATACGATTATTAAGACTAAAATATATCATCAGTTATGAAACAAAATGTGTAAATTACTCACATATTGTTAACATATTTATTTTTCAAAACTACAAATTTTCACAAAAAAGTTACTATGTTTCGCACTAAAATTTAGTATATTCGTATATACAATACTACTTTCAAGAAGTGCATATAAATCCCGGGAAATAAGTTTGTTACGAATATGGAAAATGACCGATAAGATATAGAAATAAAATTAGTTTAACTTTTTCGAAAATCCTAGGGAAGAACTACACTACAACCGAAATAGCTCAAGTTCTAAACAACTTTTAATCTTCAAGAAAAAATTAAAAAAAGATTAAGTGAAGTTTTGTAATTTTATCTTTGGTTTGCTAAACAGCTTAAACTGTTCAAAATTTACGTTTGATATTTAGAGAGTAAAATAAAAATTAACGAAAATATTTTATTAAAAAGTAAGGAAAATTATCAACTGTCACTCATAATGTAAGCATTTTAAACTTTTAATATCCTTCTATTTTCATCTTAAATATTAGGACAATTAGTAATTAGTTAAACATAATCAAATGCGAAAGCCAAGGGCATATTTTAAAAATTATTTTAACGTCACTAAGCGACGGAGGTTCTACGATATCTTCGAGAAAAAAACACTTGTGAAGAACATATTCGCCAGTCGTACTATATTAATCGGCAGAGACTAAGAATCCAACCCAGGACTTCCGAGTCCACTATTCTACCAACCAAGCCATCGGAGTAGTGAGCACACCGGTATATATTAATATATTCTGCTAACCTTGTAGCGGTTCAATTTTATGCATTTTATTTCAAAAAGACTTTTTTTTAATAACTTTACAATATATTTCTACTTCCGCTTATGCGTAATATTTTTACGTTAACGGCACTCAAAGTAGTGCCTATCCAAAAAAGCATCAAGCTATCGTTACCCAAGCTAAAGATGGTATCCAACTTAAAGAAAATATATCTTTGTTCTCAGAAGAATCACTGAGCCTTCAAATATTTCATTTGCTTTAAGAATTTATAACGGACGTATTTGCATCTTCCTCGCTTCCAATGTAATTGCGGACGATATCACAAATAAATATACAAACGTAAACATAGACAATATCAACTTAAAAAACAAACCACCTATAACAAAATTCAAAGAAATTATATTATTTAATGCTTACCCTAGCATTCCCCAGACACATATTAAAGAAATATTTGATAAATTAGGAATTCGGAAAAACTTTTCTTATACACTTCTAAGAGTAGACATGCCAAACGAAAGTTATGTCATTTATAGTTTTAGAGTCAGGTATTCATTCATCCAGAAGACATGGACAAACTTGCAAATTTTTAAATGTATCACAATCGACTAATTGTTAGGTATATCCATCTCCATATACTCTCCCCTGTTTTGTGTGGAAAAAAGAGGGCCCTATAGCAAGTAACTGTGATAAAAATAATCTTAAAACCATTAATAATAATATCCCAAAAACCAAAACTAAAATTGAAAACATAAAATTTATAGCTACAGTGAAGAAGAACCCACTGAAAACTCTACAAATCAATTTGAGTTCTCTCTAGAAGTAAACGTGGAAGTAAAGTTTTAACAAACACTGATGAATGACAAACTTAACACATTCAAAAGACCACACTCGTATTCTAACTCCTCGGGATACACACAAACTAATTTGAACACAAACGATAATGAAGTTTTCACGGCATTCACTATAAAGAAAACAAAAAAAAACAGAAAATTATTACAACCAACACTAAAACTCTCGATGAATTGTTACTACCGGCTAAAAGCTTCATCAAACACACTAAATTACACACAATTCAAAAGTTTTCTTGAACAAGCCCAAGGTTCCCCCAATCCTCATAATATTGTAAAAAAGTACAATTCCGACTTGAATACGCTTAATAAATTTATTAAAGATGTATACCTGAACAACAACAAGATACTTACAAGATAGAAGAATCGAAAATATACTAATATACTCTATATTTTTCGGTCTTTCCGAACTAAAGCTTTACTTTCGACATAAAGGAGGCTCTTTTTTGTCTTCGTCCACTATGGTTGGTAGAATTTCCTAGAGAATGGCCTTTTTAAAAAATGAAACAAAATTTATAGGCGTTTCGTCCTCGATCTCCAGTTTAGACTTCTCAGTAAGGAACTGAATATCTCACCTTAGACGCCTGTCGCAAGATGAACTACGATACCAGCAAGATGTTCTGCGGATATAAATAGAAAAGAGACGACGATCTCCCATAAGAATGTAGAGAGATAGTCCTCTCCATCTAACGGTGGGAAAAATCACCAGCCAGAGTGCGACGTATTGGACCGAGTCGCAAGTTTATTAAAACAAAATTGTATTTTACATTTGGTGATACTTATATACTCTATATTTTTCGGTCTTACCGAACTAAACCTTACTTTTGACATAAAGCAGGCTCATTTTTCTCTTCGTCCACTATGGTTAGTGGAATTTCTTAAAGAGGACGAAATGCCTATAAATTTTGTTTAATTTTTTAAAAGGACATTTTCTAGGAAATTCCACCAACCATTCAGGAAGAAGAACAAGAAAGAGTTGTAAGTGAGCATCATAAGTCCTTTACCATTCGTTTTTTTCTGCAGAATTTGAAATGGGAGTGCAACGTATTACACAGGATGCTAATGCAATAACCCTATGGGCCCACAAAAACGGACTTCAGCTAAATGTTAAAAAACGAAGGTTATGATTCTGGGTAGCCAGGCCTTTTTATCGCGCATTGACTTGAACACTGCCCCTAAGGTTAAACTGGAAACAGACTTCTTGGATTATGAATGTGAGGTTAAATCGCTTGGGGTCATGATTACTCCATCTCTTGATTGGACAAGGCAAGTGTTATCTATCTCGAGTCGTGTGCATGGTGTTTTACTCATTGTGATATTACAGAAAAACTTTATCACGTGGTCTTAGAAAGAGACTGGTAGAATCACTTGTCTTTTCACATTTCGACTATGCGTGTGCGGTCTACAACGACGTTGATCAGACCAGAAATTTGAAGCTTCAAAGACTGCTGAATGCTTGTGTTCGGTTCGTGGTGGGGGGGATACCGAGAATAGAGCACGTTACTCCATATAGGGTAGGTCTCAGATGGCTATCAGTTGAAACGAGACGCTCATACATCATCGGCTCACTTGCATATAGCGTCATCTCTCATAACTCCCCCATTTATCTGGCAAATAATTTCATCAAATTAAACACTCCACAACATAACCACCACACGTCCACTCGTCATCTAATAAAATCACTAAATTACCTCCCTCCTCGTACAGAGGCTTTAAATAAATCATTTATCATCACCTCATCGAAGATCATAAATAAACTCCCTCCATATGCATTCGAAAAATCATCCATCACCAAATTAAAAGATTCATTATTTCATAATTTGTTTGGACTCGACCAAACTGCCTGGGCCACCAGGATGCAATGTGAGGTAATAACCTCACCTCGAATAGAATCGAAAAGAATGTATTTATTGCATTTGTACGAACCAGTACTACTATTGTATTATTATCTCATTGTTACTTTATTTTGTTATATTTTTAAAGTGATTTTTTTTTGTTTTTATTTTTATTTTTATTTTTATTTTTATTTTTAGATTATTGTTATTTATTTTATAGTTTATTTACAAAATGTGCAATCGAATTAGTATTAAGCAAATTTATATATTATTGTTAATATTACTTTTATTTTGCTGACTGTTTTTAACATTGTAAGTGCCTACGGGGATTAAATCCCAAAGGCCAAATAAAGTTTTTCAATCAATCATTCTCTCTCTCTCTCTCTCTCTCTCTCTCTCTCTCTCTCTCTCTCTTCTCTCTCTCTCTCTCTCTCTCTCTCTCTCTCTTGGTAAGCGTCAACATCACCTTACATACAGCTCTCTAAAAGTTCGTATTTTATTAATTTTCCTTTTGTACTCCTTGGAGGAAAGTTACGGGAAGAAGTCCTTGATACGGCCAGTATGTTTTAAACTATAATGCAATCCATAAGGTGCATTAATTTGGCCTTGAGCGACTTCTAACGTCTCGAGTTCTTGAACCACGAAACTTAGCTGACTAGATATTTTCCAGATCAGAGCAGGCAGTATTTTTCCAATGGGAGTGAGGAGCATTTTGTTTGTGCTGTTTTTGAAAGTTTGGTGGATGTAGTGCCGGTATTTAGTGCATAAAAGTGTGAAAAAGTGTGTCCGATTTCTAGGTTAAGTTTGATATAAATTATATAAAGCCTATACGTGGCGAGAGTGTTACCGACAGTCGGTAATGTAGACATTGACTTTTAAAGATTGATACATGGTTTAATTAATGTTATCATTAACACTAGATGTCGACACAATTCACTTTTACACATGTTTGTTGCTATTTTAAATTGTTAGTGTATTATAGATAATGCGTGACTTATATTATACTTCGATACTTTATTATACTTAATATTATTGTATGTAATTGGCGATTATTATCTGAGCGAAGGGGATTTCATTTTTATTTTATTTTGCGTATTTTATTTATATTTTATATTAAATTTTGAGCTGTATTCAGTGGTACTAGTATGCAATACTTTCGTAATACCTTGTACGTTTTATAATTTTCATTTTATTCTCAAGTTTTGTAATATTCTTAAATTGAAAAATTGTAAAGTGCCAATTACGTAGAGTTTTAGTAAAATGTAACTAGGATTTAGAGTGTTCTAAGTAACTTTATCAGTATTTTTATTATATGCTTATAAACTGCGAGCTAGAAATATTATTATTTCGCTTTTGTTATAATTATTCATGTTTAAATTGTATGTATGTCGGACGTAGATGCGTTTTGTACTAATGCGTGGTATGTTATAAAATGTTGTGCGATACAGAAAATAACCGATTAACTGATTCATTCAACCGTATAAATGGGTAGTAAGGCTAAATCTAAATCGAAAGCAATTAAATGTGCTCATTGTACGCAAAATATTGCAGGTCTGCTCAAAGCTTGCGATCAATGTGATAATGTTTTCCACCCAGGTTGTTCCACTCGTTACTTGAATAGTAAACCATCTGATATACGCTGTGCATCATACCTTGGAAATTCTATAGATAAATCTTCTCATGTTAAGTTGTTAAAAATTAAAGAATCAAACGTTCTGTCGTCTTCTGCTCGTCACTCGACCCTAGATTTTGCTCGTGATTTGGATTCTGCGTCTTCTTCCGGTCCTAGTCTGGTTGTGAGTAACGTTCCTGTTGGTACACCGCGAGTTGATAACATGAATCTGCCAGAAAATTGGGAGTCAATGACCCCATCACAGCAATCTGCATTTCTTTTCAATAGTGGGAAAGCAAATACTGAATTAATCAATAAGAGATTGGATAGTTTTATGGGTATTATCGAGCAACAAAATAAAAGAATAACTGACTTGGAGACCGAAAATGTATTAATACGCTCAGAAGTTGCTCAGTTTAAAGATATGCAGGTTAGAGCAGTGCCTAATACACAAATCAAAGTTACAGGTATTCCTGCATCTTGTAGCACTCCTCTTATTGATTTATCCAAAGGTATTTTGCATGTGCTCGGTCTCGATCACCTCTGTGATGATATTCTTGAGGCTCGCCCTTTTCCGTTCAAAACTACACAAAGAAGCTCTTCTTCGTTACCAACTAGTCAATCTTCCTCTGGTGATGTGGACACCAAATCATTTGTTATTCGATTTAAGCAGTCTGAGGTGCGAAATTATGTGTTGGAGGTAAAACGTAAGTTTGGAAATATTACATATGGAAATTTAGTTGCAAATGCTGGCAATTTTTCTGCGAAACCTAATAACATCTATGAGTTGTTGCCTCCGGCCGTTCATGAATTGCGTCTTTTAGTTAAAAGTAAGCTCGAACCTCTTAAGTATAAGTATATTTGGACTCGTGATAGTGTCATATATGTACGTAAGAACGATAAATTGCAGGCTACTCAAATTGTTACCGAGGATGATCTCAACAAACTATTACTGTGACTACCTAGTGATTCTTATGAAACTTGTCACACATCGTCATCTGCTCATTTGCGTGTCGCACATGTTAATGTAAATTCATTGCTTGATCATCATGTTGAAATTGAATCACTGTTGACCTCTCAAAAGTTAGATGTTCTTGTACTAACTGAGACATGGTTAACACCAAATCGTCCGGATTCGATACATAAATTAGATGGTTATATTTTATTGCGAAATGATCGGGATTTGGCATCTGTCACTGGTAAAAGAGATTTCATGCAGGGTGGCGGTGTGGCATGTTATTCGAGGAGTGATATATCTTTTAAAGTACTCGAAGCCCCTCAAATAACTAATATAAACGATACAGAATACGTGATCTTAGATTTATTTATTTGTAATATAAAAATACTTTTTGCAATTGTCTACCGGCGTCCCAAGGGACATGTTTTAACAAAATTCTTTAATACGTTGCAACTTCATGCTCATCGTTATGGGAACATCATTATTACTGGTGACTTAAATTCAAACTTTTTGGCCGACGATTATTACAGTTCGCCTTTGCTCGACCATATAAACGAACATTCATTCCATCTTGTTCCATTTAATGCAACCCACCATCGTGATAATTGTGATACATGGCTTGATGTGTTTATAGTCGATTCCGAAACTAAGGTTAAGAATAAGAAGCAATCTGATAGCCCATTTATGAATGGGCACGATTATATTATTATCGATTATTATCTTCCAGTATTAGAACCAAGGCCTGCTGTGCGCTCTTTTCGTAATTTTAATAATTGTGTTTACTCAGAATTTTCTAGAATGATAAAAAATGATCTCACGGACTTACGAGCAAATTTTAATGCATCATTATCTATAGACACGTTATGTGAATCTATGTGCAATTCTCTTATCACAAATCTGGATAGACAGGCACCAATGGTGACACGACCTATTCGTACGCGGTCTGCCCCATGAATGAGTAAAGACTTGAGGGTTAAGTGTAATGAGAGAGACAAATTGTATAAATTAGCTAAGCGTCACGGTGATTCGTTGTTGTTGGTTCAATATAAAGGCATGCGTAAAGAATTGAAAAAAGAAATTAGAAATGCGCGTAACGAATATTATAGCCAATCTCTGACCAACGAAACTGATCAGTGAAAGTGTTGGCGTTTGTTGAGAAGACTGGGAATAACGAGCGAGACTTTCAATTCTCCGCTTAAGTTCTTTTCAGCGGCTGAATTGTCTTGCCATTTTGCGTCGATTTCTAGGAGTCATTCATCTTGTACTGTCGAAGAATTGAATGAGATTAAATCGTTACAACCTGTTTTTGACTTTCCGTGTTTCTCATTCCAAGCACTTATTCATGTGCAGGTTGCTGATGCTATTTTACTTTGCCTTCCTAAAGCCAAAAGTCGTAGCGCTGATGGCTTGTCTTTATCGTATTTTGAAGAGGTTTTTAGTAGTATTGTTCAAATCCTTACGGAGCTTTTTAATTATTCATTTACAACGAATAGGTATCCTGCCATGTGGAAGAAGTCGGTCATTATCCCTCTTAGTAAAGTTCCTAAACCCTCAGCGCCATCAGATATTAGACCTGTCGCAAATCTGCCACATTTTGCTAAAGTTTTTGACCGACTGGTTTCTCAACAAGTAGTTGCTCATTTAGAATCAAATAATATTTTGACACGATTCCAATCGGGTTTTCGCAAGCAGTTTAGCACCCAAACAGCGCTTATAAAGATCACTGATGACATGCGGTTGGCCTCTGAGACAGGTATGGTTACCTTCTTATTAATGTTTGATTTTAAAAAGGCATTCAACACAATTAGTCATTATGATCTTCTGAGAACTTTAAAACAGCTTAATTTTGCGAATCATGTTATAGAGTGGTTCTACTCATATTTATCGGGACGGTCTCAGGCTGTTGTTGATGAAGATGGTCTTCCCTCTGAGTTCTTTGAAACTACGTCAGGTGTTCCCCAGGGTTCAACGCCTAGGCCAGTTATCTTTCTCATTTTTATAAATTCAATCATGAGCCGACTGTTATACACCAAGGGGATGTTGTTTGCGGATGATCTACAAGTGTATATGCATTGTAGTCCCTATGAGTGTAATGCTGCTATCGAGAAACTTTCTAGTGATGGCTCTAGAATATTAAATTGGGCTCGTGAACATAAACTTGAAATAAATTTCAGCAAAACAAAGGCAATCCTGATTGGGTCAACTCAGCAGTTTCGATTTATAAATAGAGATTGCTTGGCACCTGTTTTAATAGATGGTAAGCAGATCGATTTGGTTAAGTCAATAAGGAATCTTGGAGTAGCGATAAATGAAAACTTGCAATGGAACTCACATATTTCGGGTATAGTCTCAAGAGTTCATGGTGTACTTTATAAGTTGCGTAACCGTGGTAGTTCTCTATCAGTCACTATGAAGAAGAAATTAGTCGCAGCCCTTGTAATGCCATACTTTGATTACGCATGCCTTATGTATTGTGATATTCCCGAGTATTTGAATATAAAACTTCAGCGTCTATTGAATGTATGCGTGCGATTCATTTTTCGTCTAAAGAAGGATGTGAGATTGGATCATTTCTATAAGAAATTAAATTGGTTGTCAGTGAGCAAACGTCGCCTATATTTTATGGGTGTACTTACCTATCAGATATTAACGACAAAAAAACCGGATTATTTGTATGCGTTATTCCCTGCCCCGAATCCTGACATACGGCGTTCAGAACGAAATTGCCAATCTTCCTTCGGTAGACAAATTATTTCTACGAATATATATAAAAAATCCTTCGCTATACAGACCATGGATCTATGGGATAGTTTACCATCTGATTTAAAACTAAGTACGAGTGTGTGTTTGTTTAAAAGTAGATTATATAAGTATTTAATGGAACTATCCCAGTAATCATTTTGCTTTTTCATTTTTTATATACAAATTATTTAGTGGAAGATTTTACCCAAATTTGTTGAGAATGCGTCGAAATTATGTTATACAATATGTAGGACTGATTTTATTTACTTATTGTGTTTTTATAAGTTTTTATAAGTTTATTAAGAGCGTTTTATAATTTATATTATTATATTTTTATATAATGTTTATATTTTTATTTATATTGATATGCGGAGATATTTATATTATGTATTTTTACTGTTTTTGCCTTACGGTGGTTTTTCCTCCTAGGCATAGTAAATGCTCTCAAATCAAATCTCTCTCTTACTCTCTCTCTCTTGGTGAGTACAAGGCAACTTGTTTTCTTGCTCCGTTTTTGCATCAACTTGTCGCTCACACAGCTGCCTCGAGTTTGTTTCAGTAAACGTGGAAAGGACGCTCACCGACTGCAGCATCTATTTTTACAAATAGTTTTACTTTGCTGCAGCCGGCAGTCCAATAATCTTCATTTTCGCAAAACGTTGTTTTTAGAGGTTAGCTACGAGAGGGAAATCGCGACTCTGCGGGGAGCAGTACCCTCAACTTAAAAACTGCTTTCGCACTATTTTCACCGGCGGACGTCGATTGGCAGTAATGGCATCATCTCGCGGCTGCTTTGTGTGTGGCCGACGTTTCACGAGGAAAGATTATACCGAGGTTTGTCCGGTGTGTAATAAGATTACACACTCTCATTGTTTTGGTTCCGTCCGGCTCTTCCGAACGCCGCTGTTGCGAGATGGCAAAAGCTAAAGCGTTAGTCGTGGCTCCTACTGACGTGAGAGCGCCACCGCCTGGGTTGCCACGACAAGTTAAGGAGATCTGCGTTACCGAGCCATCTGCCACGCCCTTACCGACTCCTTCCAGTGCCAAGCGCGTAGCCTCGCCTCCGTCGCCATCATCGTCGCATGTTGCTAAGCAACCTCGCGGCGCCGCGCCCACTGAGTGCCAGTCGACCGATGCCGTTGATATGGCCGCGCTCTTTACTGAATTCGCGAGTCGGTTAGAGTCGAAATTGGAAAATTCGGTCTCGCACATCGAGTCATCGGTACAAGGATTGGCTAACGAGATTCGGGAACTTAATTCCCGGGTTTCACTATTGGAGGCGGAGACCGATGAAAGGTTTTTCGGGTGTATCGAGTCGTCCGGGTGCTCTAGAGGACGCGAATGTTGACATTCGCGGTCAAATCAACGAGATTAAAAAAATTTGCTTGGAGAATACTACGATGCCGGTTAACGATACCTGCGAAATACTGTTGCTCGTATTCCGGTTAATTTGGAAATTTCGGAGGGAGAGGCCGTCGAAAAGGCATTCTCAGCTATTAAACTCCCCCTGGGCCAATTCGCACATCATCGACACCAGACCTTGGCTTGCCCGAAATGGAGCTAATAACCAGATCGAGCACGCGACAACATCGTCTACCATCGCTTTAAATAGAAACAACGCCAGTAACGGTATCGTAGTAAGATTTTCCTTTCCCTCTATCAGGGATATCATCCTTGAGCGAGCGCGTCTCTTAAAAGGCGTTACGGCGGATTCTCTCTTCGGTGCGGATGGTACGAGCTCAATATTTGTACGTGCGTTATGGCCCAAGCAACTACACGTTTTATTATCTAAGGCTATTCGTCGCTCTTCTGACTTGGGTTATGCGAGGCCTATAGTCAAGAATCTTATTGTTAGCTTCTTCCCATACATTCAGAATCGGACATCCTCAGTATCTCGTCCTCTAATTCCACTTCGTCGAAATGAGGGTTGGCTGGCCAGGCACCATCTCTCACTAACACTACATACTCCATCTTTCATGTTAACATCAACCGACTAAAAACTCATTTCTCATCCGTTGAATCATTAATTGTACCTTCAAATCACGATATCATGGCCTTTTCCGAAACTTTTCTTAAGGATTACGACTCCTCCGATATGCTGGGCCTTCCAAACTACACATTATATAGATTGGATCGAGTTAGAAAGGAGGGGTGGTGTTGCGGCTTACATTAGGAGTAATCTTGATGCTAAGTTAGTCGCTCACTCGGACCCTGTTTTTTCCAACTCTCCAGAGTTTATAATTTTTCAAATTTATGGTTGCTCCAGTTCGTTATTCTTTTGTGTGGTTTACCGGAGGCCCACAGCGGCATACCCATTCGAATTTTTTAACTCAGTATCAAGGTTCTTACATACATGCGATCAAGTGGTAATCACCGGAGACTTTAACATCAATATGGGCAAAAAGGATGGGTCGTCCGCCATGTGGGAGTCCTACTTGAAGTCATTAGACCTCTCTCTAATTGAATCCGACAGCTGATAGTGTGTCATCCCTTGCCCGATTTATAAAATAATATTAAGTATTTCTCATTTCTAGTCGTCCTTTTGTATTATTTATTTTTTTGTATTTTGCGCCGACGTCTCCGTTTATTTGATTTTATTTTAATTTTAATTTGATTTTATATGCGCTTAGATTTTATTGTTTTTATTTTATTGTTTTTATTTCATTGTTTTTATTTTATTGTTATGTTTACCATATTTTGTACTTGCGAGTTGAATATTTATTTATTGTTATTTTGTTATTTTATTACTTCATTATTCTTTTCTTCGACACGTTCTTAATTGTACTTTTAACTAATTTTATCTATATATTATAATTTGTACCTGCGACTTATTTTATCTAAAGTATATACGGGGTTTTCCCCAAAATACCCAATAAAGAATTCAATCAATCAATCAATCTCTTCCTTACACATGCACGTATATCTCGTGATATACAAATATATGATTTTAGTACATTAGGATCTATCTGTTGTTCTCTCGACTCTCGAGGCTACTAGAATTTTGTTTTCGCTTTGATTTCAGTACTTCCTATTGCAGAAACTTTGTATGGAGTTTAAGCAAAATATATGTAGAAATAGAATGGGAATAATAATTAAAGATTTTTTTATCAGATAACATTTTTGAAAGTGTGATTGAAACCATACTTGCGAATGTTGACACCTTCGTAGAAGGTGTTTTATATAAAGCACTGTCTATAGGTACAAATTAAACGTAGAATATTTAATAATGAATAATAAAATTACTGAAAGTGAAACTCTAATAAATAAATAAAAATTTCGGTTGATATCTATAAAACACTTGCCGTTGCTATTTTGATTTCAGTACTTTCCATTACAGAAACTTTTCATGGAGCTTTATAATGTGCACTCAAAATGTGAAGAAAAGCGAAGAGAATAGTTGCACTTTAAATCAGTAATTTTTTAGTGAAAAAAATTTTTTATCTGCCTTATATTCTGCAAGTGACGCCTGAAATGTACGAAAATTTACAATTTGTTACTTATTTTTACATTTATGATGGCCATATAGATCCCGCCATGTATAAACTATATGGTAAGACATTTATGTTTATCAAAAAAACTATAATATATAAATTATTTTGATGATTCAAGGCTACTTATTCGATAAATTAATAATATTTTGAAAAAACGTGTATTATTCAAAAAGTACTGATTTAAACAGCAACTATTCTCTTCACCTTTCGTCATATTTTGAGCATAGATTATATTTGCAATAACATTCTGAAAAAAAATGGATTAAAAGTTTTTTTTTAATGAAAATTCTACATTAAAGTATGTGGAAGCAAAATTTTTTCAATGCCAATAACAAAAACCATCGCATTGTAAAGTCGCTGAAAAATTTGTACGCTTCAGCGCAAAAGTGAGATATTTTTTTCGTATTGTTCTTATACACTATTAAAAAAAGTTTTTTTACTTTATCTAATGTTTAATGAAATTCATCTTTTTTTAATTTATATTTTGTGATTTCTAAAACTTAAAAATGTCTTAGCAATGAATGTCTTAGTCTGAATTTTTTGCAACATACCAAAAATTTTCCAGATTTTTAAATTGATTATTTAAAATTACAATGTTTGCGTTGAAAGTTTATGACTTATTTACTAATAATTAGCATCTAAATACTGTTTACTCATAATTATTATTAAAAAAAATTATTATTTCTTAAAAGATCAAAACGCTATGCCCTTGCTTTTATTTTAAGCTACCTGTATGAATTTTTTTAGATTTTTAATTCAATATGTTAATTATTTATGTTGAAAGGTGTAGATTCATGTAATTTCGGTCTGACATTTCGTTCAGGAAAATTTAGTCAAATTAAAAGATTCATCACACACTCTTAACCCCAAAGAGTAAAAACTGAACCTTAAATGAGTAATTTGTTAACTTTACTACTATTTATGTAACGTTAAAAATCCCAAAACTACACCTTTCAAACGACTAAACAACTAAAATTACTCTTTGAACAGTGCAAAATATAAAAATTACTCTTTACAATAGGGTAAAAAGTAAAAATTGCAGTCCTTTAAAGAAAGGAGAAAGTGAAACTATTCCTCTATTGAAAAGTATAAACTAATATAATCTGAAAGGCCTTCCGAGTTACTCGAGTTAATATTGTACTATTTTTTTCCAATCACTGGAGTTGTAGTGAATTTTATCATGTTTAAACAATTATTTATTTATATCCACTATACTGGAGTGACTGGGAAGTCTATTGAGATTATGCGCAAGCTATCTTATATATGTAAATTTTATATTTTACTTCATGAGTATATGCTCTCAAGAAACTTTGTGGCAAATAAATAAAACTAAAACAAACAAATTGATGATAATGTACTACATATGATAGCTTGCATATAATCTGAAAGAATTTTTTTTTTATTATTTTAACGTCGCTCTTTTTATGCTCCCAAATCGGTGCTAATCAGCGACGGAGGTCGTACGATGTCTTGGTGAAGAAAGCACATGTTGAAAATACATTCCCCAGTGGTGCTTATATCAATCGGCCGGGGCCGGGAATCGAACCTGGGACCTCCAGATTACGAGCTCGACACCCTACCGACCGAGCCATCGCAGGCCTCGTGAAAGGACTTCCCAGTTACTGGAGTATTTTAATATTGAACTATTTATTTCCAATCACTGGAGCTGTAGTGAATTTCACCATGTTTGACCTATTATTAATTTATATCCACTATACTGGAGTCACTGGGAAGTCTATTGAGATTATACGCAAGCTATCTTATATATGTAAATTTTCTATTTTACTTTATGAATATATGCTCTCAAGAGACTTTCTGGCAAATAAATAAAACTAAAACAAACCAATTGATGACAATGCATAACATATGATAATTTGCATATAATTTGAATGGACTTCTCAGTTACTCGAGTAATTTAATATTGAACTATTTATTTCCAATTACTGGAGTTTTGGTAAATTTTATCATGTTTAACCTTTAGACTGCCGACATTTTTGTCTTATAAATTGATATTTTTGATGTGCAAAATTTATACATAAAAACACCTCATATCTCTAGAGTAGTTGTCAAGGTCACAGGTGGCTCATATATGATCCATGCCGGTAGTCTGAAGGTTAAACAATTATTTATTTATATCCATTATACTGGAGTCACTGGAAAGTCTATTAAGAAATAATAAAATAAAATGTTTATCAAGTTATGTATAACCAAAAAAAACATTGGGTGACAGTCACAGGTAAATTTACAGTAGCTCCCTCTCGCTGCCATGTCTGAAATTCTGCGCCTGCCAATCGTTGGGAGCTCTATACGCGTTCTTTGACCGGCTGGCACGCAATGCTATTATAGCTTCTCACTCGAAAGTAATTTCCGCAGAGGGATGAGTGGAAAGTTTATGGGAAGGGGGCAGGGAGAGGGTAAATTTGATGGTACCACTAGTTTTGACCTTGAAGTCAATTTTGAAGGTCATTTCAAGGTCAACATGGTTTTCTCTAATGGGAACCCCTATTTTTGTGTGCAGATTCGGCAAGAGCAGCAAATTTTACTTCAAAATTGCCTTATGCAAAAATTGTTTTTATGGCCTTCGAAAGGTCAAAAATAAAGGTCAAATGTCTGAAAAAACTATTAATCGTACTTTTTCGCAAATAACGTGATTTTTCTGGCAATATTACCATTTGTAATGCGTAAGAAAGATCAATAAATTCTAAAGGTGTTAATCTCTTTGATTAGCTTCACCTTGGCATCAATTTTCAAGAACTTGTGAAGGTCATAGCACATTTTTCATTCATAAACCATGTTTTTGACTGCAATCTCTATTTTATGATATTAGGTCCTAAAAGAATGTTACTTTTCACATGATGACGAAGATTTTCTAGTTTTTTAACCCGACCTTACAAGGGTCATATCAAGGTCATGCGAGAAATGCAAAACAAAAGTACTTTTATCTTACTTTTAGCGTTATCCGGAAACAACGACGGAGTAGACTGGTTCCATCTCAAATCTTGCAGGCTGGATAACTCGACATCACCGATTCGTTTCAAATTAAAATGTTATTTGGTATCAGAAATAAGCGAACACGTGTTTTTTTATTTTTCGATTTGACGAAAATTAATAATTTTATGAGTGTTTATAAATAAACCCAAAAAATGATATGTTCAACATAAATACTAAAAATAGCTGACATTTCCGTAATCTATATCTATATTATATTAAAATTCATCCGTTCTCCGGTGTCCGGCGGTGGTGTCCGGTGTCCCGCGGCGGTGTCCGGTCTCCTGTTGTAAGAATTAAGAGTATGTGTGGAGTGGAAGGGTTAACGCTGATATTTCGGAAATTTCTGAATTATTTCGGGATAACTTCACTAAATACGAGATTTCCTGAATATTTCGGGAATTTTTGAGGTATTCCGGAATGACTTCACTAATTTCGGGATTTTCTAAATAATTCGGTAATTTCTTAGATATGCCGGGAAATCTTCACTAATTTAGGGGTTTCCTGGATGTTTCGGGTTTTTCTTAAGTATTCCGGGATAACTCCACCAATTTCGGGATTTCCTGCAAGTCTCGGGTTTTTCTGTGGTATTTCGGGATAACTCCACCAATTTCGGGATTTCCTGGATGTTTCGGGATTTTCTGACGTATTCCGGGATAACTCCAACAATTTCGGGATTTCCTAGATGTTTCGGGATTTTCTGTGGTATTTCAAGATACATTCCCTAATTTCGGGATTTTCTGGTTGTTTCAAGATTTTCTATAGTATTTCGGGATTACGAGATTTCCTGGATATTTCGGGATAACTTCACTAATTACGGGATTTCCTCGATATTTCGGAAATTTCTGAGGTATACCGGGATAACTCCACTAATTACGGGATAAAATATTAAAGTGTATAGGCACTTTTCCCAGTACTCCAATTTTTGTATATTTTTGTACCAAATTAAATTATTATATTAAGAACATACCTATAAGTAATATTATAAGTATTAATAATAAATAATAGTCACTACATACATAAATAATGTAAAAATAAAGTGGTCACAGTAATACTAACATAGACTGAAGCAGTACTATCAGTCTAATAATTTTTAATAACTAAAATAATATATTTTAATGTAATATATATTTTATTTTATGATTCGATCTGTTTTTTTATCACATTTAAATATAGGTTTTTACACATTTTTCATCATACTCTATTACAAAGGTGTAAAATGAGTGAGAAACGCGGATAAAAAAATAAAAATTTTATTTTTGATTTATCATCTATATATATATATATATCAAAATTCATCCGTTCTCCGGTGTCCGGTACCCCAAAAGTTACAAGAATTAAACGTATGCGTGGAGTGGAAGGGTTAACGCTGAATACGACAACCACACATCATTTATCTCACATCTAATGATTGGTGCAGGAGGAGTCATGAGGGGGGGGGGGTAACATTAGAAAATTCTTCAAATATTTTATAGGGGTTATCGGTATGTATGAATTAGAATATGACGACCATTCTTTTTTATTCTAGAAAAACTAAGATGAGGTGTTTGGTTACGGTGAATAGCGATATGATAATCACTCTTTATTTATCCTTCATTTATTGCTAGATGGCGGAGGAGCAAGAGATACGTATTATTTTTTTTATTACATTTATATAGATTTTATTTACAAACATTTTTCAACATCTCCTATTTCTAAGATGTAAAATGCGTGAGGAAGGTGGTTAAAAAATTTAAAATATTATTTTTCTTTCATTTTTTTAATGTAATACCAAATCTAATATTAAAATAACTTTTATAATTAATATTCAATTTTTATTATTGTAATTGTATAATATTATTTATATTTTTGGTTGCAATTACTAATATTCTTTTTTATAAAAGATCATTGAAAAAAAAACAAAATTAATAAAATGTGAAAATAAATCTTTTAGCCAGAATTTTAATCTGAAAAATTTTTTTATAAATTCAATTATTACGTATAATTATTTGTTTGAAAGAATAATTGAATACATACGATGCATTAGCTGAGTTTAGTAATTTTGTATAAAATTCTAAATTCTTCATCTCCTTTCCGTGAAACATCATGAAAAAGCATGAAATATATGTATAATTGTCAAAGAATAATTTTATATTCTAATTTTTGTTGTTGAAAATATTATTCTCGTAGAAAAATAACACATTTGTTACTAGATTGATGTAGCTTCTTACAGGAATAGTGTGGAAATATTTGCGACTTAATGTATTATATTATTTCGTAGTATGTATTAAATATTATATCTTAAAATCTCGCACGTTGTTATTGTTTCGTGCGTTGCCTCTTCAAGGCCACGAAACACGCGTGTTTATGTTGACGACCGAGGATGTGTGCGAGCATCCGTATGTTCAATTGTTATTGTGTGTGTGTGTTAGGTACTTTTCGGGAATGCGACAATTCCCGAAAAACTCAGTACGCTGCCGGTCTTGACCGCGACAGTATCATCTTTTACATATCGTCACGTTTAGTTTCGCGCGCCTCGGGAAGTACCGGACCGGTTCGTCCGTGCTCCGGGAAGCCGTACGCGAGTGCTTGTGAGTTCGTGTGAGTGCAGTGCGAAGGACCAAATACCTCGGGTTGAGTGTTTCCCGAGGTAGGCGAATCGCCGCGGCATCAGGCCGCACCAGCAGGCTACCGTCGAGGACGACGGGAAACCGGGCCGACTCCACCGGCCAGCAGACGTCGGGGCGCCGACGCACACCAGGGCCTATGGACAACCCAGCCCGGTAAGTACCCGACATTGGTCGGTATACCTTAGAGTGTGTTGAGTGTGTGTGCAGGTATGTTTATTCGGTAGCACACCGGTGCTACCGAAACCGATTGGGTATTGCACGGGGCGAGCACGGGGGTAGCCCCTGCTTGCCGCGTATATACCACGTGACCGGGAGAACGCCCCGTTAATTATTGTCTGGCACCTCCGTGTAAATTATTGAATAAATATTTATTTGTTTAATTTAATATAACGGTCGCGTTATCATTTAATTATAAATTTACCCGCAATTAATCATTCCGATTCCCGATTTTCCCGCCACGTGTGTCGGTACGTAGGAGATCGTCCTATCTCCGCTACCGTGTCCCGGCGGGTTAACTTATTAACACACGGCGACGACAAAGACGCGTTCTTCGGGGCCGTCGTCCCTGTATTAATAAATAAATAACTTGTAACTGGTATTAGGACGAAATACCATGTTACCAATGGCGACCGTGACAGGACAGTAGTTGTACCGCCTGCGTGTCGAGGATTTTCGGGTCGGCAAAAATTTTCTTATTTATTTTAAAATAATTGTTCCTTGTATGTACAGGTTGACCTGTACTTATATAGGAACGGCGGGTTATTTATTTTTAAAAAAGAAATTTCGCCTTGCAAGTCGCGTGAGCGAGAGAGAGAGAGATAGATAGATAGATAGATAGATAATAATTTATTGGCCTGGGGGTACAACCCCATAAGGCCCAAAATTTACAAATACATTTATGATTATAATAATACAATACTCGTGCACTATCGAAACTAGCGCACGAAAAAATATCACAAGAAGCGCAAGAGCTTGATATCACATTAACATTAACATCTACATCGCTCGCAATTAACAAAATATAATATTCACGAGAATTTAACAATTTAAAACAATTTAAAGACGCATAATAAAAACAGACAGTACAAATATATAGACAGATAATTAAATAACTGACATTCGCATTGAACATACATATCGATAAGTAATTAAATAAGTGACCGGGTAAGTAGCAGATAGAAATATAAGTCGCAAATAACCCTAGTGATATGACATTGCAGTGTAAAATAGGTGCAAATTTGCCAATATAATACTGATTTTAATTATCATAGTTCAGTCCACACACAACATAAGCGCTAAAACAAATTATAAATGTCGTCTAGGCCTCGTAACCACTCTAAGAACAATTTTTTAAAAACTCCAAGATTATCAGAATTAAAGTTAGGTATGGGTTGCGGAAGTGAGTTCAAGAGGTACGAGCAATACGTCACAAAAGCACCTCTCCATGTTTCAGTTCTGAAGGGGGGTATAGCTAGAGGTCTGTACTACAATCGAGCCGAGCATCGTTGATCATTTAACGAGCTCAAGGGTTTAAAGGCATCATACAAATAAGAAGGGATACCAGCGCTCAAGACTTTGAAGGCAAGGACACCCGCAAGATATTCACGTCTTCGGACCGCAGATATCCAACCCAGCTCCTTTCTAAATGGGGTAACATGCTCGTACCACCCTATGTTTCCACAGACAAAACGTACACAGGCATTTTGTGCCCGCTGTAAGCGTAGATTTTGCTCTCGGTTAAGCGAGAGATAGACTGCCGCCGCATAATCAAAATGTGGAAAAATCAGTGCGCGCACCAGTAAGAGTCTTACTTCTCTGGATAGGGCATGTCTAAATTGTCTCAACGATCGTAATCCTATAAAAATCTTCTGTCTGACAGCCGAAACATACTCACACCAACTCAATAGTGGGTTCAAAATAATACCCAAGCTTTTTACATTCTTATCATACGGTATACACTTGTCATCCAATCGCACACATGGTAAGTCAAAGTAGTTTAGAGAGTCTACATAGGCCTGGCTCCCAAAGATAATGGACTTTGTTTTGAGCACGTTCAGGTTAAGGCCATTTAAAGCTGCCCAGGATGAAATTCTAGCTACATCACTATTCAGGAGGTTAAGTGCCGAGTCGAATTTCGCCATCCTTTCATTAATCTTTCCTGGGGAGAATGACAGATAAATCTGTATATCATCAGCGTATATAATGTGGCGAGTAAATCTAAGGTCACGTGCGATATCATTGACAAATGTCAAGAAGAGAAGAGGACCAAGTACACTTCCCTGCGGGACACCTGAGCTCACTGAAGCCCAATTAGAATTAGAATCAGGACCTGTTGACACCGCTTGAGACCTGTTAACAAGGTATGAACCGAACCACTTTATAGTGTTGTCATCACAATTGATCATACGCAATTTCCGGAGCAACTGGCAATGAGAAACAGTGTCAAATGCCTTGGAGAAATCAAACTGCACGAGGATGGTGACCATGCGTTTTTCAATCGCAAATTTGATGTCGTCCGTAAGGCGTATAAGGGCAGTTTGGGTACTATGACCTGATCGGAAACCAGCCTGTAAAGGGTCAATGACGTCATTATCCAGGAGGAAGCAGTACAATTGCGAATGTACACACCTTTCCAAAATTTTCGACACTTCGCAAAGCTTTGCAATAGGTCGCGTATCAGAAGGCGAAATCATGGATTTAGTCTTGGCTAAGGGCAGAAGAAGCGACTTTTTCCAAAGACCAGGAAACACAGCACTCTCGACTGACAGTCTGAAGAGTCCGACCAACGGGCCAATTAGGGCCGGGGCGGCCAAGCGCAGCATCGCAACAGAAATACAATCATTACCCATCGTCCGCGACCTTGAGAGATGAATAGCCTTGTCTATGGCATCTGGAGTAGGTGGTTGGAGGCTAAATGTAGGGATCTCATGATTAATAGGAATTTCATTTAGTATGACTAGGATGTCGCTTGGTGAGATGTCCGGGATTGCATTTGATATAGCAGCATAATGATTGTTCAGAACGTCGTGACTAAAGCGAGAGATTGGATCCGGTAAAGTATGCTTCGTTAGACCAAGACGTCGGAATTCAGCCCATTTATCCGTCGAGTTACCTGACAAAGAGATCCTAGAAGAGATGAATTTGTTTTTTGCGGTATCGAGTCGGTTCTTGCATTTGGCTCGAAGATTTTTGAAAATGATCCAGTGCTCCGCAAGGTGGGTACACTTGGATTTCTTATACGCGCGATTTCTCTCTCTGATCAAAGAGCGTAAGGAGTGATCAACCCATGGTTTCCGATGTGGACGAATCGTGTAAGGTTTCACAGGTGACACCTCATCAAAGACAGATAATACTCGACCATTAAACGTTTCAACCGCCTCGTCGATATTAGGCAAGCATAGACCAAGATCGTCAATACCATGGTCGAAAAGAACCAGAAAGTTGGACAAAGAGTCACTCAACTTGCGACTCAGATCGGCAGCATTAATTTTTGTCAGGTTTCTCTTGAATAATCGACGAGGGGGAGGCTGATCAAAATCACACCTATAAACTATCTCAATAAGGTCATGGCCTGCAATAAAAGGCGTGTCAGACTTACGATAACTCAGGACACGATATTGATCACCAACTATAAATAAATCAAGCCAGGTGTGAGCGAGCCGATCCCTGTAGATGGAGTGATGGGTCGGTTCAGACGGGACAAGATATAAGAAGTTATCAGTAATATTAGACTGAAGAAAAAGAGTGGCTGAAGTGTCATGACAGAGATTCATATTAAAGTCGCCGGTAATTATGATGTGGTCATATGATGGACAAAGAGTAGACAGGACTTCAAAGAATTTTACCGGAAAGGCTGCTGTTGGACGACGATAGACGACGGCAAATAAGAGTTTGGAGCACGAGAGCTTCACTTCTAGAATAAGAAATTCGGGTGTATTGTCATACTGTGGGTCAGAGTGACCGATTTGAGTAACCGAAAAACAATTCCTAATATAAACACCAACGCCCCCACCCTGTTTTCCGATTCGATCAAGCCTGTGAAAAGTGTAGTCGTTTATAGCTACTATGTTATCCGCAATTTCCAGATTTAAGAATGTTTCTGTTACAGCTAAAAAATCATAATGCTTGTCAGTTATTAAAAGTTCAATCTCATTAAAATGAGTACAAAGGCGATTTACATTTGAGTGTGCTATTGATATACGGTTATTAATGTTAATGCGATTTAATTGTCAATTTCGCGGTACAAAATCCAAATTGTTGTTGTCTGTATCCATCGCAGCAGTATTGTTTAACTGAGATGCATTTTTTTGTTTCACTGCCTGTAGAGGCGGTAGTTTAGAGAAGGCCGCAAGATTTTCAATCAGCAATGGTGCATCAGACAGTGAACGACGAACATAAACTCTCATCTCACGTACGAACGGGCGCAAGAAATTACGCTCTTTAGAGATTTGGAGGGCCTTCGAATAGAGCATATAAACTGGTTTGGGCCAAAGGGCGCGTAAAAAGATACGCGACTCTCCTCCCTCGCCAAATATTTCCGAACAATTTAGGTTGGCAAGTAAACGTGCATTATTTAGTAAAGTGTCACGTGCACTAGCCTGAAAGAACTTAATGACAAACCCTTTGGACTTCATGGCTCCGCCCGTGCGATCCTTTACTACCCAGTTACGTGTGCTTAAGATGTGAGGAATCAGGTGAGACAATTCAAGAATTGTTAAAAGCTTGATTGCGAGCGATTTGTAATCAGTGGATAGATTGACAGGCAAACCTGTGACTAAGACTTCGCACTCGTCGACAAGATCAACTCTAGTGCGCATAGATGAGATATTATTTTCCAACAAATCTAATTTCGAGGTTATGGTTGACGAGGGACCGGGCTCAACAGACTGCAAGGTAGCCACTTGCACTTTTAGCTTGTCAATCTCAGAACCGTGCTCAGCTAATGTCGATTTAACCGACTCAATACTCGATTCCAAATTGTTAATAGCAACTATTTGAGAATTTGAAGAAGATTCGATTACAGATTGCAAGTGAGTAAAGTGGGCGTTCAAAATTGGAGTAATAACCGCCGTTATTTCCTCTGTTAGAATGCTAGGACGAGCAACTTTAGTTGGTTGGACAACACTAAGTGACGAGGATGGAGACAGTGTACGCTTAGCGCGAGGCGTGTCGCCATCCTGACGACTAGACTGAGACGGAGCGCTTGAGTCGAATCGTACGCTCGACAATCCCGCAGCTTGACCAGTTAAGTCAGACGAGAGAACACATGAATCACACCTGAACGGAGCGTTGGGATTGGTCACGCCAGGTATACAGCGAAGATGCGAAAGGCTGTTGCAGCTTATGCACAGCAAGATATCACCATCTTTACGGCTTATTGATTCGTTACAAACTCGATAAGTGGAACGAGTCATTCTAAAATATAAATTAATAATATAAGTACAATATACAAGTTAAATTCGATAAGGCGCTACAAAACTTAAAACGCAAAATAGATTAAAGCATGCTTAGCAGATCAATGTAAAGTCGTAAAAAATTAATAGTGTAATGAGTTAATAGTGTAAATTATAAAACGCTGTAAAGATTCGAATAAGCTATTTACAATAATAAAATACTAAGTTAATTAACAAAGTGCTAAATGAACAAATGAGTCGTTAAAGAAGCACTATGAAGTAATAAATTAAGGAAACACTATGAAATAATAAAATAATGAAAAGCAGCCGAAGTAAAACGCAAAAACAAAACGTAAGAAAGTAAAACGCAAAAATAAATTAATAAAGACGCTACACGGGTAACAAATACGCTGAATAAATAATAATAATAAAACGCTGTTGCCGTATGGTACTTAAACTACAGATTTGAAAAAGCCGCCACTGTTGCCCAGTAGATGATACTGCAGGGATCTATTTACCAACGGTCGGTAATGATAATCTGGACTGCGTGATTAAAGTTGGTAGTCTCATTGACGCCTGATAAAGTAATACCAACTCCAATACCTGGAAAAACTTGTCCAACTCTCCGAAGGCCGCTGATTGGTTGAGCGTGACGTATTATCAAGGCCACGTCCGTCGAAAATATGATGCCTTCGTCTAACCTCAAAGACTCCCTCAAACTTTGATTGTTCTCCCTGGCTTAAATAAATAAAGCCGAGCAGTTTTGCTCCGGTTGAATGGAGCCTGCGGGAGATCCAGAGTTATCTATAATGTAAAAACTCACACGAAACAGGTAAGTCGGCGAGACAAGCCAAATAGAGTCAAGAGTCGTGCCAGACACGTGCAGTCGACTTACCGGAGAGAGAGAGAGAGTGAGAGAGTACCAGTGCGTGAGACACAGCGTCGCGGAGTTCGATAGTGCTGAGTGAGCACGAGTCCGCTAGTGTGAGAGAGAGAGAAAATCCCAACTAGCCGGCGTTAGACTCGCGCGGCGTAAGTGTAACGAGCGAGAGAGAGAGAGAGAACATATACATTATACGGCATATACCGCGCGACTATCCTTCGTTGCTACGCAAGAAGGAAAATTTCCCCCTCTGCGCGACCGTAATTTCATTTTTAATTTAATTGCATGAATTTTGTTGACTCGCTTTAAAAGCGAGTTTAACAATTTGTGTGTGTGAAATATTTTTGAGTTCGACTCACTGATTCTCGTGTCAGCGAATTAAAATATTTTTTTTATTATTTTTGTTTGTAAGTTGCAATCGATAGCAATTTATTTTTAAATTGTTACCAAATTAATTTTTTTGTCATATTAATTCGGTCTTGGATTGGTCCAAGTATCTTTTGCAATTTTACTTAGATTTGAAAGAGAAGATCGACAACAAAAATTTTTTTCCTTTGATTCGAATACAGATTCGATTAAGCTTTCGAATCTGGTGGCAAACAAAAATTTTTTTTTATAGTTTGTATATAAAGATTATATTAATTTACATTAATTTTCCTTGTTGTTTTATTTAGATTTTTAGTATTTAATTAGTTTGCCAAGTTTGGATCGGAATTTTGTTGTGTTCTTTTTTTCTTTATGTAAGGTATGCCTTTTCAAATATAGTAGTTGTGTACTCTATATTTGAATCTGGACTCTGAGCTATCTCCTCAGTTGTCCAAACTTTACAGGGCATACGGGGACGCAGTTGGTGTGCTAACTGAGAAGAAATCCAGGGGCAGCTACGAGACACGTATGTGCAAAGTACTCAGTGACTCGCGGGATGCAAGGCACATTAAAAAGGACATCAGATCGCTTCCTTTGGAGGAGGTCTACGCCCAGCTCGATCGTTTGCACCTTAATGCCAATAGCGAAGAGTTTGAGTGTAGTGAGCGCCTTCTAAGACATAGGATTAAGTGCTATGATCCTCAAATTGACGTGCCTTGGTATCCCAATTACGACGAGGATACTTCTGCCCAACCAGCGACCAAGCCCTTAGCTTGTCTACAGTTCTGGCAGAAGCACCAAAAGCGTTCCAGAAAAGGTAGTGTGATACCTTCTGGTACCGACAGGTCTATAGAGTCTGAGTTGTCAGACGATAGACCAACAATTGAGTACATAACCCCCATTCAGGAAGAAGAGGGAAATGTGACTACACATGGTAGAGTGCCCACGCCGACGGGTGAATTAAGACCGCTTTCTGATAATGCAGCAGGCATTGACACAGAAGCGGCAATTCCGACGGCTAATGTACCACCTTCGAGACAATTGACGGTATCGACCGCCACACATACTGTTCTAGGTGAGACGCATGCTATCAATTCACCACATACGTCACACCGGGATCAGCGTAACTCCTTGGTTGGTAACCACAATCCAGTGGAAAGGGGCGCCATTCGTCGTAACGATTTTGGACTGAACGCCGATACACATGGACGGTCTACTCCCAGCCAATTTAGTAGTTCTGGAACTATTAGAAAGCGCGTTTCGGAGATTCAGTCAGATAAGTCGCGACAACAGACGAGCAGGGATTATGAACTCCCCTCCAACGATCGCAGGCAGTCGACTGATAATCGGAGGGAAGCTCCAGATTATCGTTTACATAATCGTGATCAATACGGTACGTGTCAGAGGAAGGTTAGTTATGACAAGCATAACAACAGGACCTCCTCACACAGATATGAGCCAATACCAGAAGAAGCAGATGATGAATCGTTCTCGGAAGGTGAGCGCTATCACAGGAGTGAAAAGTCCACTTCTAGACGGTTACCGAAGGAAGGGAATCGTAAGTCTCACACGTCCGATCGTAGCCAAAGTACTTACACTAGAAGGGAAGCCTCAACACAGTGTGACAATGGTTACAACAGATCCCGCGAATCGAATAATGATCCCATCGAGCACGAGTGAGCTGTCGCTAGACGCGATCAAGGTACTCAAACCGATTCTAATCTTAGCAACTTAGATTCGGACGAATATTACGCTGCAAATAGGCAGGATACAACCGCTTACTATGCAAGAAAATATCGCAAGGAGCGCCTCCCTGACAGACGTAGTAGAGTACTATCGCCGAGTCGAGATGTCCACCGGCGTGATACGTATAACCAAAGTGAGGACATGGGTGCATTAGTCCCTTTGGGATACAACCAGCCACCAATGAGAGGTAGAAAGGATCGGCCTGGTTGTGCAAGAGCCCTCAGAGACTGGGGTCTATTGTTCGATGGCCAGACCAACGACGATGCCGACGAATTCCTAGATAGTTTACAAGACTTCAAGAATGACGACCAGTTCTCTGACCGGCGTATTCTGAGCGCATTGCCTTGCGTGTTTAAGAAGACAGCCTTATTTTGGTATAGGGCCGTCCAATCTTCTTTACATAACTGGTATGACTTCGAAAATGAATTTTTGAATGAATACGGTCAGGAGTTACGAGATCAAGATTGGTTCGAGGATCTACAACGCCGTACGCAAGGCAAAGGAGAGAAGGTCGTAAAATACCTGAATTGCTTTAAGGCTATTGTGCGGAAATTCCGCCGACCTCCTCCGTTGCGCCAACAAGTAGAAAATGGCATATTCTCAACTAAGACCGGAGTGCCGTAAATTTATGTCCTCGAGATCCATAAATAAATTCGAAGACATAATGAAGGACGGCAAAGAATATGACAACACTTGGTATGGGACAAGAGATTTGCGGAACCCACACCAAGAGAACAAGTTCATATCCCACAACAAGCTTTCCCATAACGGAGTTCGTCCAAAGTTTCGGGGAAAGTAAGTCTCACACGTCCGATCGTAGCCAAAGTACTTACACTAGAAGGGAAGCCTCAACACAGTGTGACAATGGTTACAACAGATCCCGCGAATCGAATAATGATCCCATCGAGCACGAGTGAGCTGTCGCTAGACGCGATCAAGGTACTCAAACCGATTCTAATCTTAGCAACTTAGATTCGGACGAATATTACGCTGCAAATAGGCAGGATACAACCGCTTACTATGCAAGAAAATATCGCAAGGAGCGCCTCCCTGACAGACGTAGTAGAGTACTATCGCCGAGTCGAGATGTCCACCGGCGTGATACGTATAACCAAAGTGAGGACATGGGTGCATTAGTCCCTTTGGGATACAACCAGCCACCAATGAGAGGTAGAAAGGATCGGCCTGGTTGTGCAAGAGCCCTCAGAGACTGGGGTCTATTGTTCGATGGCCAGACCAACGACGATGCCGACGAATTCCTAGATAGTTTACAAGACTTCAAGAATGACGACCAGTTCTCTGACCGGCGTATTCTGAGCGCATTGCCTTGCGTGTTTAAGAAGACAGCCTTATTTTGGTATAGGGCCGTCCAATCTTCTTTACATAACTGGTATGACTTCGAAAATGAATTTTTGAATGAATACGGTCAGGAGTTACGAGATCAAGATTGGTTCGAGGATCTACAACGCCGTACGCAAGGCAAAGGAGAGAAGGTCGTAAAATACCTGAATTGCTTTAAGGCTATTGTGCGGAAATTCCGCCGACCTCCTCCGTTGCGCCAACAAGTAGAAATGGCATATTCTCAACTAAGACCGGAGTGCCGTAAATTTATGTCCTCGAGATCCATAAATAAATTCGAAGACATAATGAAGTACGGCAAAGAATATGAACAACACTTGGTATGGGACAAGAGATTTGCGGAACCCACACCAAGAGAACAAGTTCATATCCCACAACAAGCTTTCCCATAACGGAGTTCGTCCAAAGTTTCGGGGAAAGTGGCCTCATTAGTTGAGAATAAGAAGAGCCAACCGGTTCCTCAGCCATCTTCACCACCGAAGAAGAAGACGTTGAAAAAGAAAAGGAGCAAGAAAAATAAGAAACATTCTTCTAGACCATCTTCAAGTGATTGTGAAGTAGCCAATGTGTATGGTACTCGCAACACTAGCCAACGTCAGTACTTGCAACAAAGTAAAAATTTTGTGGGTGCACAAAATATTAATAACGCGAGTCACAATCTTCGGGAAATAGACAGACAGGGTCAAAGCAGCAGCAATATAACGGTGATAGGCCGAAACAATACGTTGCTCAAGCTCAGACGACACCCCTCCATAGGCCTCAACGTAGACATAGCACGATGTATGATCGTACTACGTAGAGGCAGACCCAAGACGCTGCTATGCAAAGGAATCCGAATATTCCCTTTTTTGGCATATGTTTTACATGCCACAAAGTAGGACATCGATATTCCGATTGTCCCAACCAGACTTGCCTACATTGCGCAAGTATGGGACATACAGCGGACCAGTGCCCGAACGTGGCAGCGCCCATTGAGTGTCAGGTGTGCCACACAACTGGGGTAAACCTAGATAATTGCCAAAAGTGTGAGCATGTACGGCAATATCTGGGAAACCTAGCGGCAGGGTACCAGAATCGCCCCCTGGGCCCTGCACGCAATTAAGAGAGCGTAATAGCTCTAGGGGGCAAGAAATACGGGTTGGTGAACCCGCGAGGTTGTTTGTTAAGAAGGACAAACACCTCACTGACTTTGCTGAACTGCTTAACGGAGAGCAAACAAACGTTCAGAAGGTAAGAGAGAATACCTCTGAACATCCGAATTTGCCGAAATCTGCTGAGTTACCTATGGTTAAGGCTGAGACTCCTTCCAAGCTAACTCCAACGTTCGAAGCACCGAACAAAGCAGATTTAGAACTTCTAGAGATCAAGAAAAACAAAGAGTCTTTCTGGTCTGAAGTACTCCGTAGGCAGGCAGTTAACCAACACAAACGGTTACTCAAGGAAAAAGAAAAGGAGCAAGAAAAATAAGAAACATTCTTCTAGCCCATCTTCAAGTGATTGTGAAGTAGCCAATGTGTATGGTACTCGCAACACTAGTCAACGTCAGTACTTGCAACAAAGTAAAAATTTTGTGGGTGCACAAAATATTAATAACGCGAGACAATCTTCGGGAAATAGACAGACAGGGTCAAAGCAGCAACAATATAACGGTGCTAGGCCGAAACAATACGTTGCTCAAGCTCAGACGACACCCGTCTATACGCCTCAACGTAGACAAAGCACGGTGTATGATCGTACTACGCAGAGGCAGACCCAAGACGCTGGTTTGCAAAGGAATCCGAATAGTCCCTTCTTTGGCATATGTTTTACATGCCACAAAGTAGGACATCGATATTCCGATTGTCCCAACCAGACTTGCCTACATTGCGCAAGTATGGGACATACAGCGGACCAGTGCCCGAACGTGGCAGCGCCCATTGAGTGTCAGGTGTGCCACACAACTGGGGTAAACCTAGATAATTGCCAAAAGTGTGAGCATGTACGGCAATATCTGGGAAACCTAGCGGCAGGGTACCAGAATCGCCCCCTGGGCCCTGCACGCAATTAAGAGAGCGTAATAGCTCTAGGGGGCAAGAAATACGGGTTGGTGAACCCGCGAGGTTGTTTGTTAAGAAGGACAAACACCTCACTGACTTTGCTGAACTGCTTAACGGAGAGCAAACAAACGTTCAAAAGGTAAGAGAGAATACCTCTGAACATCTGAATTTGCCGAAATCTGCTGAGTTACCTATGGTTAAGGCTGAGACTCCTTCCAAGCTAACTCCAACGTTCGAAGCACCGAACAAAGCAGATTTAGAACTTCTAGAAGTCAAGAAAAACAAAGAGTCTTTCTGGTCTGAAGTACTCCGTAGGCAGGCAGTTAACCAACACAAACGGTTACTCAAGGAAATAGAGAACGAGAGAAAAACTCTAAACCTATGTAACCCCACCAATGAGAACGATGATATTCGTTACTCATTGTCACCCCAACCTACGATCAACGAAAAGAGTTTAAAACAGTCCAATGAGAGTAAAATGACTGTCTCTCTTGACCAGGTGATGAACAGTTCAAAATCGTTGCCGATTAGAACAGTTCAGGGGGGGGGCAGGAGCCGTCCCGAAGACGTCCAGAGAGACAAGTTCTACTTGACAGTCAAGCCGAAGACATGGTTGCGGGAGTGCAATCCGAAACCCGTTTGTTCTTCTCGGTAAGACTTGGTGGCAAGGACTTTAAAGCATTGTTCGACCCAGGAGCAATGGTTTCACTTATACGCGTTGACGTAGCGAAATGCTACAGGGATAAGTGAAAACCGGCCAAGGTAGTCGTGCGAGGTGTCGCAGTACCGGCACTGAAAGTCCTAGGTTTGTTAGTTCTATGTTCTATTTGGAATTGAGGGTTTGGATGGCAACATCCAACTGAGAATAGTCGAGAGTATGGAACACTCGATGATCCTCGGTATGGACTTCCTCCAACATTGGAACATCGAGGTTAAAATTGGCGATGCCCTCTGGCGCGTTGGCGCCGGAAAATGGCAGTCTTTTGTCAAGGATGGAATCCGAGACGAAGACACGAGGATTTTCGCAGAGTGTGCAGGTATCATTGAGATTAACGATGACCAGCGAGAGAGGGTAAGAAAGTTAGTAGAGAACTTATTACCACCACCAGGCGATGTGCATGGCTTTACTACGTTGATCGAACATCACGTGGAAGTAGAGCCAGATGCACGACCAGTACGTCACAAACCAAGACGTATGTCGCCTAAAGTCCTCGAATTCGCCCAGCAAGAAGTCAGAAAAATGTTTGAGAGAAGAATAATTGAACCGAGTACAAGTGAATGGTCTGCCGCTCCAGTGATAGTCCGCAAAGACGAAGGTAGCTATTGTTTTTGCATAGACTTCCGAGATTTGAATGCGGTAACAAAACGTGACTCATATCCAATATCGAATATGGATTCGATTCTGGATAAGTTACATAACGCCAAATTCAACTCTAAGATCCGATCTTAAGAAGGCAAATTTCCAAGTGTTAATGTCAGAAATTAGTCGACATTATACCGCCTTCGCTGTGCCTGGGTCTGGGTTGTGGCAGTTCACACGGGTGCCGTTCGGACTGATGAATGCACCCATGACATTTGCACGGTTGATCGATGCTCTATTTGGTCCCGAAGTTGAACCTCATGTTTTTGGTTACCTGGACGATTTAATCGTTATAACCGAAACTTTCGAGGAACATTTAAAATGGTTGGAAATGGTTCTAAGGACACTAGTGGACGCAGGGCTAGAATTGAACAGAGAGAAGTGTCAGTTCTGTTGCTCGAGCGTTACGTTCCTTGGGTACCGCCTGGATGGTGATGGACTTCGTCCCGCTGTGGATCGATTGGCTCCTGTCCTAAATTATCCGGCCCCAAGAAATGTTAAACAACTTCGTTCCTTCCTTGGCATGGTCGGTTGGAATTCTCGTTTATAAATCGAGAGTCGGATATTAAGATCCCTCTCGTGAGATTAGTCCATAAGGACCAGCCATGGGAGTGGGGACCAGAACAGGACGCGGCGTTCCGTGAACTCAGGTTAGCTCTAGCCGGCGCGCCAGTGCTTGCTCGACCAGACTTCTCTAAGCCTTTCTCGGTCCAGAGCGACGGGAGTGATTACGCTATTGGGGCTGTGTTAACCCAAGAAGATGAAGATGGTTTCGAGCATCCGATCGTTTACGTCAGCCGAGTGTTGAACAAAGCAGAGCGTAATTACATGACGACGGAGAAAGAGTGTCTAGCCTTAATTTGGGCAATTAAGAAACTTCGGCCATATATTGAAGCGTATCGTTTCAAAGCTGTGACGGACCACAGCGCGCTCAAATGGCTGAAAACTCTTAAAGAGCCCACGGGCAGACTAGCGCGCTGGGTGATGTGCATGGCTTTACTACGTTGATCGAACATCACGTGGAAGTAGAGCCAGATGCACGACCAGTACGTCACAAACCAAGACGTATGTCGCCTAAAGTCCTCGAATTCGCCCAGCAAGAAGTCAGAAAAATGTTTGAGAGAAGAATAATTGAACCGAGTACAAGTGAATGGTCTGCCGCTCCAGTGATAGTCCGCAAAGACGAAGGTAGCTATTGTTTTTGCATAGACTTCCGAGATTTGAATGCGGTAACAAAACGTGACTCATATCCAATATCGAATATGGATTCGATTCTGGATAAGTTACATAACGCCAAATTCAACTCTAAGATCCGATCTTAAGAAGGCAAATTTCCAAGTGTTAATGTCAGAAATTAGTCGACATTATACCGCCTTCGCTGTGCCTGGGTCTGGGTTGTGGCAGTTCACACGGGTGCCGTTCGGACTGATGAATGCACCCATGACATTTGCACGGTTGATCGATGCTCTATTTGGTCCCGAAGTTGAACCTCATGTTTTTGGTTACCTGGACGATTTAATCGTTATAACCGAAACTTTCGAGGAACATTTAAAATGGTTGGAAATGGTTCTAAGGACACTAGTGGACGCAGGGCTAGAATTGAACAGAGAGAAGTGTCAGTTCTGTTGCTCGAGCGTTACGTTCCTTGGGTACCGCCTGGATGGTGATGGACTTCGTCCCGCTGTGGATCGATTGGCTCCTGTCCTAAATTATCCGGCCCCAAGAAATGTTAAACAACTTCGTTCCTTCCTTGGCATGGTCGGTTGGAATTCTCGTTTTATAAATCGAGAGTCGGATATTAAGATCCCTCTCGTGAGATTAGTCCATAAGGACCAGCCATGGGAGTGGGGACCAGAACAGGACGCGGCGTTCCGTGAACTCAGGTTAGCTCTAGCCGGCGCGCCAGTGCTTGCTCGACCAGACTTCTCTAAGCCTTTCTCGGTCCAGAGCGACGGGAGTGATTACGCTATTGGGGCTGTGTTAACCCAAGAAGATGAAGATGGTTTCGAGCATCCGATCGTTTACGTCAGCCGAGTGTTGAACAAAGCAGAGCGTAATTACATGACGACGGAGAAAGAGTGTCTAGCCTTAATTTGGGCAATTAAGAAACTTCGGCCATATATTGAAGCGTATCGTTTCAAAGCTGTGACGGACCACAGCGCGCTCAAATGGCTGAAAACTCTTAAAGAGCCCACGGGCAGACTAGCGCGCTGGGTGCTTGAGATGCAACTTGGTGGGACTTCGAGATTGTACACAAGAAAGGTAGACTACACTATGATCCCGACGCACTCTCTCGCGCAGTCAACCTGGACTCGGACGAAGTCGAAATAGCCTCCTTTGACGTGATTACCGACCCATGGTACATCGCCAGATTGGATGATGTGAGGTTCAGTCCTCAAAAGTTTCCGCACTGGAAAATTGAGGATGAAATGCTCTATCGATTCACGACCGATAAGCTGCTGGACCCAATCACGGGTCAAGAGGAGGGATGGAGATTAGTTGTGCCCTTTGAGCATAGGACGCGCGTACTAGAGGATTCGCATTGCCCTCCATCGTGTGGTCATTTAGGAGTGGAAATGACCTATGACCGAGTGGCAAGGGACTATTATTGGCCGGGTATCTACCATGATGTCAGGCAATTCGTTGTGCAAGTGTATAGACTGCCAACGATATAAAGTCTCACAGGCGGGCCCTCAAGGGTTGATGGGCAAACGTAATATTGAGAGACCATGGGCTGTGGTTGCAGCAGTTATAACGGAACCGCCTCGTAGTAAGAACCAATACAAACATATACTGGTCTTACAAGATTTGTTAACGAGGTGGGTTGAATTAAAACCGTTACGAGCTGCTACCGGTAAGTCGGTTGCGAAAGCATTTGAGGAACTCATACTGTTTTGTTAGGAAACTCCTGATTACGTCCTTACGGATAATGGTACAGAGTTCGTCAATAATAAGTTGACACAAATGCTTGAGGATTACGGGATAAAACAGATCACGACTCCTCCTTACCGACCACAAGCCAACCCCGTCGAGCGTACAAATAGGACATTAAAGACGATGATCGCGGCCTTTGTGGATTCCGATCATCGCAGCTGGGATGAGCATCTACATGAATTTCGTCATGCTATTAATACAGCAATGCAATAAAAAACGAAGGTTTCCCCAGCTTTCCTCAATTTTGGACGTGATCCTCAACCTGTAAAGAGTCTGCGTAGAGAGGTTGAGAAGAGGGAATTTAAAATTCCTATCGATCCCGAGATGTGGATGGATCGACTCAAACGTCTTGATGCCCTTCGAGATCTAGTGCGGAAACACATAGATCAAGAGCAGAGACGTCAGGAGAAAGTCTATAACAAAAATGGACGCGTGGCTTCCTTCCAATTAGGTGATTTAGTCATGAGGAAGTGTAGAACGTTATCGCACGGAGCCAAAGGTATTTCGGCCAAATTGACGCCTAAGTACGACGGACCCTTCGAAGTCAATGAGATACTATCACCAGTAGTCTTAAGACTTGAGGAGTCTAGACGGAAAAGGTCTGAAGTACACGTATCCGATTTAAAGAGATACGTCCCGCCAAGGAGAAAATCCTAGGCCAGCGATGATCGGCTCGCCACGGAAAAATAGAGCGGGTATACAACAGCAGCACCCCAACCTTCAACGTCTGGGACACAAGAGAAGTCCGTGTCCAAGACGGCCAGATAGAGAGGGAGCCGCAGTAAAGCGAAGAAGCGTGGGTGGAAGAGACTACCGTCGCATCGGTCCAAGCAACTTAAGTGGGTAATGTGGACGCACAGCCCCAGGAAAACAACCATCTTTCGCTTCCGGAGTTATGTCGAAGTGAATGCTCTATCGATTCACGACCGATAAGCTGCTGGACCCAATCACGGGTCAAGAGGAGGGATGGAGATTGGTTGTGCCCATTGAACATAGGACGCGCGTACTAGAGGATTCGCATTGCCCTCCATCGTGTGGTCATTTAGGAGTGGAGAAGACCTATGACCGAGTGGCAAGGACTATTATTGGCCGGGTATCTATCATGATGTCAGGCAATTCGTTGTGCAGTGTATAGACTGCCAACGATATAAAGTCTCACAGGCGGGCCCTCAAGGTTTGATGGGCAAGCGTAATATTGAGAGACCGTGGGCTGTGGTTGCGGCAGATATAACGGAACTGCCTCGTAGTAAGAACCAATACAAATATATACTGGTCTTACAAGATTTGTTCACGAGGTGGGTTGAATTAAAACCGTTACGAGCTGCTACCGGTAAGTCGGTCGCGAAAGCATTTGAGGAACTCATACTGTTTCGTTGGGAAACTCCCGATTACTTCCTTACGGATAATGGTACAGAGTTCGTCAATAATAAGTTGACACAAATGCTTGAGGATTACGGGATAAAACAGATCACGACTCCTCCTTACCGACCACAAGCCAACCCCGTCGAGCGTACAAATAGGACATTAAAGACGATGATCGCGGCCTTTGTGGATTCGATCATCGCAGCTGGGATGAGCATCTACATGAATTTCGTCATGCTATTAATACAGCAATGCAATAAAAAACGAAGGTTTCCCCAGCTTTCCTCAATTTTGGACGTGATCCTCAACCTGTAAAGAGTCTGCGTAGAGAGGTTGAGAAGAGGGAATTTAAAATTCCTATCGATCCCGAGATGTGGATGGATCGACTCAAACGTCTTGATGCCCTTCGAGATCTAGTGCGGAAACACATAGATCAAGAGCAGAGACGTCAGGAGAAAGTCTATAACAAAAATGGACGCGTGGCTTCCTTCCAATTAGGTGATTTAGTCATGAGGAAGTGTAGAACGTTATCGCACGGAGCCAAAGGTATTTCGGCCAAATTGACGCCTAAGTACGACGGACCCTTCGAAGTCAATGAGATACTATCACCAGTAGTCTTAAGACTTGAGGAGTCTAGACGGAAAAGGTCTGAAGTACACGTATCCGATTTAAAGAGATACGTCCCGCCAAGGAGAAAATCCTAGGCCAGCGATGATCGGCTCGCCACGGAAAAATAGAGCGGGTATACAACAGCAGCACCCCAACCTTCAACGTCTGGGACACAAGAGAAGTCCGTGTCCAAGACGGCCAGATAGAGAGGGAGCCGCAGTAAAGCGAAGAAGCGGTGGGTGGAAGAGACTACCGTCGCATCGGTCCAAGCAACTTAAGTGGGTAATGTGGACGCACAGCCCCAGGAAAACAACCATCTTTCGCTTCCGGAGTTATTGCTCGACGAATCGAAGAGGCAGACCGCCGACAGGCAGCAAGAAGATGTACCCCCGCACGAGACGTTCTTACGTTTCCTGGCGCAGGGTTTGGGAATACCAAACTCTGGACCCTTGGATGAGGTGCAGGCGGGTCTTAACGCCGTATTCAGGCAACTCGGCTATCCAGCTGAGTTGTCATTATTGACCCCGTACCCTGCACCACCGATTCCATCGGTCGAACCGCCCTCCGTTCCGACCAGGATGGACATAACGTCGGGGATGAGCAACAGCGTCATCACCGGGCCATCGAGACAACCCAACAACGATGCTGACCTTCTTCGGGAGTGTCGCTTGTTGTTGGAAACGGTGGCAGGAGACAATCCCGCAGCGAGAGACGTCGTCCTGCGACTGGTGATGGCCACCCTGGAGAAGAACCTCACCACTCCTCGACCCTAGTTCGTCTAGGCGAGGAATTCGATTGCGTGCATGTCATTATGTATTTCATTGCCCTCTTTTCAACTCTCACATCAGTAAGATGATGTGGAGTTTAGTGGGGGGCTTTGCGGCGAGACGTCGTTGCAATGAAATAAATAATACTTAATGTATTATATTATTTCGTATATATGTATTAAATATTATATCTTAAAATCTCGCACGTTGTTATTGTTTCGTGCGTTGCCTCTTCAAGGCCACGAAACACGCGTGTTTATGTCGACGACCGAGGATGTGTGCGAGCATCCGTATGTACAATTGTTATTGTGTGTGTGTTAGGTACTTTTCGGGAATGCGATAATTCCCGAAAAGCTCAGAACGCTGCCGGTCTTGACCGCGACAGCATCATCTTTTACATATCGTCACGTTTAGTTTCGCGCGCCACGGGAAGTACCGGACCGGTTCGTCCGTGCTCCGGGAAGCCGTACGCGAGTGCTCGTGAGTTCGTGTGAGTGCAGTGCGAAGGACCAAATACCTCGGGTTGAGTGTTTTCCGAGGTAGGCGAATCGCCGCGGCATCAGGCTGCACCTGTAGGCTACCGTCGAGGACGACGGCAAACCGGTCTGACTCCACCGGCCAGCAGACGTCGGGGCGCCGACGCACACCAGGGCCTATGGACAACCCAGCCCGGTAAGTACCCGACATTGGTCGGTATACCTTAGAGTGTGTTGAGTGTGTGTGCATGTATGTTTATTCGGTAGCACACCGGTGCTACTGAAATCGATTGGGTATTGCGCGGGGCGAGCACGGGGGCAGCCCCTGCTTGCCGCGTATATACCACGCGACCGGGAGAACGCCCCGTTAATTACTGTCGGGCACCTCCGTGTAAATTATTGAATAAATACTTATTTGTTTATTTTAATATACCGGTCGCGTTATCATTTAATTATAAATTAACCCGCAATTAATCATTCCGATTCCCGATTTTCCCGCCACGTGTGTCGGTACGTAGGAGATCGTCCTATCTCCGCTACCGTGTCCCGGCGGGTTAACTTATTAACCCACGGCGACGACAAAGACGCGTTCTTCGGGGCCGTCGTCCCTGTATTAATAAATAAATAACTTGTAACTGGTATTAGGATGAAATACCACCTTACATATTGTAAGCAATGATATATGTGTTACTACGTATTAAAAATAAAACTTAAAATTCCTTATTTTAGTGTAAGTTTTATTATGTCGATTATTTTTGATTGTTTTTAATTGTTTCAGTATTATGTACAAATATGTTCAGTATCTATAAACTCTTGTGTAATTGACTAAGATTAAATAAGTATATACAATGTTGCAAATATAATACACTGTTATTTTTATTTTATTGACTAAAAAAATGGATTGTAACTGAATACTAGGTTAATTAATTACACATTATATTATATTTTACATTTTTATTCAATTAAATTGTAAAATTATAAATTAAAAAAAAATATAAAAAATAAGTATATATTTAGTGTCATTTCGACCGAGGGAGCGTTAGCGACCGAGGAATTGTTGCTAGTTATTAATAATTTTTAATTCTATCTCGCGTAACGATAGTATTTTTTTCTCTTTTTTCTCGCGTCGACTTTTCTTAAAAAAGTCAACCTTATAAAAACAATAAAGCTATTTTTCAAAATTTTTTCTAATCAGTTTTTCTTAAAAATCTCATAATTTTTTAATTAAAATTTAGCTGAATATTTTCTTACAGATACTTCATTAAAAGACCTAAAAACCCCTTCGGACTCAAGATTTAAACCGTACTTAAAATTTTATTAACATGACTGATTATCCACCAACAGAAATCGTTGATATGATATTAATTGTAGGAGAATGTCACAACAATTTTGCCGCTGCATCAAGACTTTATACTGAACGCTTTCCAGATGGAAGGCACCCTTCTGATATGACAATAAGAATCTTATATGCAAGAGCTCGCGGAGGTCACCTTGTTCGTCAACGCCGTCATCATGATTATGAAAATAATGATGTGCGAACCTTTACCATCCTCGCAGCTGTTCATTTAGATCCGCACATTAGTACTCGACAGATTGAAAGAGAAACGGGTATACCGCCAAGTACAGTTTCGAAAATCTTAAGATTGTATTTATATTATCACGCTCATCACATCATCTAACGCAAGCCTTACAGCGGCGTCATATCTTAGCGCGAATTAATTTTTGCCAATGGGCTTTGCAAATGATACAAAATGATCCCCATTTTTTTCGATACGTACTTTTCTCCGACGAAACTAAGTTTAATAGCAATGGGCAGCTAAACAGACATAACTGTCACTTTCGGTCGCACGTAAATCCTTACTGGTTTAGAGCTGTGGACCATCAAAATCGATGGAGTCTCATGGTCTGATGCGGAATCGTAAATGGATATCTTATTGAACCTTACTTTTTTTATCAAAATGTTGACCGGCATAGTTACTTAGTATAGATAAGGGACCATTTACCCAGTCTCTTGGAAAATTTTCACTTGGCATCGTGGCAAAGAATGTGGCTTCAACAAGATGGTGCTGCGCCTTATTTTACACGTACTGTACAGGAGTTTTTAAATAATCGTTATGACGGTAGGTGGATTGGACGGGGAAACCCCATTCAATGGCCTGCTTGTTCGCCGGATCTAACGTCGCCCGACTTTTTTTTGTGGGGGTACGTAAAAAATGTTGTTTTTGCACGACGGCCACAATTGATGCCAATGTCAAGCTAATCAAAGAGATTAACACCCTTAGAATTTATTGATATTTCTTAAGCATTATTAACGGTAATATTGCCAGAAAAATCACGTTATTTGCGAAAAAGTACGACTAATCGTACGTAAAAAACAATTTTTGCATAAGACTATTTTGATGTAAAATTTTCTGCTCTTGTCGAATCTGCACTCCAAAATAGGGGTTCCCATTAGAAAAAACCATGTTGACGTTGAAATGACTTTCAAAGTTGACTTCAAGATCAAAAACTAGTGGTACAATTTAATGACCCCCACTGTTCTGACTAAATTTCGTCGGAACCATTTTTTTTGTAGATGTCGTGGTTTAGAAGCAATTTGGGTCCATAGATTAAAATGGGTCACCCTGTATATACATATATATATATATATAGTGTGCAGGGCTAAGAAAAGTCGCGTGAGGCGAAGAAGCCATCGGCTATCGACACCCGGATTATCCTCGCGTGATGGACCGCGAGTGAACTGGTGAGTGACTAGGACGGGGTTGTGCGCGTGTGCAAACGCGGTTCGCGAGGTACTCGCCGCGGCATTTGGCAGCCTCATCACCACCGCAGCCGACGTCGGTGCTCCATTTCCCAGGAGGCCACCGGGACACGGATCGACTGGGCTATCCGCGGAGCGCATCCCGGTATGTTTGTTTATATTACCGCGCGTTTTCCTTCTCCCCCGAGTATAGGAGAGTGTATGAACTCGGGAGTGTGTTCGGGTGTGCCGGTACCCGAATATCGGATATCGGACTGTACCAGAATGACCAGTTGGCGATTTTTTTTCCTTTTCTCTCTTACGTATATTGATGTTTATTAAGCAAGAGCAACAAGGAGAAAAAATCGTCATCTGGCAACCCTGGGCTGTACGCGACCGCAGGCGAGGTGCTCCATCCGGTTGACTCCCGATACTTCCGCCCGCGCGAAACAATTATCGTTGCGGCACGAGGCCTGGATGACCATCTTGTTAATTCAGTTAAAATAAAGGTTTCTTTTGTTTTTATTTTAACTATTGTGTAGTTATTGTGTCTCCCCGCTCCCGCCGACATACTCTTAATTTAATTTAATATATATATATAGATGGTGGGAGAGATTATCGTTCGTCCAGAATTTGTTAATAAAAAAAGGCTTTATTGATATCCACGAACACAATTTTTGTTTTTGCCGACGTTTCGGACGTTTTGTTAACCGTTCCTTTTCAAGGCTAAAAAACAAATCAGCGAGAAAACTCTTTAATATTAAAGCTGTAATTAAAACAAATTTAATTTCTACGATAACACACACGTACATTATTATCAACAAAAAAAGATGTATAGATACTATTTACATCCTGGAGTCAATACCGTCATCTCCAATCGCACAAACACTTCATAAAAAACCATGTTATTTTAAAAAAACTTAATTTAAACGATTAAAACAATAATAAAAAATAATAAAACAGTCCGGTCAACAAAACTTGTTATTCTATAACGCAAAATAAACGTATTAAGATAATAATTTAAAAGATTTTTTAAAAAAAGGAAAAATTAAGAATTAAAAGAAAATTATATCAAAAACAAAGAGAGAATTACACACTTTACACACATTCGCTAAAACCTCCATTCAACGTGTTTATGAGGACCTCCCCGAAGGGAGTCCTTTACAATAGTCAAATTAATATCAAAATCTCGATATCGTCTAACCTCCGACAATACATACACATATACACATACGTGTACGTAGAAACCAATTTAATAGATATATAAGTCGCAGAGAGCGATAATATTGTGGGGCTAAACGAGTCGAGACTTCTCTCGTGTATCAGGAAACCATGCGTCGCGAAGAAGTGGCAAACTCGTGTTACGTCCAGACACCAACTACTATAAAAATATTACAAGAAGGCAAATGGTTAATAAATCATTCGCGTTTCTTTCGCTCTTGTTTGACTAGGACTAACCTGACGTCTCCGGAAGTAGCGAGCGAAGTTATTTTGAGAGTAGAGAAGCATAAAATTATTTAAGTTTAATAACAATTTTAATTTTGATTATATTAAACAATTGCACGGCTAACACGTTAACAAAATATCTTATTTATCGAATAAAATATACGTAATGTTATTTTATTACAAACAATACTAATTAATAATCAAAATATGAATTATAATAAATAAATGCAGTTTAAATTAAAAATTGTTGCAGTTAAAAATATGAATTCTTGTCAATAAATTGCAATTCAAACAATAAATATTATAAATAAAATAGCGTATAGATAGCCGAAAAGAATATATCTTAAGGACCTAAATATATATATATATATATGTGGTAAGGATCGAAGGTCTGCCTCGAATGTAGATAGCGGCGTCAAGTGGCTGGGTGATGTCCTGCTAGACCTGCGGGCGCCGACGTTAGATACGTATGCGTTCGGAGCTCGATGACTGCCAGATGTCAAAGTCGTAGTTCCTTGACTAAGGCTCGTAGATACAAATGATGCGTCTCAATTCCCGCGTACAAGATTTCTCTCGACTTTGAATGCGTATTTTTTTTTTTAAGAGCTTCGCCTTACGGAAGCTTCAGACGAAAAACTAGGAGTGGCTGTGTTTGTTCTGGGTCCACTTTATATACCCTAAAAATCTATGCATCTGTCCTTGTCTTACGCTTTACTTTAGATGGAAATTGCGTAAATAGTTCTCGATTTTTCTGTCTTTGCACCCGATTAGACCGTTAGATGTGCGTGATCAAAAAATGATCGAGTCCTATGCATTTTCTGTACCGCTTCGTAATTAATATGGAGACTTTACTACCCCCCTATCATCACTGCGACATTACCCAAAAAGCGTCTTTTTTTACTTGATTTCTTAAATTATTGGTTCCTTCTAATGCTTCAGTTTTCTAGTCCATGTCGCTCATCGCCGGCTCTTTCTCGAGCATTGATATATACAGAAACTCTTGCGTAACACATTCGTCTTGATCTAACTATCGGCAATCTCGCTTATGTGCGTATTGGCTTTGAATAATATTTTAAATTCTACGTATTGGTCTCGTTTTCATTTAAATTGTTCGTAAATTAATCTGTCCCTTAGGTCTATAAATGAGGCTTTTTATTACTGCAGTATCTTAGAATTATTCTCTAACAACCTTATTTCGTTCGTCTTCTACGCCGTAATTTTATTCTATACTACGCAGTACCTTTTTGTAATAATATACGCGACACCCGACTCGCTATTTCGAGGCCTACTGGGATTCCCCCGGCAGCTAGGAAGCGCGCCACCTCGCTACATTTTTACCTACGCGCGCAACATTTTTCATGACGAGAGTTGCAGTTTTTTCACATTCGGGGTCCACATCGTTATTTTTATTTTCAAACCTGCAAATTTAAAAAAAATTCAATTAATAAAAAATAAAATTATTGAATTGTACATCATAATTTATGCATTTTTAATAAATAAATTACTAACTAACTAAATAAATAAGTAAGTAGGTAAATAAATAAATTAATAAATAATTTTATATTGTATATAATAATTACTATATTTATTTTACATTTGTTTAATGAATGTATGAACTCACCGCTGGAGATAACAATTTTCGCTTCAAACCATTGCTTTCCCCATTTTGCCAACGTCTTTGATTTGCCAATTTTCACGTCGTTTTCATTTAAAATGCTAGATGTAATTGGCTGAGCCTGCGTCCACAATACTAGATGATACATTAGTTTCCTTGATTTACGTTTTTGAAAAACTTTTTGCTAAAAAGGGTTAGGAAGCAGTTTTAAGCGACTGAATGATCTGAAGTGTTTTGAAAACAAATGTAGTTCACAGTTGTAATTGCAGACAGCATTAATTTATTTTTTTATTGAATGAAAGTTGTCATATATATATATATATATATGAAAAAGATAATGAAAAAACGCAAAATAAATCTAAAGGAATATAGTCGATCTCAAAAATACAATATTATAAGAAAATATCGCCGTTACTATGCATCACGAAATGAGTCTGAGAAATCTGATGATGAGACAGAATCGAGCAATTCGAACGATGATACCGAAATCGCTGCTGCGAATATCAATGTTGTAACTAGTAAGTATGTATAACTAATATTAATAATAATGTCATTAATAGTGAGAATATCAATGTTATTTTACACTCTTTTACTGCAGAAGAATTATTGCTTTAATTAAAATATTGTTACGCAAAGTAAACTAAAATCTGTCAAAATTTTATAAATAAAAATAATACAATTAAATATTTAATTGGAAATTATGTATATTAGTCTAAAATTTTAAGTTCAACAAGTTTAAAACTAAAATATAAAAAGTTACAAATTTTAAATATTTTTAAAATAAACTTACCTTTAAAATATTCTTTACAATATAATAAAACTTAAATTTAATTATTTAGGCACTTCTCACCATGCTGGCCAAAACAGCCAAGTTTTAGAACATCAAAACCAAATTACAGCGCAAACTGTTGATGATGATGCCGATACGCGTTCTTTTAATTTGAATATTAATGTTACTAACAGTAAGTTTTTATATATCGTAATATATTATATAAATAAATGTATATCTTTGTGTAACTGTTAAGTATTATTTACTCAATAAAATGTTTATTATTTTTAAATTGCTTAACTAATATCAAGCGCGGTAAATTTTAAATTTGTATTATAAATTACATTAAAAATATTTCCACGTTCATATATGATTAAATATATTAAATGTAAAATCAAATTTCATAATAACTCAAAACTTTAATTTAGTTGTTTATAATTGATACCGCTTAATAGAATGTAAAATTATTTACATTTATTATGCTTTATATTAAATTTGTTGAAGAGGTCTCGAATGCTGCAGTTCAATGCGAGGAGTTTGTTGATGTTGAACACCGAATAATGGAGGAAAATACCGACGAAACATCGACAACAAGCAAAGACAAATCCGAAAGTGCCGATGATAGTGAGGATGAAAGTTTTATAGAAAACGCTAGTCTACCGCTTTATCCCGACGCACCACATACGATTGGAGAAAGTATTTTAGCGATGTGTAGAATCTCCATGCGACACAATGTTACCGGAGTTTTATTATCATCCTTATTTACTCTCATAGATCTCCATTGTATTAAACCCAATAATTGTGTTAAAACAGTTTATAAATTTAAGAAGTTTTTTGCAAATATGAATGCCCCATTAGAACGCCATTATTATTGCACAAATTGTTTTACAAAAGTAAATGAACAGTTTTGCGTTAATTGCAATAGTGATTCTATAAATTACTTTTCAGAAATATCTATTATAAAACAATTAGCGACAATATATAAACGTACAGGATTTAAAGAGCTTCTGAATTATCCTATAACGCGAAAAAAAGAAAATAATTTACATTATGAGGATATATTTGATGGTAGTGTGTATAATACATTACCTGTAAACTTTACAGCAAATAACAACAACGTAACATTTACATAGAATACTGATGATCTTCCATTATTTAAATCCTCGAAAATTAGTATATGGCCTTTTTATCTCATGATAAATGAGTTACCTTAAATTTATGAATGAAAAAGGAAAATATGATTTTGGCAAGTATATGGATTGGTTCAACAAATATCTGGTTCATTAAATCTAGTACGAGTAAGAGGAATAATTATTACCGGAATGTGTGATTTACCGGCGCAAGCCTTATTTTTAAACAGAAAACAATATAATGGAATATATGGGTGCCCGAACTGTAAAATACGAACAGAAAGAATAGACTATGTTTAAACGTATCCGCTTATAAATACTATCGATGGTCTACGTTCGACAGCAGGGACAAACTTATTTGCTCAACAAGCGCATGAGACTGGACAAGAAGTGTATAATGTTAAGGGTCCAACCATGTTAAGTTTAATAGTTCATGATTATGCAAACTCTACAGTTATTGATGCAGTGCATTGTGTGTTGCGACGTTGTAAAATGCACAACGCACAAGTACATGCACATGGCTTGTATTTACAAGTCATGTGCATGCATAACTTCACTGACGTTAGCTCGCGATCGCGTCGCAGGTAGCGAATCCCTCGCTGGCGGACCGAAGTGCACCGATGCACTTTAAACGAATATTGATACCCACGGTACGGGTATGTTATAGCGACGGAGCGGAGTGTAGACGCGACCGATACCCGACCGCAGCACGCGGACCACGAGCCAGACCACGGCCGAGAGGTATCGTGAGCCAAGGACCGAGCCCAGGTCGTCTCACGATACCTGGCGTATCCGCTGCTGATGCCCACAAGACGGGAGGTTAGGCGGCGTCCTAACCTCAACCATGGCACGTGCTCAGCAGACGACGACGGTGGAGATGGCGCATGGGTGCGCCCGAACTCCGTACAACTAGTCGGGAGAGCCAGGGTGCTCCCCCACCTTACATCCGTATGCCGGGGAACGCGGCACCGACGGCGACGATCGCGCGGCACTCGGCGAGGTACGCAGGAAGGGGGAATCACTCTTTTTTAAAATACTTAATTACTTTTTTTTACTGAGTAATTAAACGTTATTTTTATTATTAATTACCCTGATTACTATGAACCTATGAGATACTTCGATTCAGAGAAAGAAGAATTAATAATTCTTAAGGATTACCCATCAGTTTTAGAGCTATTCTTAAATATTTAACACTGCTTTACCATCATCCGCTCCAGAGAGGCTTTTTTCGATTGCCACGCTTCTGAACAGTTCATTTCAAATGTAATTATTAATTTAAATAAGGTTTAATTACTCAGTCCTAAAGTATTTATTAATTAAAAAATAGTTTAATTACTCAGTCGAAAAGTAATTATTAATTAAAAAAAGTTTAATTACTCAGTCCCAAAGTAATTATTAATTAAAAAAAGTTTAATTACTCAGTACAAAAGTAATTATTAATTAAAAAAAGTTTAATTACTCAGTACAAAAGTAATTAATAATTAAAATAAAGTTTAATTACTCAATACATAAGTATTTAAGAATTAAAAAAAAGATTAATTACTCATTAAAAAAGTAATTAAGAATTAAAATAAAGTTTAATTACTCATTCAACACGTAATATGTAATTACATGAAGTTTCAATACCCAGTCGAAAAGTAATTTCGAATTAATATGAGTTTAATTATTAAGCCATAAAGTAATTACTAATTATTAAATTTTCTTCTAATTACAATTTTTGCAACCCTGCTTACGCCACCTTCACGTACTCAACGTTTACCCCGAAAAATCTCTGATTATTCTTATTGGAAGACGTCAGATTTTAAGTTGTTTCTTTTGGTATACAGCTTGCCAATTTTGCTAAGTTTTTTAAATGATGTGTATTTTAAACATGATCTACTTTTAGTTTATAGCATTAGACTTTTAAATTATTCAAGTGTTAGTAAATAAATTACAGATATAGCTCGACGAGTATTAACAGAATACATTCAAAGATTTATTACTTTGTATGGACAAATCAATTCAAACTGTAATGTACATTTAATACTGCACTTACCTGAGGAGGTTACGAAATTTGGTCCATTGTGGGTGTCAACGTGCTTTCCGTTTGAAAACATGAATGGAATTTTAAAATCATATATACATGGATCACAAAAACCTGAGCTGCAAATATGTTCGTCAGTGACAACATTTTTGACTTTATCAGAAATAAAAGATAAATTAATCAGACCTGAAAGTGACACTTATTATTGTTGTAAACGAGTTGAATAATCTGGCACACATCGATTTAAAACAAAATTCCTTTCAAATAACATTTTTGCTGTAGGTACCCAAGAGAAACTTCAAACTTTTCCTGTATATATACGTGATCTTTTTTCTGAGAACGGTATGGAAGTAAATCCAAGCAAGTGTTATTTTTTTAAAAAATTATTGAAAGATGGCATATACTATGAAAATGAATTATATGCTCAAAAAAAGAAAACAAACTCTTCCGTTATACAATTTAAAATTAATGATAAACTTAAAATTGGGATTGTTAATATATTTATTACTGTATGTAAATATGTTTGTGATAATCCTTGCAACGAATGCGATTCAAATTGTGTAACTTTGGCAGTCATTAAAATGTGCGAAACCAGAGAAGCATTTTTATGCGATTTCAATCATACTTATATACCTAATGTATTTTCTTACGAAATAACGCATGATTATGTATTTATTAAGATACAAGATATTGTAAATACTTATTTTGCTGTAAATATCGATGAAATGCGTTACGCTATTGAACCTAATAACGGGTCTGAAAAAGAATAATTCTAATTTGTTGTCAAAATAAATATGTTTTATTGTCAGTCAACCATTTCAGTATATGTATATATTTACCTTGAATAAAATGATATTTAGTTTAAATTGTTATTAATAAGCATATTAATCACCGAATCGTCCTCTAAATTAAGCAGTCTTAACTTGTAAGTATGATCACCTATTTACATTTCAATATAATACGGATGTTAAAGATATCTATTGTAAATACTTTAAAAATATTTTGATAATATCTGATTAAAATTTCCCAGATTTTTATATTATCAATATAAAGTTTAGAATAAAGTCTTGATATATATATATATATATATATGGGTACATATTCCCAGATTTTTTAACAATAATATAATATCTAGCTTAAAGTCTTGAAAAACATTTAAACATTATATTGAATAATTATTAGTTACAATTTAAAAGTTCAAAATATAATCTTGGAAAATATCTAGCTGCATTTTGCCAGACTTTTTAATTATAATTAAGAAGTCAAGCATAAAATCTGGGAAAAAATCTTCAAATATCTATCTACATATTACCAGACTTTTGAATTATAAATATTAAATGCAGCATGAAATCTCGGAAAATATCTTTGTGAAAATCAAATGTATAGGTGATAGTCTATGAAAAGGTCTGGTAAATCATTTCCCAGACTTTTATTTCTAAAATCATAAAGTCTGGGATACTCTCATTAGTCAGACTTTTGCCATACTTTTCTAATACTAAATTAAAGAAATTTTAGACAATTTAAGTGTTCCCTCTAATTATAGATAGGTTTCTTTCGATGAGGTCTCCATCTTCTCAGATTTACCTAAAAATTTAAGTTTACAAGCGATATCGAAAAAAATGGAAGTTTTTGTAACACAACATTCTCCTTGTTAAGGTTGAATTTGTGGAAGGGATAGAACAGCTCTTGGACTCAACATTTTTACAATTAACAACAAAACTTATAATCAAATATTGAGAGCTCTAATGGGTTTTTATACCAGCGCATGGTTTGCTGATATGGTTTTAGAAATTTTAGAAATCTCATGCCTTAGTAAATTTAAGAATGGTATAATATTATATAAAAGATATGTGGATGACACTTTATTAATAATTTAAGCAGAAAAAATTGATAAGGTTATTAACAAGTTTAATATCTTTTGTGACCCTCTTAAATTTACAATGGGACTAGAATCAGACGGAAAATTGCCTTTTCTTGATTTATATATTTATAGATACAATGATACGACTCCTATAACTAATTGGTATAGAAAAAATACGGCCTCGGGTCGTTATCTTAATTTTCTCTCACACCGCCCACAATCTCAAAAAATAGCAATGGTTTACAATTTGGTTGACAATGCGATTTCACTGTCTGACTCTTTCTTATTAAATATTAACTTTCTTATTAAATTACAAGTACCCACATGAATTTATTCAAAAATATAAAAACAAAAGAATTTCACACATAAATCATAGCATTAATAGAGGCCAGCGATGGCTCGGACGGTAGGGCGTCGGGCTCGTAATCTGGAGGTCCCAGGTTCGATTCCCGACCCCATCCGATTGATACAAGCAACGCTGGGGAATGTATTTTCAACAAGTGCTTTCTTCACAAAGACATCGTATGACCTCCGTCGCTGATTAGCACCGATTTGGGAGCATAAAAAAGCGACGTTAAAATAAAAAAAAAAAAATAACATTAATACTAATACTAATAGTAATTTAATAAACAGAAATCATTAAAGGATTAACCCCGAAATTGAACGCATTTATTAAGAAAATCGAATTTCTATTAATAGATCGCACTACTAATAAATTTAATAAAAGTATTAAATTGGGCAAAGACAAAACTGTTAAAAATGAAATTTGTAATATTGTATACAAGATACCATGTAGAGAATGCTCTGCGCTATACATAGGCACAAGGAAGCGTAAGCTTAAAACTCGTATCCGAGATATTAATATGACGTAAAAAATAAAAATGACAGATCCGCTTTAGCGGTCCACACAATTAACACAGGACATAATATCGATTTTAACAAAACATGTACCATCGACATTGAAAATAATTTTAAAAATCGTATGTTCTCGGAAATGCTGAATATCTACATACATGACGACACGTTAAACCGCATCGAAAACTTAAATATTTAAAACATGTATATAGAGTTGCGCTTGATGGTGTAAAAATGTTGCGTGCGTAGGCGGGCCAGTGCATTGAGATACGTGAAAACTCTTTCACTCCAGGGTTACCATTTAGGGTTTTCCTGTACTCTATTAACTAATGTAGATGAGGTCATACTGTGTGACTGCAACACAGAAAAAATACCTTTATCTGGCAACACTGTTTTACTCGTCGTCTGCTTGGGGGCATCCCAGCAGGCCTCCACATAGCGAGTCGAGTTTGCCACTTCTTCGCGACGCATGGTTTCCTGATACACGAGAGAAGTCTCGACTCGTTTGGCCACGCAATATTATCGCTCTCTGCGACTTATATATCTATTAAATTGGTTTATACGTACACGTATGTGTTGTATGTATACGTATGTGTATATATATTATGCGTATGTATGTGTATATATGTATGTATTGTCGGAGGTTAGACGATGTCGAGATCTTGATATTAATTTGGCTATTGTAAAGGACTCTCTTCGGGGAGATCTTCATAAACACGTTGAATGGAGGTTTTTGCGACTGTGTGTGGGGTGTGTAATTCTCTCTTTGTTTTTGATATAATTTTCTTTTAATTCTTAATTTTTCTTTTTTTAAAAGAATCTTTCAAATTATTCTCATAATACGTTTATTTTGCGTTATAGAATAACAAGTTTTTCTTTCAAATTTTGACTTTAAATCGCTCGAGCATGTGTTTATAAGAAAGTATATATATTAATCGGTATTTACGAGCTAATTTGTGTTACTCAATATTTTTTGAAAAATATTGCACAAAAGCCTCTTTTATTAGCAACTTACTTGCAATCGCTAACTTTTAAATGTAGCCAGAGGTATTAGAAAATTAATTAAGGAGAGATCGAGAATGAAAAAAATCAACGTCTCCAGGTCGGAATCGAACCGACGGTCTCCTGCTTACCGGGCAGTTGCCTTACCACTTGGCTACCGGGAATCCGACGATTCTCGATATCTCCTTTAGACATCCCCCCTCCCCGCTTATCATATTTCAACCTTACCATTCTATTTTAAATTTTGACTCTAAATCGCTAAATATGATTTGGAAAATTATTGTCTAGAAAAATTCTTGAATTTACATAATTGCAAACCTCTTTTCTACTTTACACAATTATGTGCATTAAAAAAGAATATATATATCTAGTTATTAATAATTTCAACTCTTATGACAAAAATTTACAGTTCACTTTTGAGTTGGAAAAAGACAAAAAATCAATTTCCTTAACGTATCTTTATTTAGAACTAATGGTTATATTATAACAAATTGGTATCAAAAACCTACAGCATCTGGCAGACTTATCAATTATTTATCAAATCGTTCAATTCAGCAAAAAAAGAACGTTATCTATAATTTAGTAGACCGAGTATTTTCGTTATCTAATAAATGGTTTCACTCAAAAAACTTTAAAATTGTACAAAAGCTGTTATTAAACAATGACTATCCTATTGATTTTATAAGAGATAATATGCAATTTCGAATTAATAAAATAAAAAACAATAGAACTAATAACCAGCCAACTTAAAAAATTAACCGCCTTAGTTATATAACGCTTCCTTATACCATTAATTTGTGAGGTAGCAAATACCTCACACGCATCAAAATAATATTAAAACCATGTTGTCCGACGGAAAAATAGGAGAAATGGGAGAGGAAAGCGGAAAAAGAAGATAAAACTTCGACTAGCTGATCTGCCCTACGACGTAACGCCAGTGTTCTTTTGAGTTTGGATATAATTTTGAAGTATTTTTGTATTACTTGTTGGAGAGAAGAAAATAGTTGTTGAAGCTCCCCCTTTCTTGGTTACTGAATATATAGATATATGTTTATATTGTTAATGGAGATTGTGGTTAATCAGGGAGATATTGTCGGAAAATTATTGTTGGAAGGACTTGATCGTGAGGACTCACGTGCGGTAAGTGGACTGCCCGCCGGCCGTATTATATAAAATGTTGCGATCGGTGAGATATTGGATTATATTTCAGTAACGCGCTAGTAACCAATAGAAACCGACAAAAAAAGTGATATATCCGGGTGAAGAACCACCCTCCTAGTGACTTACATTTTTGTATTCTTTTGCGTATTATTATGTTTTCATAACTAACGTATTTTCTTTTCCTATGTTGATCGGTATTCGCGATTTCGTTTCACGGTGAAAAGGTTAGCGATCATGTATTAGGGTAACGAGTAAGGCGAATAAATAACTAATTGCTCTTATCACACGGACTACAAAATTTATTTTCAACTATCAACTTTCTTTTTCCTTTTCGTCGTTAATTTAATAGGAAGGAATTTTTATAGTCCCACCATTTTCCCGTCGGCGAGACAAGGATCCACAGCACAGATAAGAGATTCGTGCACGTGCTGAGTCGACCATATTGAGAGGACGAAAAACGAAAATTAATTTTCCCATTCATTTAATTAAAATTTTACATTGATATATATGATTATTATTATTATTATTATTTAGTAATCGTAGCGTACGGGATTTTCTTTATTTGTATTAAAAACGCTACGTTACAAATTTCAATAAATTATCACAGATTTTACACTCTTACAATATTCAAACACTATCATTAGCACAGAAAAATTTCAATTCTATCATTAAATTAGGCAAAGATTGTACTAAAAAACTAGAACGTATAAACGTTGTCTATAAATTTGAATGCAAAAATTGTCCTGCTTCTTATGTTGGTGAAACGAAGCGTTCTTTAAAAACTAGAATAAATGAACATGGAAATAATAAAAATCCAGACTCAGTGGTTAATCAACACGTAACTCTTTTTAAACATGCATTTGACTGGGATGGCGTAAAAATTGTTGATAGCGAGTGTAACTACAACAAACGTTTGATTTCTGAAATGATATGTATCAAAATTGATAGTAATAATATCAACAAGAAAGAGGATATTAAATTTTTAAATACCACTTATTCGCCAGTTCTTAGAAATCTAAATGACTAATTAACAATTGTTTGACGTTTCTTGTGTTTACACTCGCTACATATATAAATACAACCATGTACATAAATTTAACCGATCAGTGTATTTTCATATATGCGTTCTCAATTGTAATTTTGTTTTTTGTGTTAATAGCCTGAAGAGGTTGGCAGACCACGCCAACGAAATGTTGCTTATTATATAAAAATAAAAATCTGTCTTTTTAAGATTTTTTTTTTCTTTTGCTTCCGTCAGATTGCATATAAGTTTTCAAGATTAACACCAGGGAGAGTGATTACGATATATACAATATTAATATTATTTATTACAATATTATATATTTCGGACAAATCAGTTTGTTTCTTTTCAGAAAAATTCGACCTATCATTTTATCAAAATATCAGAATAACAGGTCACTTTGGTCTCAAGGCCTGCGATGGCTCGGTCGGTAGGGCGTCGGGCTCGTAATCTGGAGGTCCTAGGTTCGATTCCCGGCCCCGGCCGATTGATACAAGCACCACTGGCGAATGTATTTTCAACAAGTGGTTTCTTTACCAAGACATCGTATGACCTCCGTCGCTGATTAGCACCGATTTGGGAGCATAAAAAGAGCGACGTTAAAATAATTAAAAAAAAACTTTTATCTCACTTTAATATAATTTATATGAGAATTGTTTTTACAAAATTGTGTGCCATGTAAAGTAACTACTTTGAAGCTGGGAGGATGAAATGGGTTCTATTTGAACGGTGATATTGGCAAAATAATTTATTGATCGTACATAGAAAAACTTTTTTAGTTGTAAAATTTCAACAAATTTAAGTATTTAAATAATAATTATAAATACCTATTTCTATGCTATTGAATGTGAAAGTTAGTTCATGGATCGTGTATGTATGAAAACTTGGTGTCGTTTTCGGTAGTTCAATTACTGTCAAACTGGTGGTCATTCTGGTTTCTGTTTATAGTTGATGGAATTAGTTCTGTAAAGTATGGTTTTCGTTCCAGCGTTAGCCAACATATTATTGTTATTATCCGTCTCTTACGGCGAGGACGTGCTGGTAAGGTATATATTTCGAGAGTCATTTTTTTGCAGCAAATCCCATTTTTAACGCTACAATTAATTATATAGTGAAATATATATTTTACCTGACTCGTGGTAATTTCTTGATGATGTTCAGCGTAAACATATATTATGGTACGGCAATTATGATATTAGGTTTGTTATTCAGATTTTCAGCGCATGCTTATCTAATGATACTGCAGCCGTTTTTGTAGTTTGATTTGATTTTAAGTATTATAAAACTTTTAGTCTTTCAAAAGATTTATTATATTTTTCATTTTTTTAAATAATTGATATGATTGTATATTTTTTGTATTTATTTTCAATTGTATATATGTATAGCAGCTGATTTTCAATCAGATTTTAATGATTTTCAACTCAAATATTAACTAATTATTTTATTCATTGGAATTTTAGTATTTTAGTAATAGTAATTCTTTTTTAATATTTTTTCTCATATTTTCTAATTTTTAAATTTTTTTCTATGAGTGATGTAATAGGTACACATATTCTTTACTCATTTATAATGTGGTATGTTGCAGTTGCTTTTCATATTTTAATTTTTTCAGCGCAAACGTTTATTAATTATTTTATGTATTTCATTTTATTGTTTCAGTAGTATTAATATATCAATGTTTTTTCCCATGTTTTCAATTTTTAATGTTTCTTATACCTGATGTAATGAATATATATTTTTAAAATATTCACGCAATGTTATATGTTGCAGCCGGTTTTCAATCATATTTTAATGATTTTCAGCGCAAATATTTATTATTTATTTTGTATTATAACGGGCGCGTGTTCCGAAAAGCACAATAGCCCGTAAACTCGAAAACCGCGCAATCACGTGATTGCGCGCAACATCGCGAAGGGCCGCGAGACACCGAGTCTCGAGCAGTCCGTCGGGAGCCGTACGAACGTTAGTACGTGCGACGAGAAAAAGAGCGAGAGAGAAGAAAGAGTGAACGAGGTGAGTCGAGGCAGCTCCTGGAGAACAAGCCGTTCTGAGGACACGGGTCTGTTCACCTCCAGGACGGATAGCCGCCCGGGACGACTTGCACTCGTCGAAGCTTCGCGAGATAGAAAGAGAGAGAACGGGATTGAGAGTAGCCGTTTCGCCGGCGCGTTCCTGCGCACCAAGTAAGTTGTTTACAACTTGGATCGGGTGGCATCGACTTCTTCCGAGAAGAGCGAGACGCAGTGCAGCAAGCACTGTCGGTTCGAGGGCGCGATTCGCCCAACCAGGCTTCCTCGCGCACGCGGCTAGGTAGATCGGTAACTCGGGTTACCCGATTCCCCGCGTCTTCCCCGTGGGACGTAGGAGCGCACGAGCGCGTGCGCGCGTGTGGATATAGCCGCGACCGGGCCGTCGCGATTGCCTGCGCGCCGTCGAGGTCACGCGTTGTTTCACCGTAGTTCCTAGATGATTCTTACTCTTAAACAACCCAGTATTTGTTAATTGTTTAACACCGTGCGTTATTGAGCGCTACCGAGCGCCTGTACATCTTTAGTATATTCGTTTGTAAATATCGTTGTAAATATTAGTGTTCAATATATATTTAACTGTAAATTCTTACTCTCACGCGTGTTTATTATTAAATCCCCGTATTCCTATTCCCGCTTACCCAGCCGCCTCCGCGGGCACGTTAGCATTTTAGCTAACGTGCATTCTGAGCGGCCGAGCCTCGTGTTCCAACGACGGGCACGAGCAACCACAAGCACGCATCCTTCACGCGGCTTGTACAAATCTACCCGAGTGCGACTCGGTCCGGCGATTCTCCACGCGGCGGAGAATCGTCCTCGTTGTTTACGGCGCATCATCACCGAGATACCGCGGCTGTACCACGGCTATAGCCCGTGCGCGGTATCGCGGCATCGAGGGACACGGCAGCGCGGCGTGAGGCCCGCGCAGGTAAGTCCTCACCTCGAAAGCGGTGCTCGACGAGGAGCACGCGCTAGAATCGCCCCGTTACAACTGGCGCCCAACTTCCGGTTTCGGGAAAAGAATGCAGGGTATTCTCTTCGTTTAAGAATCTGTTGTTTTTTTTAATTCTCAGCGTTTGACTTATTTTGTTGAAAAGAGGTCAAACTTTGTTTTTTTTTCTTTTCTCTCTCTCTCGTGATTTCCCTCGTATTTATTGCGATCGCGCATAAATTACGCATAGAAGTGCTAGTGTAATTTAATAAAACTCGCTTTATTTATCATATTTTTTTTTGCGACAAAATAAATTTTAGTGCTTGATTTATTTGGTGAAATAAATCGCACTTTGTTTTTTTTTACCTTCACTTTCGCTCGGGATAGGTCGTTTCGTTTTTTTTTTGTTTATTTTATTTATTTCTCGCGAATAATTGTGATAGGGTGCTATCGCAAGTTTGATTGATCAATATAATTAGTAGAATTATCGATTTTTGTTGGTAATTATTTTGCGCAAAAATAGGGTTGTTTTATTTTTAGCGCATAAATAATTATAATTTTTGCGAAAAATTATAACTCGACAACAAAAATTCGAATTTTGAATTACAATAAAAATAATAATTTTCAAGCGTAATATTTCGATACCCACGTTAAAATTTAGCTAGCTTAAATTCGTGCGTTGTTGACGCGAGGAGGCACACGACGCGCGAATGTAAACAAAGCGCCTTGTTTACACTTTCGAACTTTTGTATAAGACACAAAGATTGAGTCGATTTTCAGACTCGTAATTTCTACGCTGTTCAAATATTATTTGAGAAATGATATTTAGAACAGCACAGGCGAAAAATTTTACTTCGACTAGCGAATTGCAGGAAAGTGATTAGAGAATTATTATCCTTTCTTTAAGTAATTGACGAAATTACCTGCAATTCACATATTTTGTTTTTGATCATTTAATGTGACTACAATCCTTTTCTTTACTAGTGATAAATAATTAATTTTTTTTTACACTTTTCAAATGTAAATATAGTTTAAAATTTTTCGCACACACAAAATTTTGTTTTTTTTTCTTGCTAACAATTTGAGAAATTATTTAATTTAATTGGAGAAACTATTTAATTAAATTTTTAAAAATAATTTGAGAAATTATTTAAAAATTGTTTTTTATTTATACTGAAAAATAATTTGTCACTTGATTGTTTGTGGTGTGTATATATACACACGCATATAAGACAACGGGCGCAAAATAGGATATTTTCAACCTAATTTTTTTTAAAAAATATTCATTTCCGATTTTGCGCAAGTTGGTTGAAAGAAAATATCTTTGTGTCTGTCGTTGTGTGTGAGCGCAAGTGTGCAGATATATAAGCGACATATATTATTATTTTTTTTTATTTATTATACATATTTGCGTGCGCTTTATTAATTTATATACTTATATATTTATATATGTAATATTTTAAAATTTATTAATCTAAGTGTGATTTTAAATTGTAAAAACGGCTAAAGTGTGTCTTTGGATTTTACGTTGTAAATCCGAAAGCACACTAGGTTAACGGACTGGTGTGATTGAAATAAAGCGCGCACACACAACGCTAATAAGCGCATTTGTTTATAAAACTTTGCGAGCGGCTTAAACTAAATAAATAAATAAAACAGCGTAATGGCGAGAGAAACGCTTACTTCCGTGGAACAATGGTGCTTAGCACTTTCTGAGGACGATCTCGAGGATAACCTCAAAGCACTTAACCTCAACCGGACGGGTTGGAGGTTATCAAAAGTGGAGCGTTTGTATAATTGGCTACTCGGACATTATAGCCAATCAGATTTCGAGGAAACTGAATTGGAACCCGAGGAAGCGCGAATAAAACGCGAACAGCTGCGAAGCGCGTTTATCGACCAAACGTGCGCAGAAAAATCAGGATCGACGATCCTGGAGGAAGGCTTTGATCACGATCGGCCGCATCCAATTCAAATGTTGCATGACGATGCATTAATCACCGCAGTTTATCCAATACAGCAGACGAGTGCTGAGGATAATGCGCAAGTATTGCGAATACAAGCGCAAGAGAGTGCGTCTACAAACGATCAGGTAAATGTGTTACCCACAGTAGATACGCGTAAAGCGGAAATGCAACAAACCCCGAGTACTTCGCGGCAACCGTCAGAAGAACAGCAACACCCACAGATTCCCATGAATTATCGAGAATTCATGAACGAATCTAACCGCAAATATGTGGAGCTGCAAAAGCAAATTGATTCGATAACGAGGTTATTCGAAAAATTTGCAAGCGCGTCGCCCGTGAGTAGTACGCGGATTGATGCGCAAGAATTGCACAATAACGAACTTCCGCACGGTGCAACTGGAAAAGTTGGCAATCGCGTTACTTTTCAAGATACGTACGATATTGTCAATCTACCGCAAAGTAGCCCGATATCGGTAAATCAAACTCACCATTTGTCAGAGTCGAGTAACGTTTGGAGAGGGGGAGACCTTCTCAACCTGGGTGAGAATGCTGCAGGTAACTCGGCGCTAAATAGCGCGAGTAATAGCAACGTTACTGCGACTTCAAAGCGCGATGTTGGCCAAATCGTGCGCAAATGGGGTTTGCATTTTAACGGCGATCGAAGTCAAAGCGTCGACATGTTCTTGACGCGTGTTGAGGAATGTCGCGCGCATAGTAATCTATCAGATAGCGAAGTAATGTCTTCATTATCTGAATTAGTCAACGGAGTAGCGGCTGTGTGGTATAGAAACCACAGAAATGAATGGTCGAATTGGTCCGACTTTTGCGAGGACGCTCGCTTAACGTACGGAATGGCAAGCGGCTATCAACAGAGGTTGGTAGCGGAAGCTAATGCGCGCACACAAGGCAAAGATGAGCCTGTGGGTGATTACATCACTTATTTGACCGGTATTATGCGCAAACAAATACCGAGACCCACGGTGGAAGCGCAATTAGATTTGCTATATCTTAACATGCTTCCCCGCTTGCGACAGCTGATCAAAAGAACGGACTTTGACAGCGTAAGAGACCTGTTGGTTATGGCGAAAAACGCGGAGCTCAATCTGGAGTACGAGCGTACGTACAGAGCTCCGCCTGACCCTGCAACTTCGCTGTTGCCTGAAATGGCGTATCGCGCACCAAAGAGCGCCGCCAAAGCAACCGAAGTGTCCGCTGTAGTCGCTGAGGACAAAACAGCGGCGCCAACAGAGATCGCTGCACTTCTCACGAAAATGAATGAGAATTTTCAGCGATTTCTAAACCAACAAAAAGCAAGCCATAACCAAAGTAAAGGCCAAAATAGAGGCAAAAATAACTCGCCCAAACATAAAGGTGAACAGGGTAAAGGGGAGCGCGGTCAAGCCAGCAATAAGAGTGCTGAGAGCAAGGGCGCTCCTCCGGAAGGTAAGAGCGAAGAAGCGCGAAAACCTCCCCCGCGCACACGGGATCCAAAGAAGATGAATGTTCGTTGTTTCGTGTGCGATGAGCCAGGACACTTCGCAAGAGATTGTGCGAAGCGGGCGGGAAACGAACGACGGGAAGCGTAGACGAGGTCTCTATGCCCCCGGTAGATTCGTGTACGACCTCAAACGTTAAGACAGAGAGCGTAGAGAGTACGCAGCCTCTTTGTGCGAACATTAGTACGACTAGTGTGGCATCGAGCGTCGATACGCCAACGAACTCGCACATGGAAACCTACGTGTTACCGCAAGCGTTGCGCGACACGCCGATTACGTCGACCCGAGATCCCAACGACATCGAGGATCGTTGGTGGCTCCAAGTTGACATCGGAGGTTTCCGAGTTAGGTCATTATACGATCCAGGCGCAGCGCGTACGGTTATGGGCGCGCTTGGACTACAAATTGCCAGCGCATGTGGACGAGAGCTCCGACCGAGCAAGGGTCGTGGAGCTCGCGTTGCCGACGGGCATTATACTCCCATCGCCGGATATGTAGATCTGCCTTTTACCGTAGCAGGTGTGAAAAAGGAGGTTACAGTGGCAATTATGCCCGACCTTGATCACGACTGCTATATAGGTACAAATTTTTGTCGTTTATTTGATGCAGTGCATGACCCTAACGCCAACCTGCTTTATTTAAAACAAGCGGAGCAAAGTGTTAAGCTAGAAGTAGCTAGTCTCAGCACTTGGGGTTTATTGCAACTATCTGCTATAGGACTCGCACGAGTTGAGCAGATAGAGCGCGACGAAGTAGAGCGTCTACTAAATCGCGTTCTAACCTCTAGCGAAGCGAAACTCGGATGTACTTCACGGATAATGCACGAGATCGATGTAGGATCGTCGCGCCCCGTGAAACAAAAGTACTATCCGGTTTCGCGCAAAATCGAAGAAGAGATGCATAAGCAGGTCTTCGAAATGCTAGAGGCAGGTATAATTGAACCTGCAACCAGCGGCTGGTCGAGTCCAGTCGTGATGGTCCGCAAATCGAACGGTGCGTATCGATTTTGCGTCGACTTTCGCAAGGTAAATGCTGTCACGAAGCCTGACGCCTATCCATTACCATATATGGATAATATACTTCGAAAATTACAAAAATCGAAGTATATAAGTACGCTCGATCTCAGCAGCGCGTATCATCAAATACCGCTGAAGAAAGAGTCGCGGCCCTTTACAGCTTTTACTGTACCAGGGTTGGGACTATATCAGTTCACGCGCATGCCTTACGGCCTTGCATATGCGCCGGCGACCTTTCAAAGAGTCATAGACTCGATAATTACACCTGAGTTAGAGCCGTGGTCGTTCTCATATTTAGACGACATAATAATCGCTACGGAGACGTTCGAGGAACACCTCAAAATGCTTGAGGAAGTGCTCCAGCGAATAAAGGCCGCAGGTTTCACGATTAACAGGGAGAAGAGCGTCTTCTGCCGAGAGGAAGTTAAGTACCTCGGCGTCCTTGTTAATCACGACGGTTTTCGCCCAGATCCGGATAAAATTGCACCGATAATGCAATACCCGGCCCCCAAAAACTTAAAGCAGCTCCGACGATTCATGGGAATGTCGTCGTGGTATCGCAAATTCCTACCGGATTTTGCGACACTCGCAGAGCCACTTACGCAACTTACGAAGAAGGGGCGTAAATATGAGTGGGGGGAGGAGCAACAAGGGGCTTTTACACAAATAAAAGCGCTCGTGGCTACAGCGCCCGTGCTCCAGCGTCCGGATTTTTCAACTCAGTTTGTAGTCCAAACTGATGCAAGCGACTCAGGCTTGGGTGCCGTACTTTTACAGTACGTAGACGGCGAAGAGAGAGTGCTCGAATTTGCTAGTCGCACTATGACGCAAGCTGAGCGCAATTACAGCGTAACCGAGAGGGAATGCCTCGCTGTAATATGGGCAATACGGAAATTTAGACCGTATATTGAAGGTTATACCTTCCGGGTACTAACCGACCATAGCAGTCTTCGTTGGCTATGCAATTTGCGCAATCCAACAGGGCGCCTGGCGAGATGGGCGCTAGAGTTGCAAGGGCACTCTTTTACTGTTGAACATCGCAAAGGGGCGCTTAATCACGTTCCCGATGCATTGTCGAGAATGCACGAGGACGAAGCGCCCGAGATTTGCGCAATCACATGGGCGAGCGATACGCGCGATACGTGGTATACGCGCCTACGCGAACAAATACAGCAACAGCCGCGAGACTTTCCACGCTATAAAACGATAGGTGGACAGCTGTATATACACCGCCCAAGCGAAATACTTCCAGCAGAAATCGACGAGGATGATGCTTGGAAAATTGTCGTTCCAAAGGAAAAGCGACAAGGAGTCATGCAAGAATGCCATGACGAGCCGACTGCAGGCCACTTGGGGCGCGAGAAAACATACGCTCGCGTCTCATTATATTATTTTTGGCCTAGAATGTACCGAGACGTACAAGAGTACGTTAAAACATGCCTCGTTTGCCAACAATGTAAAGTTGAGCAACGAGCGCCCGCAGGTTTGATGGGGCGCCGTGTTTTTGATCGACCATGGCAAGTCGTTGCGGCGGATATCATGGGTCCATTTCCCCGCAGTAAACACGGCAAAGAATACATTTTAGTATTCCAAGACCTATTCACGCGGTGGATAGAGTGCGCAGCGATTCGCAAGGCGAACGCGCAAACGATACTAAAAGAGCTTAAAGAGCGAGTATTCTTGCGCTATGGAGTTAGCGAGATATTTTTGTCGGACAACGGGACTGAATTTAAAAATCGTCTTGTCGACAAATATCTTGAAGAGCAAGGTGTGCTCCACACTACTACGCCTCCATATCACCCCCAGGCGAATCCTGTAGAACGCGTTAATCGTTCCCTTAAGACCATGATAAAGTCTTTTATCGAGGAGAGCCACTCAACTTGGGACGAAAAACTACACGAGATAGTTTACGCGTACAATACATCGGTACATAGCTCGACAGAAACGAGCCCAGCGCTCTTAAACTACGGCCGACAGCCTACTCCGCCGTCTTTTATGAAGAGAGCGCAAGATATAGCCGCTGCAGAGCAAGAGCAGCAAGACGCAATCGAGAACTGGAAAGCTAGGATGCGCGTCCTAGCAGACGTGCGCGATACAGCAGCTGACTGCGCGAGAAAGGCGCAAGCACGTCAAGCGCAGTATTATGACGCCAAACACCGTTCTCGCGAGTATCAAATCGGAGATACGGTGTGGAAAGTAAATAAAATTCTTTCCTCGGCCACCGAGGGCCGCGCTGCGAAATTAGCGCCTAATTTCGCAGGGCCTTACGTAATTACTGCACGACTTGGTCCGAATACGTATAAATTACTCGATAAAGATGGCTATATCGTTGATTTAGTGCACGTCTCGCAAATAAAGCCATTTGAGACTGCACAAGAAGAAGACGACGTCGAGATCGACGCTCAACCACCGAGGGATGCGAGCGCCGATGAAGCGATGCGCGACCCGCTGATTTCCAGCGAGCGAAAGTCTGCGAGCGCGCAGCAAAATGTAATTGCGGATACACCTGCGCGTGTATCAAACAGCGAGCGAAGCGTCAACGTGCAGACGCGGGCACGATGTTCGGGAGACGCTAATCCTGTAAAAACACAAACGAACCCCAAGCGAAGGGGGAGACCAAGAAAGAATACGATTGTTGTAAAGAGGACCGGAAAGCCCTCTCGCGTTAGAATTACGGATAAACCGTCCGAACCGATGAAAAGAGGCCGCGGTCGTCCGAAAGGTTCGCGAAATAAAAACGTTTCAGTTAACGTAACAGATTCGTCACGAAAAACGCGAAGCGCGACTAAAAACGACGTATCCTAATGATGTTCCTAACCTTCCCTTCTATTTGTTGTGGTAAAAATTCACGTTGTTTAAACCTTGATTTATCCTGAGTGTATTCCGATTTATCAAGCCCTCCTTAAAATCCTATGATTCAACGTCGCGATAGTTGTTTTCTTCGTAGTTTTTTTTTAGAGTCTCCTATTCAGGGTATAGTCGACTCTGGAGGGAGGGTATAACGGGCGCGTGTTCCGAAAAGCACAATAGCCCGTAAACTCGAAAACCGCGCAATCACGTGATTGCGCGCAACATCGCGAAGGGCCGCGAGACACCGAGTCTCGAGCAGTCCGTCGGGAGCCGTACGAGCGTTAGTACGTGCGACGAGAAAAAGAGCGAGAGAGAAGAAAGAGTGAACGAGGTGAGTCGAGGCAGCTCCCGGAGAACAAGCCGTTCTGAGGACACGGGTCTGTTCACCTCCAGGACGGATAGCCGCCCGGGACGACTTGCACTCGTCGAAGCTTCGCGAGATAGAAAGAGAGAGAACGGGATTGAGAGTAGCCGTTTCGCCGGCGCGTTCCTGCGCACCAAGTAAGTTGTTTACAACTTGGATCGGGTGGCATCGACTTCTTCCGAGAAGAGCGAGACGCAGTGCAGCAAGCACTGTCGGTTCGAGGGCGCGATTCGCCCAACCAGGCTTCCTCGCGCACGCGGCTAGGTAGATCGGTAACTCGGGTTACCCGATTCCCCGCGTCTTCCCCGTGGGACGTAGGAGCGCACGAGCGCGTGCGCGCGTGTGGATATAGCCGCGACCGGGCCGTCGCGATTGCCTGCGCGCCGTCGAGGTTACGCGTTGTTTCACCGTAGTTCCTAGATGATTCTTACTCTTAAACAACCCAGTATTTGTTAATTGTTTAACACCGTGCGTTATTGAGCGCTACCGAGCGCCTGTACATCTTTAGTATATTCGTTTGTAAATATCGTTGTAAATATTAGTGTTCAATATATATTTAACTGTAAATTCTTACTCTCACGCGTGTTTATTATTAAATCCCCGTATTCCTATTCCCGCTTACCCAGCCGCCTCCGCGGGCACGTTAGCATTTTAGCTAACGTGCATTCTGAGCGGCCGAGCCTCGTGTTCCAACGACGGGCACGAGCAACCACAAGCACGCATCCTTCACGCGGCTTGTACAAATCTACCCGAGTGCGACTCGGTCCGGCGATTCTCCACGCGGCGGAGAATCGTCCTCGTTGTTTACGGCGCATCATCACCGAGATACCGCGGCTGTACCACGGCTATAGCCCGTGCGCGGTATCGCGGCATCGAGGGACACGGCAGCGCGGCGTGAGGCCCGCGCAGGTAAGTCCTCACCTCGAAAGCGGTGCTCGACGAGGAGCACGCGCTAGAATCGCCCCGTTACAGTATATTTATTTGAATGATTTAGTATCAGTAATATTTCAATGTGTTTTTCTCACATTTTCACTCTTTTCATTTAGTCGTTTACTTGATATAAAATGGGTATAAATTGTTTTGTAGTCATTTACAATATTTCTTTAAACACTATATTATTATTGTAAATTTTAGTTTTGTTCTTTAATTTATCATTTGTTATTTTTACATTGTTTAGTAATAATATTTTCAAAAATTTTCTAATTCTAGCTCTTGAAAGTGCTACGTATAATTGACCATGGCTAAAAACTGGGGTTGATAAATAGATACCAACTTATTTATATGATTGTCCATGTGATTTACTAATAGTCATTGCGAAACCTAATGGAATGAGAAATTCCTTTTGGCACATGTTGAATGGTATTTCATTTTTGGATGGTGACAAAGTGATTCCTGGTGTTAAAACTAATGTTTCAATTTTTTTGCCACTTATAATTTCTGCTTTGATTAAATGTGTTATGAGCTTGTTTACTAATAACCTTGTTCCATTACAAATACCATCATTCACATTCAAATTTCTCAAAAGAATTACTATTGCTCCTACTTTCAGTTGTAATTTATGTAGAGTAAGTCCATTAAGCGTGAACGAATTTAGAAATTCAGTAGGTAACATGACATCTAAGTTTTCTCCATTACCCTGTTCTGTTTACACTTAAATATTCAATTGTTTGTCCTTCCATTATAGCTAAAATTTTATTATTAATTTCAATTAATCATTGTTTGTGGGGGCCAGTATAACCTTATCATTTCAATCTTCGTCATTCAAAAGTTTCTGTAATGATATCATTTTCTTTTGTTGTTAAATCAATAGGGACTTCCAGTAGTTCATTTTTTTGTATATTTAAGCATTTACCTTCATCTACGTTTAATAACTATTGTCTAAAATGATTGTCATTATCTGTTACTCGTAGATTTTCATTTAGTGCCATGCGTATTAAATTTGGCCATAAGTAGCTGTTCTTTACTGACTTTTCAATAATTTCAGTACGACTGCCATGTCAGACAACTGGCAATGTTGCCTGAAATTGCCTGAAACAATTAACATTTTACCACCAAATGTTTTTTTACTATTACATATATCTTAAAATAGGCGATCGACTGCTTCGAAGACATGTTTTTTTTTTTTTTTATGTTATTTAACGTCGCTCTATTTATGCTGCCAGGGCTAATCAGCAATGGAGGTGAACAGTGTGTCTGTAAACAAAGCACATGTAGTTGAAACAGTGGTGCTTGTGTCCATCGGAAGATATCATCGGTCACTGTAATTAGTCTAATAATTACAGTTTCCTGTCCTCCCGATGGAACCACCGCGATCCTCTTTACATCTTCGCGTCCCTAACGTTCCCTATAGTTCAGATGCCCGTGCCTCTCATGCACTGACAAGTGCACGAAACGCGCGCGCACCTGAACTGGCGTCACATTATAGTGACACGCCGAGCCACTGAGTCGCGGAGTTCGAAAAATGCACATGAAAAAATTTTCAGAGGTACACGTCTGGGATCGAACCCACGACCCTCGGTGTGAGAGTCGGGAGCTCTACCCATGAGCCACTGCGGCTCTAAGTTTCGATGTCATGAATATATCATCCCATATTATAATTTGGACCTCTTTAAAATTTTTACCATCTATTGAATTAGATTTAATGTAACACGTTGCAGACTGTGTGATATTAAGTGGTAATTTAAATGTAGTGTGTACGGTTTTTCCGTTATGTAATAAATTTGCTACAATCGCTGTCCAAGCAACCCATAAAAATGAAATGTTTGAGAATTTTAGGTAGTCCATTAGAACGTTTAGTAAATAACTTGTTTCACTTCCTCCTGGTCCATCAATAAAATTTTTAAGTGTTCCACAAAAGTATTGATAACGTTTTTTGAAGATCTTTTAAAGAATTTACTTTGATATCTAATTCACTAAATGTGCTACTTTTGTTATATGCTATTGATGTATCGTCATTTTCTTCTCTGTATGTAGATATAACGGGTAATTTAAAATCATTTTAAGAATATCCATGTAATTGTAAATTTTTATAAATAATATTTAATTCAAGATTTTCACCTACATTTGGTTCATATTTTGGGTGGTAAAAAAGTGTTTCTAGTTCTTGTATAAATCATTTGCATTAATGGAATTGTGTGTTATGTTGCCGGGTTTTACTTTACACAGACTTGATTGGCTGGGTAAAGAGGGTGGAGGTGTAGCCGCGTATGTTAGAAGTGAATACAGAGTCGTTGCGTTGGCACATTCAGATAAGCAGTTCTCCAATTCACCGCAATATCTTTGGTTACTTATCATAGGTAAATTTTCGTCGTTAGTTCTAGATGTTGTTTATAGAAGGCCAATGGCAATTTATCCTTATTCTCTATCAAAATTATTTGATATATGTATTGTCGGATTCACTTCCGTCTCATGGCCATGCTGTTATTAGGGATGATTTTAACATAGACATGAAATCAGCGGGCGGTGCGGCGGACATGATGAGGGCAAATATATCAGCTCCAAATCTTACCCTTATAGCCTTGTAACCGACTCATCATGCAATCACATTAGTGGGTGCATCTCACACATGGCTTGATCTTTTTGTGAAGTAATCGGTTCTCTTCGCAGCGGGCCATGACTCTATCACAATTTATATTCAAATTTATAGGCAGCCAACTGCGATAAGGAGGTATTGGACGCGGAACGCGGGGGGGGGGGGGGGGGTCAACCGTGGTGATTTGGATTTCGTTTTCATTAACATTTTTAACAGTGGTTTGTCTCTTCCTTATCCATATAGTGGTTTTCTAACCTCTAGTCAAAATGTTTCGCCTGATCAACAACCAAATGTGTTTTATCCTTCGTTGTCTTTAGATATAAGTTCCAAAAATGTTAAAGCTCTTAGAGCCGCAGATAATTCCGCATTTAGTTGAGGTTTTCAATGAGCTATTGATGATCGGTTTCTTTCCGGAATATTGGAAGCGGACCTTATTGTTTCCGCTGGTAAAGTCGAACAGGATTTAGTCATGCTCTGATACTAGATCGATTGCCAAACTCTGTAAAATCTCGAAACTGTTGGAATTGTTGTCATACTTGGAAAACTATCATTTGATGAATCTTAGATAGGCGGGTTTTGCAGAGGTCATAACATACAGACGGCACTTTTAGGGGTCCTAGATGATATTAGAAGGGCTATAGATTCTCGTATGATGACAGTTTTAGTTCTGTTCCACTTCTCTACGGCGTTTGACTCAGTGCCGCATGGGCCGCTCCTTCTCAAACTGCGTAGGTTGGATTGTACTGACACAGTACTGAAATGGTTTTATCACTATTTAGTAGGTTGCACGCTGGCGGTTGTGTATGAGGTAGGCAACTGCTCGGACTGGCTTGGGGTGAATTCGGGGGTACCGCAGGGCAGTGTCTTGGGTCCATTGCTATTCTCGATTTTCATTAATGACTTGCCGAATGTGCTTCAATTTAGTAAATTTAGTAAATCGGCATGCTCTATGCCAATGATGGTTTATTATTCTTTTCTACCAGCGAATTTTGAGTCCGGTGTACATCGAATTACCCTGCACGCGAATGAGGTAGCATCCTGGGCTGTATCAAATGGTCCTGCACCGAATGTTAACAAGACAAAAGTAATGATCCTGGGTAGTCAGGCATACGTTGTGCGAGTGAATGTGGCCACTGCTCCTCGGGTTAAGTTGTTAAATTCCTATATGGTTGTCGCCCACCCTAGACTGGTCAAAGCTGGCATTGTTAATGTCACAGAGGGTCCATGGGGTCTTACGTTCATTACGGTTTCATAGGAGAGCATTCTCTCAGAGCACTAGGAAATATCTTGTGGAGACGCTAATAATGCCCCACTTTGATTATGTAGTAGCTGTATATAATGATGTAGATCAGATGCGGAACCTAAGACTCCAATGACTCCTCAACGTGTGCGTGCAATTTGTATGGGGAAATCTGCACCGATATGATCACATAACACCGTATAGATATCTGCGATGGGTGTCGGTTGAGTCTAGACGTTTGTATTTTATTGGATCACTGGCATATAGCGCTATTACTCGAAATTCATCTTACTAACTTGCTGAACATTTCATTAAGACCGATCATTCAGCAGATCATCATCGATATTCTTCTCGACTTCTTCCTAAACCTCTAATCTATCTTCCTCCACGTACATAATCGTTAAATCTCTCTCTCTATCAAATAATCTAATATTTTATCTGCTGACTTACTGTGATATTCGCCATATTTGTATTTATTCCGCGACTGTGATATTTTATATGTGTGATATCACTGTGCATTATACTTAGACGAGACATTATATAATGACTTGAAAATAAATACTATATAGTATTTATTTTATTTAAGAATTGTCAACTTTTGTACTGTTGTAATGGGCTTACATCTGTCTATCTATCGGTCTATCTATCTATATATCTATTTATCTATCTCTTTCTCTTCAAGTCAATAAGTGCAAGCGTAGAGTATTTGCGAAGGTGCATCTATCTCTCTCTATCTCTCTCTCTCTCTCTCTCTCTCTCTCTCTTGCTGGATGGTCGCCTGACTTGTCGCTCCTCATAGATACAAGCTGACTACATTGTTATTGCCCTGGAGCGGTGCATTTGGGTCAATTTTATATGCGTTTTTTACGGGGCGCCACGGTGAGTGTCTTTTTCACCTTTTGTAGAAGTCTTGCGACCGGGATAGCCAAGATTTCCATCTTGGCGGTTTGGAGGTTAGGAATCGAAAAATCCCACGTGTTTGATATATAATGGAAATCCATCATGTTGTCACCGACAAGTGGTGACACCTCTGGGAATCAATCGCAAGGTGTAACTAACAAACGTCGTAGGCTGTCTGATAAGGAAGAAATTGATGTTGACACTTCTACTTCGTCACCAGCTGTACTTTTAACTGCCTTGGAGGTTCAAAATATTGTACGTAGCGTAAGTAAGGATCGCGAGATTCTCCTTCATTGGCTTTCCAATGAAAAGAATAAGGAGCGAAGTAGTTCACTTCGATCGGCAGTAAATGGATTCTGTGATGCAATTAACCTTCTATCTACAGCATATACGGCTCAACATGCTATTGCCCTGTCTCAGACGGCGAATGTAAATTCTATTACCGAATGTAAAGATGTAATATTAGAGTCTAAAGAAGCGTTTATTGAATCATGTAATAAAATTGAAAATCTGTCTCGGGCTGTACTAACGAGTAACAAATCAGACTCGATATCTTCAGCTCGCGCTACTTATGCTGATGTTGTTTCTGTTTACAGTGCTTCGAATGCTTCATTTAATGGACCATCGAGAAAATCTTTCGTGAATGGTGTCAATCTGAGGTCGTTAACATCTGTCAATAGAGTTATTATTGGTCCATGTGAACATACTAAGGAAGTATATAGTAGCTCTACTTTAACTAAAGAAGCTCTTAAAAAATGTATTGACCCGGTTAAATTTAAGCTAAGCATCAAGCGTGTTTATAATTGTTCTAATAACTCTGTTGCCATCGAGGGTGATAATATAAATTCTAATATCATTGAAAATATTCCAGCACTCGGAAAGGCAGGCCTTGAGGTGAAGCCCGACGTCAGATTGAATCCCAGGTTGATTATTCATGGCCTACCAATAGATTTGGATAAGGAAGATATACCTAAATGCATAGCTGAGCAAAATTTCGACAACGCTTCTGTTGATGACTTCAAGGTCGTTTATCTTTATCCCCTCCGCAATGGTAAGAAATTTCGTTCCTGCATCGTAGAGACCTCACCTGAGCATAGAGAGACGTTAATTGCACGCGCAAGGGTCAATATTGGATGGTGTTCTTGCAATTTGGAAGACCACATAACCATTATTCAATGCTTTAAATGCAGTGGTTTTAACCACTTTGCTAAAGATTGTAAAGAAAAGCTCTGTTGTCAACTTTGTGCAGGTGAGCATAGTGTGAGAAATTGCAACTCCAAGACAACTTTAAAATGCAATAATTGTTTTGCTGCTGGATTCACGGAGTGTGCGCACGCAGCTGGTGATAGGAGTAAGTGTCCACTGTTACGTAAAAAAATAAGGTATAAAATGTCTTTCATTAATTATGGCTAGCGAACTATCGTCAGGGACAAGCCATACTCAATATCAGTATTTAAAAATAGGGCACTGTAACGCCCAATCTTTGTCTGCGCATCATACCGATATTAAGCGTGTTATTGAAGATAAAAAACTTCACATTTTAGGAGTTAGTGAATCTTGGCTGTCGGCTACATCGTCTAATATTTACACTCATGTATCTGGCTTTACACTATACCGAACAGATCGGTTAGGCAAGAAGGGGGGAGGTGTTGCCCTTTATGTGAAGGACGATTTCAAATCTCGTTTCTATTGTTCATCTCCTCAGCCTCAACAATATATCAAGCGCCCGGAGTATTTACTGGTCGAGGTAATTCTGCTAAATATCAAATTGCTGTTTATGGTAGTGTATAGTCCACCTAAAGCAGGTTACTGGACTATGGTTGAGGATGAGTTGCTGAATTATAACAATGCTTGTGATAACATTGTACTAATGGGTGATTTCAATATAAACTGGGCAGTATCTTCGACGCTATGTTCCATACTCCGAGAATCGCTTGAATCGTGTGGTCTCAAGCGCCTGCCTTTCGGCACTACTCATCATAGATTTAGAGATGATTCACATTCAGCAATTGATTATATATGCATTGGAGATGAGACTAAGGTTGAGTCCTTTGAACAGTGTAGTTATCCTGAGATCTCTGATCACGACGTATTGTTTGCTACGCTTGCATATGCTATACCTAATAAAATCTGTAAGACAATAATGCGACGTTCCTTCAAGAACTGTGATACATCAGCTTTCACACGTGATTTACTAGCCCTTGATTGGACACAGTTATACGATGCTGCAAATGTTGATGATAAAGTCCATATTTACTCGCAGAGTCTTATTGGTTTGTATGATGTCCACGCGCCTCTGCGTACCATTAGAGTTAAGAATAAGCCGTGTCCATGGATCAATCAGGAAATCAGGTATCTGATCACTCAGCGTAATATAGCTTGGAGGAAATATAAACGTACTCGCCATTTGAATGAACATGTCTTTTACAAGAGACTGCGTAATCGTGTGCAAACTGTCCTACGGAATGCTATGCATAATTATTATAGACTTAAGCTGACCAATTGTTCAACTGGACCAGATATGTGGAAGATTGTGGATAGTATGGGATTGAAAGCCTCTCGTGTCAATTCGAGGCAATTTCCAGTATCTCCGGATGAATTAAATAGATTTTTTGTTGAATCGAGTCTAGGCCTTGATTTGAGGTATAATTATCAGTATGCGTCAAATTCTGTAGATACTAAATTTTATTTCAAACACGTGGATGTCTTGGAGTTGCTTGAGGCGATCAGATTGGCAAAATCCAATGCTGCTGGTATTGATAATATCCCACTTAGTTTTATCAAGGAATCTTTGCAGGGTATACTCTCAGTACTATTACATCTTTTCGATACTTCGTTGCAGTCAGGAGTCTTTCCCCATAAGTGGAAAACAGCATTGGTTAGGCCTTTACCCAAGGTTGCGCAACCAGCTACAGTGGAGGATTTTCGTCCGATCAGTATATTATGTGCCACATCTAAGCTGTTAGAGTATATCGCCTATGAGCAGATCCACGAGCATATTACTAACTTAGGTATAGTGAACGATTTGCAATCTGGATTTCGTAAACATCATAGTGTACATACCGCTACTGTCAAGATTGTTGATGATGTACGCAGAAATATTGATAGAGGTTTTGTTACACTCTTGGTGTCTATAGATTTTAAAAAAGCTTTTGACTCTGTAAATATTGCGCTTCTTTGTGATAAATTACGTTATTATAATTTTTCAGAGCCTGCTATTGCATGGATTTTTTCTTATCTCTCAGGTCGACAACAATTCGTTACAACATACGATGTTGGAGACTCTGAAATTTTATCCAGGGCCAAAGGTGTTCCACAGGGTTCAATTTTGGGTCCGTTATTGTTTTCGTTATTTATTAACGATCTACCTGATTGTTTAGTGCACTGTTCGTATCACGTTTATGCCGACGACTTTGTCATATATGCTTGTGGTCTATTTAGTGATATCTCTGCAATAGTACGCAATATTAATGCAGACTTAGATCGAGTTGCAGGCTGGGCAGCTAACAATGATCTGACGATAAATACGCGTAAGACAAAGGCTATGTGGCTTGGATCCAGAGGTTTCATTAGCAGGCTTAGTGAAATAGTTGTGCCAGATGTCGTCCTTGGAGGTAACAAGATTGATAGATGCTCTTCATTAAAGATTCTGGGAGTTGTAGTTGATTCCACTCTCTCTTGGAGAGAACAATGTACTGCGACGGCAAAAAAGTTTCATTTTGCTTTATTGCGTCTGAGAAGATGCAGTCAATCGCTGCCTGATAGTACGAGGCTGACCTTGGTGAAATCGTTGGTACTCCCTTACTTGGATTATTGTCCGGGACTTTTCCTCGACCTTTCAAGGGAGCTAACCTTAAAGCTAACTCGATGCAAAAATGCGGCGCTAAGATTTGTAACTGGCCTTAAAAAATCAGACCACATCACTCCAGCTTATAGAGAATTAAAGATTCTTACATTTGTAGATAGAAGAAATTATTTATGCATTAGTCAGCTTGCAAAAATAATTAGCTCAGGTCAACCTTCTTATCTCAGTGAATTGTTTCAATTTCGACCTGCTAACAGATATGGTATTAAGCGCAGCTCTGTATACGATTTAAATGTAGGTTATGCCTCTACTGATTACTACAAGAATTCGTTCACTATTGCATCAACAAGACTGTGGAATTTGTTACCAGATGATGTACGTCGCAATTATAAGTCTACAATGTTTAAATATATTCTTCGACATTATATTTTAAATTCGTGACACTTTTTATTATTTATTATTTAATATTTATTAGGTATTAACTATTTATTCATTCATTTATCGTAGCATTTATATTATTATTTTACCTTTACAACTGTACTTACATATGATAGTACTATTATTATTATATTTACACTCGTATATTTTTATATTTTTATATTTTTATATTTTGTTCAAAATTATGTATCCGATAGTGTGTATCTATGTAATATCTATGTAATATAAATTGTATAATGATTGGCTGCGGCCATGTAGGACCATGAGTCCTTTGTCGCCTATAATAAACAGTATTCTATTCTCTCTGTCTCTCTCCCTCTCTTCCTTACACATGCACGTATATCTTTTGATATACAACTGTATGATTTTAGTACATTAGAAGCTATCTGTCGTTCTCTCGAGGCTACTAGAGCATAATACATGATTGCTCAATTTGAGTACCTGGAGCGCCATCTCTTGCTGATTCAAGATGCTACAGTTCAAAATTACCAATTAATAAGAAGTTTCATAATTTTTTTTTAATTTGTAAATCTTTGCAATTTGTAAATAAGTTATTGAGCATTGTTTTATTACTATCAATTAATATTATATTCCTCGGAATAATAATAGTAGTTAGAGCCTATAAACTTGAAAGCCTGTTTGACGAATAGTGGATATCCAGGTAGTTGTTTACACAAAATGGAAGGAAGAAAGCTAAAACGACGACGAAGACGAGGAATTAAGGCAGCGTTTGGTACCCGTTGTCCCGAGATTGGCGAGGTTTGTTAGTGACGTAGGTGACAAGTGCGAAGTTACGAAGAGCAGCTGAGCTCGGATCACTGATCACTTACACCGAAGACATAGAAGAAGGACGAATAGTCACGTCGAGTGGACTCTATTCCGGCTGAATTGACGCGTTTTTAAAGCACTTTTTTACATTTTCTGACATTTATTTACACGTTTTCAAACTTACATTTATTGATACTATACCATTATTTTAACGAAAATGTACAAAAACATTCAAAAATATACGAAAATATATAAAAATGTACGTATTGTCCGAATTTCAACATTTATTTACAATTTCGTAAATTAGTGTACATTTCAGTACGTTTTCGTATATTTATCATTTCCATTGGGGTTGGTGGTTTGTATACTTGATGATGTATTTTATCGATCTTCCCAAATCACAACAACACATTTAACACATTTTTTCTTTTCACACCCTTTTCTGGAAAATCGATAAAATTTATGATATTTTGACAGAAAAACGGGTTTTTTCTAACGTTTTAATGGCTCTAGCATCAATAACAATCGAGGAACTTGTAACGAATACAATCTTAATAACTTCCAGTGATAAATCACGATACTTGTTATATGTGTTTTACGTGTGACGTGGTTTTCGCATACCCGGTGAACTTAATTATTTTTAATAATTAATAAAAATCGTTGAGCCGCGTTGCCCAACTCCGCGAACACAATTAATTTAATTTGTTTAACGCGAACCGCGGGTTGTCGCCAGGAACACGAGTTCACTGGGACTAACGGTGTGGAGGATTCGGGCGATCCTCCTTGCCTCGACAAGATTATAGTAAATTAATAGAATGTCGGCGGGAGCGGGGAGAACAATAAATACAACAAGGAATTAAAATAAAAATAGATAAAACAGTTATTTTATTTTAATTAACATTTGGCCATCCAGGCCGTGTGCCTCGACAATACAGAATACGCGCGGGCGGAAGTCCCGGGAAACCTGTCAGAACGAGATCCTCGCCTGCGACAGGTTTCACTCCCAGGAACCGCTGTTCGAGTACCGTCGTACCCGAACACACTCCCGATATACACACACGCACACAACGGGGGGAGGGTCACGATAGTAAATTGAAGCAATTACCGGTGACGCTCCTCGCGGATGGCCCAGCCGATCCTCGGCGACTCGTCGACCTCCTTGACAAGGGGACGACCAGCGATTGAGGTCGTGAAGGCGGCCCTTGCCGCAGCGAGTGAGTCGCGATCCGCGGTGACACACGCGCACGACCCCGTCCTTTGACACACACACACACACAAAACTTAACGGGACACACGTGTTCGCCCACCCGGGTCTCCGCACTTAGCCCTGCTCCGGAACAACCGTTCACAGAGCATAATACAGAGATGAGTGGAATACACTCTCGGCACTCACGAGCAGTACAGACTGGGTATACAATACAATAATCCGTCCCGATCGACGGATCATTACACACTGATTATGCGATCGCCTAATTTCTCGAAAAACGGATGAGAGTTCAAGGTCGTTCACTCCGATAGTGTTAAGCAGCTGAGATAACGATCTCTTTACGCCTTCTTCATCAATTATATCTCTGCTACCAGAGTATTTTTGCCTTTGGAGTTCCTTAGCCCAATCGTTAGTCACACGCTTATGGTCTAATAAGGTTCCTTGTTCTATTTTACCTTGCAAAGCTCGGGTGGGATACACAGGTTGTGTTCTAAAAACTTTTTCGTCTGTCGAATGCCCAGAACGTTTAGGATCTTTACACTCAGACTTACTTTCAACACCAAATTCGGTCTGAATGGGAATTTGATCTCCGTTAAGGCGAGTTTTTCTTGCTCTTCTTCTTAATAGTTTTCTTAGACGACTGGTTATCCGAATGAGAAGACTCCTCCTTACTCTTTTCGGTAACAGTCGCCACTTTACTCGAAACTCGTGCTCCACCACTCTGTTTCGGATAAGCTTCTGGTACGAGCTTCTCGCGTTTAACGTTGGAACTGGAGAATTTCGTGTACTACGTTAAATGCTGCTCGTACTATTTAACGTAGCTTGTCAAATCCGAAAAATTCATGATTTGGCGTACTGGTATGTACCTACGGTAATCTGGCCACATCTGCGAGTAGGCCATCTTCACCTGTTGTTCTAATGAGAGAGGGCATTTGAACTTATTCATGATCGCGCTGAAACAGTTCAAAGACGTCGTAGCCTTTTCTCCCTCATTTTGTGTTCTTGATCGAAGTTATATGAGTAAATCTTCGTCATTTCTGATACGGCCATACTCATTGAGGAACTCGATCCGAAAATCATGCCAATCTTGAAGAGATGGCTGAACTGTTCTATACCAGAACAGAGCCGATTTTGAGAACACATTGGGCAGGGCACTGAACATCCTGCGATCTGAAAACTCGTTGTCATTTCTGAAGTCGTGTAAACTGTTCAGAAACTCTTCCGCGTCCTTTTTGGTCTCACCATCAAGGGACATGTTCCAGATACACAGCTTTCGTCCGCACCCTGTCCGATTGTGCATACGGTTATCGTCTTCACGATATCTTGGCCTGGCCTCGTAGGAGTCTCTTTCCCAACGGCCATCTCGATTATCCGTCCGGGAACTCATACGTATTGTCCAGAGATGTATCCTCGTGACGTACGGCGGTCGGCTTCCGCCTGCGAACCCAAGTCAAAATGTTGTGTTGGCACTTCACTCTCTCGAGTGCCAAGATGTCCGCTGTTTCTCTGGTCCCCAATTGGGAGGTAATGTGCGGGTGCATAAAAACCTCCGAGGTGCAATAATGTGCAGTTGCCACGGTCATAACCGTCGACGTAGTGGTTGTGTTGCAGCCACCGAAACAGGAACATAAGTGCCTGCAGCCGTGGTCGTGCTCGCTGCCGATACCTCACCAAACCGTTTAGATATAGCACCTGCTGAGGCTAACCTTGGGCTTTGTGCAGTACTCATTGGCGAGTTTCTAGACCGACCAATTGGTTACTGAGCTCCATCTTCTTCAATAATGGGTGCTCTGTCACTAGCAATCCTTTCGCGATCCGATATTTCGGCCTCGCAGGAAACTTCCGTTCCTGATGGGACCACACTCCCTTTTCTGGAACGAGGTTTCCTAATTTTTGATAGTACCTGACATACTAGAGGTTTATGTGCAGGCTCTGCCCTTACATTCTCACCGTATTCGGGGAACCATGGTATTTCCAGATTAATGTCACACATCTAATCGGGTGACGCAAAAGGCGTTCGCGGCACTCCGCCTCTTCGCCATTCGCGATTCACGCATAAGCTGGGCAATTCGGGCTTCATAGCTGCTGGCCATTATTTTCTTGACAACAGCAGCCGACGTGTTACGTCGGGAGAAGTACTCTCAACCGGGATTTCAGATGAAATCCCTAGTGTTTCAAATACTTCGGAAGTATCCAATTTTCAATTGGAATTTATTTTATTGGACTGACCACAATAAAATAATTATTACTCCCAACGAGTAAAAAAAAATTTGGTGTCGGCTTAGTAACAATAAATTGTAAAAATGCACCGACTAGTGTACCAACAAAATTAATTCACTTCACAAGTTATGGCAAATCACACACTTAAAACTCGTACCAAATCTAAAATTAATTATTTAACTTGCTCACAAGTCTAAATAATTAATGCTTATAATAGTGTCTTGTGTCGCCAGGAACACGAGTTCGCTGGGACTAACGGTGTGGAGGATTCGGGCGATCCTCCTTGCCTCGACACGATTATTGTAAATTAATAGAATGTCGGCGGGAGCGGGGAGAACAATAAATGCAACAAGAAATCAAAATAAAAATAGATAAAATATTTATTTTATTTTAATTAACATTTGGCCATCCAGGCCGTGTGCAGCGACAATACAGAATACGCGCGGGCCGAAGTCCTGGGAAATCTGTCGGATCGAGATCCTCGCCTGCGACAGGTTTCACTCCCAGGAACCGCTGTTCGAGTACCGTCGTACCCGAACACACTCCCGATATACACACACACACACACACACACACACACACAAGGGGGAGGAGGGTCAGTATAGTAAATTGAAGCACTTACCGGTGACGCTCCTCGCGGATGGCCCAGCCGATCCTCGGCGACTGGTGGACTTCCTTGACAAGGGGACGACCAGCGATTGAGGTCGTGAGGGCGGCTCTTGCCGCGGCGAGTGAGTCGCGATCCGTGGTGTCACACGCGCACGACCCCGTCCTTTGACACATACACAAAACTTCACGGGACACACGTGTTTGCCCACCCGGGTCTCCGCACTTAGCCCTGCTCCGGAACAACCGTTCACAGAGCCTAATACAGAGATGAGTGGAATGCACTCTCGGCACTCACGAGCAGTACAGAACGGATATACAATACAATAATCCGTCCCGATCGACGGATCATTACACACTTATTAGGCGATCGCCTAATTTCTCGAAAAAGGGATGAGAGTGGGGAAACTCACACACTCTTTTGCGCTCTCGTACCTACGTATAGTCGCGCGCGTAATTGTACGCTCGTAGAAAAATAAACATGTGTCGTCGGTTGGCCTTGACATACGAAACGCTCCGACGACTTACAGTTCCCGAATTTAAATATTCTATTCGTCGTGAATAGATTGTGTGACGATTTCCGTCACATAAGTTGTAATTATTAATTATATTTGAGCATTAAGGTGTTGTCATGATTTTGTAGTGGTACAAAATGGACAATTGAATTGGAACCTTATTGAAAAACTATTTGAATTGGCCACTTCTTAAAAAATGATTTGAATTGGAATCTTTTTGAAATAAAAGTTTGAATTGGAACCTTTTTACAATATAAATTTGAATTGGACCCTTCTTCAAAAATAATTTCAATAGGAACCTTCTTGCACTAAGACGACGATATACAATGGGTTAAAAATTAAATACATAGGTACTGCATTTTTGAAATAATTCTATTATAAATAGTAATGTCAAAAGCAAATTCAAATTTTAACGGTGGCAATATAAAATACGAATTACATTTGAAAAGTTTATCGAAAATTTTTAATATAGAAGCATTTAATTTAAATATTTTTTAATTAAAATTTCAAAATTGTTTGGATATATAAGTGAGAAGATAATGTATATTTATCTAAAACAATATTTTAAATAAACAAGTATGTATTTATCAGAAACAAAAGGTTATTTAAGTAATGAATTTGATTATAACAATCTAAATTAATATATGGGCTCTGTAACTAAAGCGAAAAATAAATTGCATATAATTATGGATTAAAGCGCAAATTTTGCAAGAGGGTGCAAATTACAAATTGCGAGAGAAATGGAAGAAACAGCTTTTTATTTGTATGCCGCTAAAATGTTATAAATAGTTTTTAAAATTAATACAACAATTCATTTATTTAAGAAGAAAGTTTTATTACTCTAAAAGTACCAAATATTAATGACATATAACTTTTGGCGATGATGCTTCGTCATTTAGTAAATTAATTTTAGGAGTCATTAAGGAAATTAAAATTAAGTTCTATTTAGATCCGTTTAAAATAATCCAAAATTTTATAATTAGTTACTAAATACTACAATTTAGCAAGTATATGCAATTGACTATTTTTAGTAAATTAATTTTTCATT